>CAUYWW010000149.1:1325400-1932400 GCA_963576845.1 Megachile leachella | reverse complement strand
AGGACCATTATCACCACGATAACATCCATTATCACCAGTATATGGACCATTATCACAACTTTAACGGCCATTATCACCACTATAACGACCACTATCATCACTATAACAAACATTATCACCACTATACGGACCATTATCACCACTATAACGACCATTATCACCACTATAAGGACCATTATCACCACTATGACAACCATTATCACCACTATAACCACCATTATCAGCATTATAACAACAATTATCAATACTATAACGACCATTATCACCACTATAACGACTATTATCACCACTATAACGACCACTATCACCACTGTAGCAACCATTATCACCACTATAGCAACCATTATCACCACTATAGCGACCACTATCAACACTATAATCACCATTATCAGCACTATAACAATAATTATCAGTACTATAACAACCATTATCACCACTATAAGGACCATTATCACCACTATAACGACCATTATCACCACTATAAGGACCATTATCACCACGATAACATCCATTATCACCTGTATATGGACCATTATCACCACTATAACGACCACTATCATCACTATAACAACCATTATCACCACTATGACAACCATTATCACCACTATATGGACCATTATCACCACTATAACGACCTCTATCACCACTATAGCAACCATTATCACCACTATAAGGACTATTATCACCACTATGACGACCATTATCACCTCTATAACAACCATTATCACCACTATTCGGACCATTATCGCCACTATAACGACCACTATCATCACTATAACAACCATTATCACCACTATAGGGACCATTATCACCACTATAACATCCATTATCACCACTATATGGACCATTATTACCACTATAACCACCACTATCATCACTATAACAAGCATTGTCACCACTATACGGACCATTATCACCACTATAACGACCATTATCACCACTATAACGACCACTATCACGACTATGACAACCATTATCACAACTTTAACGGCCATTATCACCACTATAACGGCCATTATCACCACTATAGCGACCATTATCAAAGCTATAACCACCATTATCAGCACTATAACAACAATTATCACTACTATAACAACCATTACCAATACTATAACAACCTTTAATACCACTATGACAACCGTTATCACCACTATAGCAACCATTATCACCACTATAACAACCATTATCGCCACTGTAACAACCATTATCGCCACTATAAGCACCATTATCACCACTATAACAACTATTATCACCACTCTAACAACCATTATCACCACTACAACAACCATTGTCACCACTACAACAACCATTATTACCACTATAAGAACCATTATCACCACTATAAGGACCATCATCACCACTATGACGACCATTATCACCTCTATAACGACCTTTACCACCACTATAACAACCATTATCACCACTACTACAACCATTATTACCACTATAACAACCATTATCACCACTATAAGGACCATTATCACCACTATGACGACCATTATCACCTCTATAACGACCTTTACCACCACTATAACAACCATTATTACCACTACAACAACCATTATTACCACTATAACAACCATTATCATCAATATAACAACCATTATCGCCACTATAACAACCTTTATCACCACTATAACAACCGTTATCACAACTATAGCAACCATTATCACCACTATAGCGACCATTATCAACACTATAATCACCATTATCAGCACTATAACAACAATTATCAGTACTATAACAACCATTATCAAAAATGTAACAACCTTTATCACCACTATAACAACCGTTATCACCACTATAGCAACCATTATCACCACTATAACGACCATTATCACCACTATAACGACCACTATCACCACTGTAGCAACCATTATCACCACTATGACGGCCATTATCACCACTATAGCGACCATTATCAAAGCTATAACCACCATTATCAGCACTATAACAACAACTATCATTACTATAACAACCATTACCAATACTATAACAACCTTTAATGCCACTATGACAACCGTTATCACCACTATAGCAACCATTATCACCACTATAACGACCATTATCACGACTATAACAACCACTATCACGACTATGACAACCATTATCACCACTATAGCGACCATTCTCGACACCATAACAACCATTATCACCACTATGACAACCATTATCACCACTATACGGACCATTATCACCACTATAAGGACCATTATCACCACTATGACAACCATTATCACCACTATATGGACTATTATCACCACTATGACGACCATTATCACCTCTATAACAACCATTATCACCACTATATGGACCATTATCACCACTATAACGACCACTATCATCACTATAACTACCATCATCACCACTATACGGACCATTATCACCACTATAACATCCATTATCACCACTATATGGACCATTATTAACACTATAACGACCACTATCATCACTATAACAACCATTATCACCACTATACGGACCATTATCACCACTATAACGAACATTATCACCACTATATGGACCATTATTACCACTATAACGACCACTATCATCACTATAACAACCATTATCACCACTATACGGACCATTATCACCACTATAACGACCATTTTCACCACTATAACGACCACTATCACGACTATAACAACCATTATCACAACTTTAACGGCCATTATCACCACTATAACGGCCATTATCACCACTATAGCGACCATTATCAACACTATAACCACCATTATCAGCATTATAACAACAATTATCAATACTATAACAACCATTATCACCACTATAACGTCTATTATCACCACTATAACGACCACTATCACGACTATAACAACCATTATCACCACTATAACGACAATTCCCATCACTATAACAACCATTATCACCACTATAACAACCATTATCACCACTATAAGGACCATTATCACCACTATAACGACCATTATCACCACTATAAGGACCATTATCACCACGATAACATCCATTATCACCAGTATATGGACCATTATCACCACTATAACGACCACTATCATCACTATAACAACCATTATCACCACTATAAGGACCATTATCACCACTATAACGACCATTATCACCACTATAAGGACCATTATCACCACTATAACGACCAATATCACAATTAGAACGACCATTATCACCACTATAACGACCATTCTCACCATTATAACATCCATTATCACCACTATATGGACCATTATCACCACTATATGGACCATTATCACCACTATAACGACCACTATCATCACTATAACAAACATTATCACCACTATACGGACCATTATCACCACTATAACGGCCATTATCACCACTATAGCGACCATTATCAACACTATAACCACCATTATCAGCATTATAACAACAATTATCAATACTATAACAACCATTATCACCACTATAACTTCTATTATCACCACTATAACGACCACTATCACGACTATAACAACCATTATCACCACTATAACGACAATTCCCATCACTATAACAACCATTATCACCACTATAACAACCATTATCACCACTATAAGGACCATTATCACCACTATAAGGACTATTATCTCCACTATAACGACCATTATCACAATTAGAACGACCATTATCACCACTATAACGACCATTATCACCACTATAAGGACTATTATCACCACTATAACGACCATTATCACCACTATAACGACCATTATCACCACTATAACAACCATTATCACCACTATAATGACCATTATCACCACTATAACGACCATTATCACCACTATAACGACCATTATCACCACTATAACAACCATTATCGCCTCTATAACAACCATTATCACCACTATATGGACCATTATCACCACTATACCGACCACTATCACCACTATAACAACCATTATCACCCCTATAACAACTATTACCACCACTATAACGACCATTATCACCATTATAACGACCATTATCACCACTATAACGGCCATTATCACCACTATAACGGCCATTATGACCACTATAACAACCATTATCACCACTATAACGACCACTATCAACACTATAACCACCATTATCACCACTCTAACAACCATTATCACCAATATAAGGACCATTATCAACACTATAACGACCATTGTCACCCCTATAACGACCATTATCACCACTATAACGAATATTATCACCACTATAGCGACCATTATCGCCACTATAGCGACCATTATCAACACTATAATAACCATTATCAGCACTATAACAACAATTATCAGTACTATAACAACCATTATCAAAACTATAACAACCTTTATCACCACTATAACAACCGTTATCACAACTATAGCAAACATTATCACCACTATAGCGACCATTATCTACACTATAATCACCATTATCAGAACTATAACAACAATTATCAGTACTATAACAACCATTATCAAAAATGTAACAACCTTTATCACCACTATAACAACCGTTATCACCACTATAGCAACCATTATCACCACTATAACGACCATTATCACCACTATAACGACCACTATCACGACTATGACAACCATTATCACCACTATAACGACAATTCCCACCACTATAACAACCATTATCACCACTACATGGACCATTATCACCACTATAACGACCACTATCACCACTGTAGCAACCATTATCACCACTATAAGGACCGTTATCACCCCTATAACGACCATTATCACCACTATAAGGACCATTCTCACCACTATAACGACCACTATCACAATTAGAACGGCCATTATCACCACTATAACGACCATTATCACCACTATAACGACCATTATCACCACTATAACGACCATTATCACCCCTATAACAACTATTATCACCACTATAACGACCATTATCACCATTATAACGACCATTATCACCACTATAACGGCCATTATCACCACTATAACGGCCATTATGACCACTATAACAACCATTATCACCACTATAACGACCACTATCAACACTATAACCACCATTATCACCACTCTAACAACCATTATCACCAATATAAGGACCATTATCAACACTATAACGACCATTGTCACCCCTATAACGACCATTATCACCACTATAACGAATATTATCACCACTATAGCGACCATTATCGCCACTATAGCGACCATTATCAACACTATAATAACCATTATCAGCACTATAACAACAATTATCAGTACTATAACAACCATTATCAAAACTATAACAACCTTTATCACCACTATAACAACCGTTATCACAACTATAGCAAACATTATCACCACTATAGCGACCATTATCTACACTATAATCACCATTATCAGAACTATAACAACAATTATCAGTACTATAACAACCATTATCAAAAATGTAACAACCTTTATCACCACTATAACAACCGTTATCACCACTATAGCAACCATTATCACCACTATAACGACCATTATCACCACTATAACGACCACTATCACGACTATGACAACCATTATCACCACTATAACGACAATTCCCACCACTATAACAACCATTATCACCACTACATGGACCATTATCACCACTATAACGACCACTATCACCACTGTAGCAACCATTATCACCACTATAAGGACCGTTATCACCCCTATAACGACCATTATCACCACTATAAGGACCATTCTCACCACTATAACGACCACTATCACAATTAGAACGGCCATTATCACCACTATAACGACCATTATCACCACTATAACGACCATTATCACCACTATAACGACCACTATCACGACTATAACAACCATTATCACCACTTTAACGACCATTATCAGTACTGTAACAACCATTATCAAAACTATAACAACCTTTATCACCACTATAACAACCGTTATCACCAATATAGCAACCACTATCACCACTATAACGACCACTATCACGACTATGACAACCATTATCACCACTATAACGACAATTCCCATCACTATAACAACCATTATCACCACTATAACAACCATTATCACCACTATAAGGACCATTATCACCACTATAACGACCATTATCACCACTATAAGGACCATTATCACCACGATAACATCCATTATCACCAGTATATGGACCATTATCACAACTTTAACGGCCATTATCACCAGTATAACGGCCATTATCACCACTATAGCGACCATTATCAACACTATAACCACCATTATCAGCATTATAACAACAATTATCAATACTATAACAACCATTATCACCACTATAACTTCTATTATCACCACTATAACGACCACTATCACGACTATAACAACCATTATCACCACTATAACGACAATTCCCATCACTATAACAACCATTATCACCACTATAACAACCATTATCACCACTATAAGGACCATTATCACCACTATAACGACCATTATCACCACTATAAGGACCATTATCACCACGATAACATCCATTATCACCAGTATATGGACCATTATCACCACTATAACGACCACTATCATCACTATAACAACCATTATCACCACTATAAGGACCATTATCACCACTATAACGACCATTATCACCACTATAAGGACCATTATCACCACTATAACGACCAATATCACAATTAGAACGACCATTATCACCACTATAACGACCATTCTCACCATTATAACATCCATTATCACCACTATATGGACCATCATCACCACTATATGGACCATTATCACCACTATAACGACCACTATCATCACTATAACAAACATTATCACCACTATAACAACCATTATCACCACTATAAGGACCATTATCACCACTATAACGACCATTATCACCACTATAAGGACCATTATCACCACGATAACATCCATTATCACCAGTATATGGACCATTATCACCACTATAACGACCACTATCATCACTATAACAACCATTATCACCACTATAAGGACCATTATCACCACTATAACGACCATTATCACCACTATAAGGACCATTATCACCACTATAACGACCAATATCACAATTAGAACGACCATTATCACCACTATAACGACCATTCTCACCATTATAACATCCATTATCACCACTATATGGACCATTATCACCACTATATGGACCATTATTACCACTATAACGACCACTATCATCACTATAACAACCATTATCACCACTATACGGACCATTATCACCACTATAACGAACATTATCACCACTATATGGACCATTATTACCACTATAACGACCACTATCATCACTATAACAACCATTATCACCACTATACGGACCATTATCACCACTATAACGACCATTTTCACCACTATAACGACCACTATCACGACTATAACAACCATTATCACAACTTTAACGGCCATTATCACCACTATAACGGCCATTATCACCACTATAGCGACCATTATCAACACTATAACCACCATTATCAGCATTATAACAACAATTATCAATACTATAACAACCATTATCACCACTATAACGTCTATTATCACCACTATAACGACCACTATCACGACTATAACAACCATTATCACCACTATAACGACAATTCCCATCACTATAACAACCATTATCACCACTATAACAACCATTATCACCACTATAAGGACCATTATCACCACTATAACGACCATTATCACCACTATAAGGACCATTATCACCACGATAACATCCATTATCACCAGTATATGGACCATTATCACCACTATAACGACCACTATCATCACTATAACAACCATTATCACCACTATAAGGACCATTATCACCACTATAACGACCATTATCACCACTATAAGGACCATTATCACCGCTATAACGACCAATATCACAATTAGAACGACCATTATCACCACTATAACGACCATTCTCACCATTATAACATCCATTATCACCACTATATGGACCATTATCACCACTATATGGACCATTATCACCACTATAACGACCACTATCATCACTATAACAAACATTATCACCACTATACGGACCATTATCACCACTATAACGGCCATTATCACCACTATAGCGACCATTATCAACACTATAACCACCATTATCAGCATTATAACAACAATTATCAATACTATAACAACCATTATCACCACTATAACTTCTATTATCACCACTATAACGACCACTATCACGACTATAACAACCATTATCACCACTATAACGACAATTCCCATCACTATAACAACCATTATCACCACTATAACAACCATTATCACCACTATAAGGACCATTATCACCACTATAACGACCATTATCACCACTATAAGGACCATTATCACCACGATAACATCCATTATCACCAGTATATGGACCATTATCACCACTATAACGACCACTATCATCACTATAACAACCATTATCACCACTATAAGGACCATTATCACCACTATAACGACCATTATCACCACTATAAGGACCATTATCACCACTATAACGACCAATATCACAATTAGAACGACCATTATCACCACTATAACGACCATTCTCACCATTATAACATCCATTATCACCACTATATGGACCATTATCACCACTATATGGACCATTATCACCACTATAACGACCACTATCATCACTATAACAAATATTATCACCACTATACGGACCATTATCACCACTATAACGACCATTATCACCACTATAAGGACTATTATCTCCACTATAACGACCATTATCACAATTAGAACGACCATTATCACCACTATAACGACCATTATCACCACTATAAGGACTATTATCACCACTATAACGACCATTATCACCACTATAACGACCATTATCACCACTATAACAACCATTATCACCACTATAATGACCATTATCACCACTATAACGACCATTATCACCACTATAACGACCATTATCACCACTATAACAACCATTATCGCCTCTATAACAACCATTATCACCACTATATGGACCATTATCACCACTATACCGACCACTATCACCACTATAACAACCATTATCACCCCTATAACAACTATTATCACCACTATAACGACCATTATCACCATTATAACGACCATTATCACCACTATAACGGCCATTATCACCACTATAACGGCCATTATGACCACTATAACAACCATTATCACCACTATAACGACCACTATCAACACTATAACCACCATTATCACCACTCTAACAACCATTATCACCAATATAAGGACCATTATCAACACTATAACGACCATTGTCACCCCTATAACGACCATTATCACCACTATAACGAATATTATCACCACTATAGCGACCATTATCGCCACTATAGCGACCATTATCAACACTATAATAACCATTATCAGCACTATAACAACAATTATCAGTACTATAACAACCATTATCAAAACTATAACAACCTTTATCACCACTATAACAACCGTTATCACAACTATAGCAAACATTATCACCACTATAGCGACCATTATCTACACTATAATCACCATTATCAGAACTATAACAACAATTATCAGTACTATAACAACCATTATCAAAAATGTAACAACCTTTATCACCACTATAACAACCGTTATCACCACTATAGCAACCATTATCACCACTATAACGACCATTATCACCACTATAACGACCACTATCACGACTATGACAACCATTATCACCACTATAACGACAATTCCCACCACTATAACAACCATTATCACCACTACATGGACCATTATCACCACTATAACGACCACTATCACCACTGTAGCAACCATTATCACCACTATAAGGACCGTTATCACCCCTATAACGACCATTATCACCACTATAAGGACCATTCTCACCACTATAACGACCACTATCACAATTAGAACGGCCATTATCACCACTATAACGACCATTATCACCACTATAACGACCATTATCACCACTATAACGACCATTACCACCCCTATAACAACTATTATCACCACTATAACGACCATTATCACCATTATAACGACCATTATCACCACTATAACGGCCATTATCACCACTATAACGGCCATTATGACCACTATAACAACCATTATCACCACTATAACGACCACTATCAACACTATAACCACCATTATCACCACTCTAACAACCATTATCACCAATATAAGGACCATTATCAACACTATAACGACCATTGTCACCCCTATAACGACCATTATCACCACTATAACGAATATTATCACCACTATAGCGACCATTATCGCCACTATAGCGACCATTATCAACACTATAATAACCATTATCAGCACTATAACAACAATTATCAGTACTATAACAACCATTATCAAAACTATAACAACCTTTATCACCACTATAACAACCGTTATCACAACTATAGCAAACATTATCACCACTATAGCGACCATTATCTACACTATAATCACCATTATCAGAACTATAACAACAATTATCAGTACTATAACAACCATTATCAAAAATGTAACAACCTTTATCACCACTATAACAACCGTTATCACCACTATAGCAACCATTATCACCACTATAACGACCATTATCACCACTATAACGACCACTATCACGACTATGACAACCATTATCACCACTATAACGACAATTCCCACCACTATAACAACCATTATCACCACTACATGGACCATTATCACCACTATAACGACCACTATCACCACTGTAGCAACCATTATCACCACTATAAGGACCGTTATCACCCCTATAACGACCATTATCACCACTATAAGGACCATTCTCACCACTATAACGACCACTATCACAATTAGAACGGCCATTATCACCACTATAACGACCATTATCACCACTATAACGACCATTATCACCACTATAACGACCACTATCACGACTATAACAACCATTATCACCACTTTAACGACCATTATCAGTACTGTAACAACCATTATCAAAACTATAACAACCTTTATCACCACTATAACAACCGTTATCACCAATATAGCAACCACTATCACCACTATAACGACCACTATCACGACTATGACAACCATTATCACCACTATAACGACAATTCCCATCACTATAACAACCATTATCACCACTATAACAACCATTATTACCACTATAACCACCACTATCATCACTATAACAACCATTGTCACCACTATAACGACCATTATCACCACTATAACGACCACTATCACGACTATGACAACCATTATCACAACTTTAACGGCCATTATCACCACTATAACGGCCATTATCACCACTATAGCGACCATTATCAACACTATAACCACCATTATCAGCATTATAACAACAATTATCAATACTATAACAACCATTATCACCACTATAACTTCTATTATCACCACTATAACGACCACTATCACGACTATAACAACCATTATCACCACTATAACGACAATTCCCATCACTATAACAACCATTATCACCACTATAACAACCATTATCACCACTATAAGGACCATTATCACCACTATAACGACCATTATCACCACTATAAGGACCATTATCACCACGATAACATCCATTATCACCAGTATATGGACCATTATCACCACTATAACGACCACTATCATCACTATAACAACCATTATCACCACTATAAGGACCATTATCACCACTATAACGACCATTATCACCACTATAAGGACCATTATCACCACTATAACGACCAATATCACAATTAGAACGACCATTATCACCACTATAACGACCATTCTCACCATTATAACATCCATTATCACCACTATATGGACCATCATCACCACTATATGGACCATTATCACCACTATAACGACCACTATCATCACTATAACAAACATTATCACCACTATACGGACCATTATCACCACTATAACGACCATTATCACCACTATAAGGACTATTATCTCCACTATAACGACCATTATCACAATTAGAACGACCATTATCACCACTATAACGACCATTATCACCACTATAAGGACTATTATCACCACTATAACGACCATTATCACAATTAGAACGACCATTATCACCACTATAACGACCATTATCACCACTATAACGACCGTTATCACCACTATAGCGACCATTATCAACACTATAACCACCATTATCAGCATTATAACAACAATTATCAATACTATAACGACCATTATCACCACTATAACGACTATTATCACCACTATAACGACCACTATCACCACTGTAGCAACCATTATCACCACTATAGCAACCATTATCACCACTATAGCGACCACTATCAACACTATAATCACCATTATCAGCACTATAACAATAATTATCAGTACTATAACATCCATTATCACCACTATAAGGACCATTATCACCACTATAACGACCATTATCACCACTATAAGGACCATTATCACCACGATAACATCCATTATCACCAGTATGTGGACCATTATCACCACTATAACGACCACTATCATCACTATAACAACCATTATCACCACTATGACAACCATTATCACCACTATATGGACCATTATCACCACTATAACGACCTCTATCACCACTATAGCAACCATTATCACCACTATAAGGACTATTATCACCACTATGACGACCATTATCACCTCTATAACAACCATTATCACCACTATTCGGACCATTATCGCCACTATAACGACCACTATCATCACTATAACAACCATTATCACCACTATAGGGACCATTATCACCACTATAACATCCATTATCACCACTATATGGACCATTATTACCACTATAACCACCACTATCATCACTATAACAACCATTGTCACCACTATAACGACCATTATCACCACTATAACGACCACTATCACGACTATGACAACCATTATCACAACTTTAACGGCCATTATCACCACTATAACGGCCATTATCACCACTATAGCGACCATTATCAAAGCTATAACCACCATTATCAGCACTATAACAACAATTATCACTACTATAACAACCATTACCAATACTATAACAACCTTTAATACCACTATGACAACCGTTATCACCACTATAGCAACCATTATCACCACTATAACAACCATTATCACCACTGTAACAACCATTATCGCCACTATAAGCACCATTATCACCACTATAACAACTATTATCACCACTCTAACAACCATTATCACCACTACAACAACCATTATCACCACTACAACAACCATTATTACCACTATAAGAACCATTATCACCACTATAAGGTCCATCATCACCACTATGACGACCATTATCACCTCTATAACGACCTTTACCACCACTATAACAACCATTATCACCACAACAACAACCATTATTCCCACTATAACAACCATTATCACCACTATAAGGACCATTATCACCACTATGACGACCATTATCACCTCTATAACGACCTTTACCACCACTATAACAACCATTATTACCACTACAACAACCATTATTACCACTATAACAACCATTATCATCAATATAACAACCATTATCGCCACTATAACAACTATTATCACCACTATAACAACCATGCTCACCACTATAAGGACCATTATCATCACTATAACGATCGTTATCACCACTATAACGACCATTATCACCACTATAACGACCGTTATCACCACTATAGCGACCATTATCAACACTATAACCACCATTATCAGCATTATAACAACAATTATCAATACTATAACGACCATTATCACCACTATAACGACTATTATCACCACTATAACGACCACTATCACCACTGTAGCAACCATTATCACCACTATAGCAACCATTATCACCAATATAGCGACCACTATCAACACTATAATCACCATTATCAGCACTATAACAATAATTATCAGTACTATAACAACCATTATCACCACTATAAGGACCATTATCACCACTATAACGACCATTATCACCACTATAAGGACCATTATCACCACGATAACATCCATTATCACCAGTATGTGGACCATTATCACCACTATAACGACCACTATCATCACTATAACAACCATTATCACCACTATGACAACCATTATCACCACTATATGGACCATTATCACCACTATAACGACCTCTATCACCACTATAGCAACCATTATCACCACTATAAGGACTATTATCACCACTATGACGACCATTATCACCTCTATAACAACCATTATCACCACTATTCGGACCATTATCGCCACTATAACGACCACTATCATCACTATAACAACCATTATCACCACTATAGGGACCATTATCACCACTATAACATCCATTATCACCACTATATGGACCATTATTACCACTATAACCACCACTATCATCACTATAACAACCATTGTCACCACTATAACGACCATTATCACCACTATAACGACCACTATCACGACTATGACAACCATTATCACAACTGTAACGGCCGTTATCACCACTATAACGGCCATTATCACCACTATAGCGACCATTATCAAAGCTATAACCACCATTATCAGCACTATAACAACAATTATCACTACTATAACAACCATTACCAATACTATAACAACCTTTAATACCACTATGACAACCGTTATCACCACTATAGCAACCATTATCACCACTATAACAACCATTATCACCACTGTAACAACCATTATCGCCACTATAAGCACCATTATCACCACTATAACAACTATTATCACCACTCTAACAACCATTATCACCACTACAACAACCATTATCACCACTACAACAACCATTATTACCACTATAAGAACCATTATCACCACTATAAGGACCATCATCACCACTATGACGACCATTATCACCTCTATAACGACCTTTACCACCACTATAACAACCATTATCACCACAACAACAACCATTATTCCCACTATAACAACCATTATCACCACTATAAGGACCATTATCACCACTATGACGACCATTATCACCTCTATAACGACCTTTACCACCACTATAACAACCATTATTACCACTACAACAACCATTATTACCATTATAACAACCATTATCATCAATATAACAACCATTATCGCCACTATAACAACTATTATCACCACTATAACAACCATGCTCACCACTATAAGGACCATTATCATCACTATAACGATCGTTATCACCACAATAACAGACATTATCACCACTATGACGACCATTATCACAATTAGAACGACCATTATCACCACTATAACGACCACTATCACCACTATAACGACCATTATCACCACTATAGCGACCATTATCAGTACTGTAACAACCATTATCAAAACTATAACAACCTTTATCACCACTATAACAACCGTTATCACAACTATAGCAACCATTATCACCACTATAGCGACCATTATCAACACTATAATCACCATTATCAGCACTATAACAACAATTATCAGTACTATAACAACCATTATCAAAAATGTAACAACCTTTATCACCACTATAACAACCGTTATCACCACTATAGCAACCATTATCACCACTATAACGACCATTATCACCACTATAACGACCACTATCACCACTGTAGCAACCATTATCACCACTATGACGGCCATTATCACCACTATAGCGACCATTATCAAAGCTATAACCACCATTATCAGCACTATAACAACAACTATCATTACTATAACAACCATTACCAATACTATAACAACCTTTAATGCCACTATGACGACCGTTATCACCACTATAGCAACCATTATCACCACTATAACGACCATTATCACGACTATAACAACCACTATCACGACTATGACAACCATTATCACCACTATAACGACCATTCTCGACACCATAACAACCATTATCACCACTATGACAACCATTATCACCACTATATGGACCATTATCACCACTATAACGACCATTATCACCACTATATGGACCATTATCACCACTATAACGACCACTATCACCACTATAACAACCATTATCACCACTATAACCACCATTATCACCACTATGACAACCATTATCACCACTATATGGACCATTATCACCACTATAACGACCTCTATCACCACTATAGCAACCATTATCACCACTATAAGGACTATTATCACCACTATAACAACCATTATCACCACTATAACAACCATTATCACCTCTATAACGGCCATTATCACCACTATAGCGACCATTATCACCACTATAACGGCCATTATCACCACTATAGCGACCATTATCAACACTATATCAACCATTATCACCAGTAGAAGGACCATTATCAACGCTGTAATGACCATTATCACCACTATAACAAGCATTATCACCACCATAACAAAGATTATCACCACTATATGGACCGCTATCACCACTATAACGACCACTATCACCACTACAACAACCTTTATCACCACTATAAGGACAATTATCACCACTATAACAACCATTATCACCACTATAACAACCATTGTCACCACTATATGGACCATTATCACCACTATAACGACCACTATCACCACTATAACAACCATTATCACCAATATAACGACCATTATCACCACTATAACGACCACTATCACCACTATAACAACCATTATCACCACTATAACAACCATTATCACCACTATAACGACCACTATCACCACTATAACAACCATTATCACCACTATAACCACCATTATCACCACTATAACAACCATTATCACCACTATATGGACCATTATCACCACTATAACGACCACTATCACCACTATAACCATTATCCGCGCCGTAATGACCATTATCACCACTATAACAACCATTATCACCACTATAACAACCATTATCACCACTATAACAACCATTATCACCACTATATGGACCATTATCACCACTATAACGACCACTATCACCACTATAACAACCATTATCACCAATATAACGACCATTATCACCACTATAACGACCACTATCACCACTATAACAACCATTATCACCACTATAATGACCATTATCACCACTATAACGACCATTATCACCACTATAACGACCATTATCACCACTATAACAACCATTATCGCCACTATAACAACCATTATCACCACTATATGGACCATTATCACCACTATACCGACCACTATCACCACTATAACAACCATTATCACCCCTATAACAACTATTATCACCACTATAACAACCATTATCACCATTATAACGACCATTATCACCACTATAACGGCCATTATCACCACTATCACGGCCATTATGACCACTATAACCACCATTATCACCACTATAACAACCATTATCGCCACTACAACAACTATTGTCACAACTATAACAACCATTATCACCACTATAACGACCATTATCACCACTATAACGACCATTATCACCACTATAACGGCCATTATCACCACTATAGCGACCATTATCAATACTATATCAACCATTATCACCAGTAGAAGGACCATTATCAACGCTGTAATGACCATTATCACCACTATAACAAGCATTATCACCACTATAACAAAGATTATCACCACTATATGGTCCGCTATCACCACTATAACGACCACTATCACCACGACAACAACCTTTATCACCACTATAAGGACAATTATCACCACTATAACAACCATTATCATCACTATAACAACCATTGTCACCACTATATGGACCATTATCACCACTATAACGACCACTATCACCACTATAACAACCATTATCACCACTATAATGACCATTATCACCACTATAACGACCATTATCACCACTATAGCGACCATTATCACCACTATAACAACAATTATCGCCACTATAACAACCATTATCACCACTATATGGACCATTATCACCACTATACCGACCACTATCACCACTATAACAACCATTATCACCCCTATAACAACTATTATCACTACTATAACAACCATTATCACCATTATAACGACCATTATCACCACTATAACGGCCATTATCACCACTATAACGGCCATTATGACCACTATAACCACCATTATCACCACTATAACGACCACTATCAACACTATAACCACCATTATCACCACTATAACGACCATTATCACCACTATAACGACCACTATCACCACTATAACAACCATTATCACCACTATAAGGACCATTATCACCACTATAACAACCATTATCACCACTATAACAACCATTATCACCTCTATAACGGCCATTATCACCACTATAGCGACCATTATCACCACTATAACGGCCATTATCACCACTATAGCGACCATTATCAACACTATATCAACCATTATCACCAGTAGAAGGACCATTATCAACGCTGTAATGACCATTATCACCACTATAACAAGCATTATCACCACTATAACAAAGATTATCACCACTATATGGACCGCTATCACCACTATAACGACCACTATCACCACTACAACAACCTTTATCACCACTATAAGGACAATTATCACCACTATAACAACCATTATCACCACTATAACAACCATTGTCACCACCATATGGACCATTATCACCACTATAACGACCACTATCACCACTATAACAACCATTATCACCAATATAACGACCATTATCACCACTATAACGACCACTATCACCACTATAACAACCATTATCACCACTATAACAACCATTATCACCACTATATGGACCATTATCACCACTATAACGACCACTATCACCACTATAACAACCATTATCACCACTATAACCACCATTATCACCACTATAACAACCATTATCACCACTATATGGACCATTATCACCACTATAACGACCACTATCACCACTATAACCATTATCACCACTATAACGACCATTATCACCACTATATCAAAGATTATCACCAGTAGAAGGACCATTATCCGCGCTGTAATGACCATTATCACCACTATAACAACCATTATCACCACTATAACAACCATTATCACCACTATAGCAACCATTATCACCACTATATGGACCATTATCACCACTATAACGACCACTATCACCACTATAACAACCATTATCACCAATATAACGACCATTATCACCACTATAACGACCACTATCACCACTATAACAACCATTATCACCACTATAATGACCATTATCACCACTATAACGACCATTATCACCACTATAACGACCATTATCACCACTATAACAACCATTATCGCCACTATAACAACCATTATCACCACTATATGGACCATTATCACCACTATACCGACCACTATCACCACTATAACAACCATTATCACCCCTATAACAACTATTATCACCACTATAACAACCATTATCACCATTATAACGACCATTATCACCACTATAACGGCCATTATCACCACTATAACGGCCATTATGACCACTATAACCACCATTATCACCACTATAACAACCATTATCGCCACTACAACAACTATTGTCACAACTATAACAACCATTATCACCACTATAACAAAGATTATCACCACTATATGGACCGCTATCACCACTATAACGACCACTATCACCACTACAACAACCTTTATCACCACTATAACAACCATTATCACCACTATATGGACCATTATCACCACTATAACGACCACTATCACCACTATAACCATTATCACCACTATAACGACCATTATCACCACTATATCAAAGATTATCACCAGTAGAAGGACCATTATCCGCGCTGTAATGACCATTATCACCACTATAACAACCATTATCACCACTATAACAACCATTATCACCACTATATGGACCATTATCACCACTGTAACGACCACTATCACCACTATAACAACCATTATCACCAATATAACGACCATTATCACCACTATAACGACCACTATCACCACTATAACAACCATTATCACCACTATAATGACCATTATCACCACTATAACGACCATTATCACCACTATAACGACCATTATCACCACTATAACAACCATTATCGCCACTATAACAACCATTATCACCACTATATGGACCATTATCACCACTATACCGACCACTATCACCACTATAACAACCATTATCACCCCTATAACAACTATTATCACCACTATAACAACCATTATCACCATTATAACGACCATTATCACCACTATAACGGCCATTATCACCACTATAACGGCCATTATGACTACTATAACCACCATTATCACCACTATAACAACCATTATCGCCACTACAACAACTATTGTCACAACTATAACAACCATTATCACCACTATAACGACCATTATCACCACTATAACGACCATTATCACCACTATAACGGCCATTATCACCACTATAGCGACCATTATCAACACTATATCAACCATTATCACCAGTAGAAGGACCATTATCAACGCTGTAATGACCATTATCACCACTATAACAAGCATTATCACCACTATAACAAAGATTATCACCACTATATGGACCGCTATCACCACTATAACGACCACTATCTCCACGACAACAACCTTTATCACCACTATAAGGACAATTATCACCACTATAACAACCATTATCACCACTATAACAACCATTGTCACCACTATATGGACCATTATCACCACTATAACGACCACTATCACCACTATAACAACCATTATCACCACTATAATGACCATTATCACCACTATAACGACCATTATCACCACTATAGCGACCATTATCACCACTATAACAACAATTATCGCCACTATAACAACCATTATCACCACTATATGGACCATTATCACCACTATACCGACCACTATCACCACTATAACAACCATTATCACCCCTATAACAACTATTATCACTACTATAACAACCATTATCACCATTATAACGACCATTATCACCACTATAACGGCCATTATCACCACTATAACGGCCATTATGACCACTATAACCACCATTATCACCACTATAACGACCACTATCAACACTATAACCACCATTATCACCACTATAACGACCATTATCACCACTATAACAACCACTATCACCACTATAACAACCATTATCACCACTATAAGGACCATTATCACCACTATAACAACCATTATCACCACTATAACAACCATTATCACCTCTATAACGGCCATTATCACCACTATAGCGACCATTATCACCACTATAACGGCCATTATCACCACTATAGCGACCATTATCAACACTATATCAACCATTATCACCAGTAGAAGGACCATTATCAACGCTGTAATGACCATTATCACCACTATAACAAGCATTATCACCACTATAACAAAGATTATCACCACTATATGGACCGCTATCACCACTATAACGACCACTATCACCACTACAACAACCTTTATCACCACTATAAGGACAATTATCACCACTATAACAACCATTATCACCACTATAACAACCATTGTCACCACTATATGGACCATTATCACCACTATAACGACCACTACCACCACTATAACAACCATTATCACCAATATAACGACCATTATCACCACTATAACGACCACTATCACCACTATAACAACCATTATCACCACTATAGCAACCATTATCACCACTATAGCGACCACTATCAACACTATAATCACCATTATCAGCACTATAACAATAATTATCAGTACTATAACAACCATTATCACCACTATAAGGACCATTATCACCACTATAACGACCATTATCACCACTATAAGGACCATTATCACCACGATAACATCCATTATCACCAGTATGTGGACCATTATCACCACTATAACGACCACTATCATCACTATAACAACCATTATCACCACTATGACAACCATTATCACCACTATATGGACCATTATCACCACTATAACGACCTCTATCACCACTATAACAACCATTATCACCACTATAATGACCATTATCACCACTATAACGACCATTATCACCACTATAGCGACCATTATCACCACTATAACAACAATTATCGCCACTATAACAACCATTATCACCACTATATGGACCATTATCACCACTATACCGACCACTATCACCACTATAACGACCATTATCACCACTATAGCGACCATTATCAGTACTGTAACAACCATTATCAAAACTATAACAACCTTTATCACCACTATAACAACCGTTATCACAACTATAGCAACCATTATCACCACTATAGCGACCATTATCAACACTATAATCACCATTATCAGCACTATAACAACAATTATCAGTACTATAACAACCATTATCAAAAATGTAACAACCTTTATCACCACTATAACAACCGTTATCACCACTATAGCAACCATTATCACCACTATAACGACCATTATCACCACTATAACGACCACTATCACCACTGTAGCAACCATTATCACCACTATGACGGCCATTATCACCACTATAGCGACCATTATCAAAGCTATAACCACCATTATCAGCACTATAACAACAACTATCATTACTATAACAACCATTACCAATACTATAACAACCTTTAATGCCACTATGACGACCGTTATCACCACTATAGCAACCATTATCACCACTATAACGACCATTATCACGACTATAACAACCACTATCACGACTATGACAACCATTATCACCACTATAACGACCATTCTCGACACCATAACAACCATTATCACCACTATGACAACCATTATCACCACTATATGGACCATTATCACCACTATAACGACCATTATCACCACTATATGGACCATTATCACCACTATAACGACCACTATCACCACTATAACAACCATTATCACCACTATAACCACCATTATCACCACTATGACAACCATTATCACCACTATATGGACCATTATCACCACTATAACGACCTCTATCACCACTATAGCAACCATTATCACCACTATAAGGACTATTATCACCACTATAACAACCATTATCACCACTATAACAACCATTATCACCTCTATAACGGCCATTATCACCACTATAGCGACCATTATCACCACTATAACGGCCATTATCACCACTATAGCGACCATTATCAACACTATATCAACCATTATCACCACTATAACAAGCATTATCACCACTATAACAAAGATTATCACCACTATATGGACCGCTATCACCACTATAACGACCACTATCACCACTACAACAACCTTTATCACCACTATAAGGACAATTATCACCACTATAACAACCATTATCACCACTATAACAACCATTGTCACCACTATATGGACCATTATCACCACTATAACGACCACTATCACCACTATAACAACCATTATCACCAATATAACGACCATTATCACCACTATAACGACCACTATCACCACTATAACAACCATTATCACCACTATAACAACCATTATCACCACTATATGGACCATTATCACCACTATAACGACCACTATCACCACTATAACAACCATTATCACCACTATAACCACCATTATCACCACTATAACAACCATTATCACCACTATATGGACCATTATCACCACTATAACGACCACTATCACCACTATAACCATTATCACCACTATAACGACCATTATCACCACTATATCAAAGATTATCACCAGTAGAAGGACCATTATCCGCGCCGTAATGACCATTATCACCACTATAACAACCATTATCACCACTATAACAACCATTATCACCACTATAACAACCATTATCACCACTATATGGACCATTATCACCACTATAACGACCACTATCACCACTATAACAACCATTATCACCAATATAACGACCATTATCACCACTATAACGACCACTATCACCACTATAACAACCATTATCACCACTATAATGACCATTATCACCACTATAACGACCATTATCACCACTATAACGACCATTATCACCACTATAACAACCATTATCGCCACTATAACAACCATTATCACCACTATATGGACCATTATCACCACTATACCGACCACTATCACCACTATAACAACCATTATCACCCCTATAACAACTATTATCACCACTATAACAACCATTATCACCATTATAACGACCATTATCACCACTATAACGGCCATTATCACCACTGTCACGGCCATTATGACCACTATAACCACCATTATCACCACTATAACAACCATTATCGCCACTACAACAACTATTGTCACAACTATAACAACCATTATCACCACTATAACGACCATTATCACCACTATAACGACCATTATCACCACTATAACGGCCATTATCACCACTATAGCGACCATTATCAACACTATATCAACCATTATCACCAGTAGACGGACCATTATCAACGCTGTAATGACCATTATCACCACTATAACAAGCATTATCACCACTATAACAAAGATTATCACCACTATATGGACCGCTATCACCACTATAACGACCACTATCACCACGACAACAACCTTTATCACCACTATAAGGACAATTATCACCACTATAACAACCATTATCACCACTATAACAACCATTGTCACCACTATATGGACCATTATCACCACTATAACGACCACTATCACCACTATAACAACCATTATCACCACTATAATGACCATTATCACCACTATAACGACCATTATCACCACTATAGCGACCATTATCACCACTATAACAACAATTATCGCCACTATAACAACCATTATCACCACTATATGGACCATTATCACCACTATACCGACCACTATCACCACTATAACAACCATTATCACCCCTATAACAACTATTATCACTACTATAACAACCATTATCACCATTATAACGACCATTATCACCACTATAACGGCCATTATCACCACTATAACGGCCATTATGACCACTATAACCACCATTATCACCACTATAACGACCACTATCAACACTATAACCACCATTATCACCACTATAACGACCATTATCACCACTATAACGACCACTATCACCACTATAACAACCATTATCACCACTATAAGGACCATTATCACCACTATAACAACCATTATCACCACTATAACAACCATTATCACCTCTATAACGGCCATTATCACCACTATAGCGACCATTATCACCACTATAACGGCCATTATCACCACTATAGCGACCATTATCAACACTATATCAACCATTATCACCAGTAGAAGGACCATTATCAACGCTGTAATGACCATTATCACCACTATAACAACCATTATCACCACTATAACAACCATTATCACCACTATAGCAACCATTATCACCACTATATGGACCATTATCACCACTATAACGACCACTATCACCACTATAACAACCATTATCACCAATATAACGACCATTATCACCACTATAACGACCACTATCACCACTATAACAACCATTATCACCACTATAATGACCATTATCACCACTATAACGACCATTATCACCACTATAACGACCATTATCACCACTATAACAACCATTATCGCCACTATAACAACCATTATCACCACTATATGGACCATTATCACCACTATACCGACCACTATCACCACTATAACAACCATTATCACCCCTATAACAACTATTATCACCACTATAACAACCATTATCACCATTATAACGACCATTATCACCACTATAACGGCCATTATCACCACTATAACGGCCATTATGACCACTATAACCACCATTATCACCACTATAACAACCATTATCGCCACTACAACAACTATTGTCACAACTATAACAACCATTATCACCACTATAACAAAGATTATCACCACTATATGGACCGCTATCACCACTTTATGGACCGCTATCACCACTATATGGACCGCTATCACCACTATAACGACCACTATCACCACTACAACAACCTTTATCACCACTATAACAACCATTATCACCACTATATGGACCATTATCACCACTATAACGACCACTATCACCACTATAACCATTATCACCACTATAACGACTATTATCACCACTATATCAAAGATTATCACCAGTAGAAGGACCATTATCCGCGCTGTAATGACCATTATCACCACTATAACAACCATTATCACCACTATAACAACCATTATCACCACTATATGGACCATTATCACCACTGTAACGACCACTATCACCACTATAACAACCATTATCACCAATATAACGACCATTATCACCACTATAACGACCACTATCACCACTATAACAACCATTATCACCACTATAATGACCATTATCACCACTATAACGACCATTATCACCACTATAACGACCATTATCACCACTATAACAACCATTATCGCCACTATAACAACCATTATCACCACTATATGGACCATTATCACCACTATACCGACCACTATCACCACTATAACAACCATTATCACCCCTATAACAACTATTATCACCACTATAACAACCATTATCACCATTATAACGACCATTATCACCACTATAACGGCCATTATCACCACTATAACGGCCATTATGACTACTATAACCACCATTATCACCACTATAACAACCATTATCGCCACTACAACAACTATTGTCACAACTATAACAACCATTATCACCACTATAACGACCATTATCACCACTATAACGACCATTATCACCACTATAACGGCCATTATCACCACTATAGCGACCATTATCAACACTATATCAACCATTATCACCAGTAGAAGGACCACTATCAACGCTGTAATGACCATTATCACCACTATAACAAGCATTATCACCACTATAACAAAGATTATCACCACTATATGGACCGCTATCACCACTATAACGACCACTATCTCCACGACAACAACCTTTATCACCACTATAAGGACAATTATCACCACTATAACAACCATTATCACCACTATAACAACCATTGTCACCACAATATGGACCATTATCACCACTATAACGACCACTATCACCACTATAACAACCATTATCACCACTATAATGACCATTATCACCACTATAACGACCATTATCACCACTATAGCGACCATTATCACCACTATAACAACAATTATCGCCACTATAACAACCATTATCACCACTATATGGACCATTATCACCACTATACCGACCACTATCACCACTATAACAACCATTATCACCCCTATAACAACTATTATCACTACTATAACAACCATTATCACCATTATAACGACCATTATCACCACTATAACGGCCATTATCACCACTATAACGGCCATTATGACCACTATAACCACCATTATCACCACTATAACGACCACTATCAACACTATAACCACCATTATCACCACTATAACGACCATTATCACCACTATAACAACCACTATCACCACTATAACAACCATTATCACCACTATAAGGACCATTATCACCACTATAACAACCATTATCACCACTATAACAACCATTATCACCTCTATAACGGCCATTATCACCACTATAGCGACCATTATCACCACTATAACGGCCATTATCACCACTATAGCGACCATTATCAACACTATATCAACCATTATCACCAGTAGAAGGACCATTATCAACGCTGTAATGACCATTATCACCACTATAACAAGCATTATCACCACTATAACAAAGATTATCACCACTATATGGACCGCTATCACCACTATAACGACCACTATCACCACTACAACAACCTTTATCACCACTATAAGGACAATTATCACCACTATAACAACCATTATCACCACTATAACAACCATTGTCACCACTATATGGACCATTATCACCACTATAACGACCACTATCACCACTATAACAACCATTATCACCAATATAACGACCATTATCACCACTATAACGACCACTATCACCACTATAACAACCATTATCACCACTATAACAACCATTATCACCACTATATGGACCATTATCACCACTATAACGACCACTATCACCACCATAACAACCATTATCACCACTATAACCACCATTATCACCACTATAACAACCATTATCACCACTATATGGACCATTATCACCACTATAACGACCACTATCACCACTATAACCATTATCACCACCATAACGACCATTATCACCACTATATCAAAGATTATCACCAGTAGAAGGACCATTATCCGCGCTGTAATGACCATTATCACCACTATAACAACCATTATCACCACTATAACAACCATTATCACCACTATAACAACCATTATCACCACTATATAGACCATTATCACCACTATAACGACCACTATCACCACTATAACAACCATTATCACCAATATATCGACCATTATCACCACTATAACGACCACTATCACCACTATAACAACCATTATCACCACTATAATGACCATTATCACCACTATAACGACCATTATCACCACTATAAGGACTATTATCTCCACTATAACGACCATTATCACAATTAGAACGACCATTATCACCACTATAACGACCATTATCACCACTATAAGGACTATTATCACCACTATAACGACCATTATCACAATTAGAACGACCATTATCACCACTATAACGACCATTATCACCACTATAACGACCGTTATCACCACTATAGCGACCATTATCAACACTATAACCACCATTATCAGCATTATAACAACAATTATCAATACTATAACGACCATTATCACCACTATAACGACTATTATCACCACTATAACGACCACTATCACCACTGTAGCAACCATTATCACCACTATAGCAACCATTATCACCACTATAGCGACCACTATCAACACTATAATCACCATTATCAGCACTATAACAATAATTATCAGTACTATAACAACCATTATCACCACTATAAGGACCATTATCACCACTATAACGACCATTATCACCACTATAAGGACCATTATCACCACGATAACATCCATTATCACCAGTATGTGGACCATTATCACCACTATAACGACCACTATCATCACTATAACAACCATTATCACCACTATGACAACCATTATCACCACTATATGGACCATTATCACCACTATAACGACCTCTATCACCACTATAACAACCATTATCACCACTATAATGACCATTATCACCACTATAACGACCATTATCACCACTATAGCGACCATTATCACCACTATAACAACAATTATCGCCACTATAACAACCATTATCACCACTATATGGACCATTATCACCACTATACCGACCACTATCACCACTATAACAACCATTATCACCCCTATAACAACTATTATCACTACTATAACAACCATTATCACCATTATAACGACCATTATCACCACTATAACGGCCATTATCACCACTATAACGGCCATTATGACCACTATAACGACCATTATCACCACTATAACGACCACTATCAACACTATAACCACCATTATCACCACTATAACGACCATTATCACCACTATAACGACCACTATCACCACTATAACAACCATTATCACCACTATAAGGACCATTATCACCACTATAACAACCATTATCACCACTATAACAACCATTATCACCTCTATAACGGCCATTATCACCACTATAGCGACCATTATCACCACTATAACGGCCATTATCACCACTATAGCGACCATTATCAACACTATATCAACCATTATCACCAGTAGAAGGACCATTATCAACGCTGTAATGACCATTATCACCACTATAACAAGCATTATCACCACTATAACAAAGATTATCACCACTATATGGACCGCTATCACCACTATAACGACCACTATCACCACTACAACAACCTTTATCACCACTATAAGGACAATTATCACCACTATAACAACCATTATCACCACTATAACAACCATTGTCACCACTATATGGACCATTATCACCACTATAACGACCACTATCACCACTATAACAACCATTATCACCAATATAACGACCATTATCACCACTATAACGACCACTATCACCACTATAACAACCATTATCACCACTATAACAACCATTATCACCACTATATGGACCATTATCACCACTATAACGACCACTATCACCACTATAACAACCATTATCACCACTATAACCACCATTATCACCACTATAACAACCATTATCACCACTATATGGACCATTATCACCACTATAACGACCACTATCACCACTATAACCATTATCACCACTATAACGACCATTATCACCACTATATCAAAGATTATCACCAGTAGAAGGACCATTATCCGCGCTGTAATGACCATTATCACCACTATAACAACCATTATCACCACTATAACAACCATTATCACCACTATAACAACCATTATCACCACTATATGGACCATTATCACCACTATAACGACCACTATCACCACTATAACAACCATTATCACCAATATAACGACCATTATCACCACTATAACGACCACTATCACCACTATAACAACCATTATCACCACTATAATGACCATTATCACCACTATAACGACCATTATCACCACTATAAGGACTATTATCTCCACTATAACGACCATTATCACAATTAGAACGACCATTATCACCACTATAACGACCATTATCACCACTATAAGGACTATTATCACCACTATAACGACCATTATCACAATTAGAACGACCATTATCACCACTATAACGACCATTATCACCACTATAACGACCGTTATCACCACTATAGCGACCATTATCAACACTATAACCACCATTATCAGCATTATAACAACAATTATCAATACTATAACGACCATTATCACCACTATAACGACTATTATCACCACTATAACGACCACTATCACCACTGTAGCAACCATTATCACCACTATAGCAACCATTATCACCACTATAGCGACCACTATCAACACTATAATCACCATTATCAGCACTATAACAATAATTATCAGTACTATAACAACCATTATCACCACTATAAGGACCATTATCACCACTATAACGACCATTATCACCACTATAAGGACCATTATCACCACGATAACATCCATTATCACCAGTATGTGGACCATTATCACCACTATAACGACCACTATCATCACTATAACAACCATTATCACCACTATGACAACCATTATCACCACTATATGGACCATTATCACCACTATAACGACCTCTATCACCACTATAGCAACCATTATCACCACTATAAGGACTATTATCACCACTATGACGACCATTATCACCTCTATAATAACCATTATCACCACTATTCGGACCATTATCGCCACTATAACGACCACTATCATCACTATAACAACCATTATCACCACTATAGGGACCATTATCACCACTATAACATCCATTATCACCACTATATGGACCATTATTACCACTATAACCACCACTATCATCACTATAACAACCATTGTCACCACTATACGGACCATTATCACCACTATAACGACCATTATCACCACTATAACGACCACTATCACGACTATGACAACCATTATCACAACTTTAACGGCCATTATCACCACTATAACGGCCATTATCACCACTATAGCGACCATTATCAAAGCTATAACCACCATTATCAGCACTATAACAACAATTATCACTACTATAACAACCATTACCAATACTATAACAACCTTTAATACCACTATGACAACCGTTATCACCACTATAGCAACCATTATCACCACTATAACAACCATTATCACCACTGTAACAACCATTATCGCCACTATAAGCACCATTATCACCACTATAACAACTATTATCACCACTCTAACAACCATTATCACCACTACAACAACCATTATCACCACTACAACAACCATTATTACCACTATAAGAACCATTATCACCACTATAAGGACCATCATCACCACTATGACGACCATTATCACCTCTATAACGACCTTTACCACCACTATAACAACCATTATCACCACAACAACAACCATTATTCCCACTATAACAACCATTATCACCACTATAAGGACCATTATCACCACTATGACGACCATTATCACCTCTATAACGACCTTTACCACCACTATAACAACCATTATTACCACTACAACAACCATTATTACCACTATAACAACCATTATCATCAATATAACAACCATTATCGCCACTATAACAACTATTATCACCACTATAACAACCATGCTCACCACTATAAGGACCATTATCATCACTATAACGATCGTTATCACCACAATAACAGACATTATCACCACTATGACGACCATTATCACAATTAGAACGACCATTATCACCACTATAACGACCACTATCACCACTATAACGACCATTATCACCACTATAGCGACCATTATCAGTACTGTAACAACCATTATCAAAACTATAACAACCTTTATCACCACTATAACAACCGTTATCACAACTATAGCAACCATTATCACCACTATAGCGACCATTATCAACACTATAATCACCATTATCAGCACTATAACAACAATTATCAGTACTATAACAACCATTATCAAAAATGTAACAACCTTTATCACCACTATAACAACCGTTATCACCACTATAGCAACCATTATCACCACTATAACGACCATTATCACCACTATAACGACCACTATCACCACTGTAGCAACCATTATCACCACTATGACGGCCATTATCACCACTATAGCGACCATTATCAAAGCTATAACCACCATTATCAGCACTATAACAACAACTATCATTACTATAACAACCATTACCAATACTATAACAACCTTTAATGCCACTATGACGACCGTTATCACCACTATAGCAACCATTATCACCACTATAACGACAATTATCACGACTATAACAACCACTATCACGACTATGACAACCATTATCACCACTATAACGACCATTCTCGACACCATAACAACCATTATCACCACTATGACAACCATTATCACCACTATATGGACCATTATCACCACTATAACGACCATTATCACCACTATATGGACCATTATCACCACTATAACGACCACTATCACCACTATAACAACCATTATCACCACTATGACAACCATTATCACCACTATATGGACCATTATCACCACTATAACGACCTCTATCACCACTATAGCAACCATTATCACCACTATAAGGACTATTATCACCACTATAACAACCATTATCACCACTATAACAACCATTATCACCTCTATAACGGCCATTATCACCACTATAGCGACCATTATCACCACTATAACGGCCATTATCACCACTATAGCGACCATTATCAACACTATATCAACCATTATCACCAGTAGAAGGACCATTATCAACGCTGTAATGACCATTATCACCACTATAACAAGCATTATCACCACTATAACAAAGATTATCACCACTATATGGACCGCTATCACCACTATAACGACCACTATCACCACTACAACAACCTTTATCACCACTATAAGGACAATTATCACCACTATAACAACCATTATCGCCACTATAACAACCATTGTCACCACTATATGGACCATTATCACCACTATAACGACCACTATCACCACTATAACAACCATTATCACCAATATAACGACCATTATCACCACTATAACGACCACTATCACCACTATAACAACCATTATCACCACTATAACAACCATTATCACCACTATATGGACCATTATCACCACTATAACGACCACTATCACCACTATAACAACCATTATCACCACTATAACCACCATTATCACCACTATAACAACCATTATCACCACTATATGGACCATTATCACCACTATAACGACCACTATCACCACTATAACCATTATCACCACTATAACGACCATTATCACCACTATATCAAAGATTATCACCAGTAGAAGGACCATTATCCGCGCTGTAATGACCATTATCACCACTATAACAACCATTATCACCACTATAACAACCATTATCACCACTATAACAACCATTATCACCACTATATGGACCATTATCACCACTATAACGAGCACTATCACCACTATAACAACCATTATCACCAATATAACGACCATTATCACCACTATAACGACCACTATCACCACTATAACAACCATTATCACCACTATAATGACCATTATCACCACTATAACGACCATTATCACCACTATAACGACCATTATCACCACTATAACAACCATTATCGCCACTATAACAACCATTATCACCACTATATGGACCATTATCACCACTATACCGACCACTATCACCACTATAACAACCATTATCACCCCTATAACAACTATTATCACCACTATAACAACCATTATCACCATTATAACGACCATTATCACCACTATAACGGCCATTATCACCACTATCACGGCCATTATGACCACTATAACCACCATTATCACCACTATAACAACCATTATCGCCACTACAACAACTATTGTCACAACTATAACAACCATTATCACCACTATAACGACCATTATCACCACTATAACGACCATTATCACCACTATAACGGCCATTATCACCACTATAGCGACCATTATCAACACTATATCAACCATTATCACCAGTAGAAGGACCATTATCAACGCTGTAATGACCATTATCACCACTATAACAAGCATTATCACCACTATAACAAAGATTATCACCACTATATGGACCGCTATCACCACTATAACGACCACTATCACCACGACAACAACCTTTATCACCACTATAAGGACAATTATCACCACTATAAGGACAATTATCACCACTATAACAACCATTATCACCACTATAACAACCATTGTCACCACTATATGGACCATTATCACCACTATAACGACCACTATCACCACTATAACAACCATTATCACCACTATAATGACCATTATCACCACTATAACGACCATTATCACCACTATAGCGACCATTATCACCACTATAACAACAATTATCGCCACTATAACAACCATTATCACCACTATATGGACCATTATCACCACCCTACCGACCACTATCACCACTATAACAACCATTATCACCCCTATAACAACTATTATCACTACTATAACAACCATTATCACCATTATAACGACCATTATCACCACTATAACGGCCATTATCACCACTATAACGGCCATTATGACCACTATAACCACCATTATCACCACTATAACGACCACTATCAACACTATAACCACCATTATCACCACTATAACGACCATTATCACCACTATAACGACCACTATCACCACTATAACAACCATTATCACCACTATAAGGACCATTATCACCACTATAACAACCATTATCACCACTATAACAACCATTATCACCTCTATAACGGCCATTATCACCACTATAGCGACCATTATCACCACTATAACGGCCATTATCACCACTATAGCGACCATTATCAACACTATATCAACCATTATCACCAGTAGAAGGACCATTATCAACGCTGTAATGACCATTATCACCACTATAACAAGCATTATCACCACTATAACAAAGATTATCACCACTATATGGACCGCTATCACCACTATAACGACCACTATCACCACGACAACAACCTTTATCACCACTATATGGACCATTATCACCACTATACCGACCACTATCACCACTATAACAACCATTATCACCCCTATAACAACTATTATCACTACTATAACAACCATTATCACCATTATAACGACCATTATCACCACTATAACGGCCATTATCACCACTATAACGGCCATTATGACCACTATAACCACCATTATCACCACTATAACGACCACTATCAACACTATAACCACCATTATCACCACTATAACGACCATTATCACCACTATAACGACCACTATCACCACTATAACAACCATTATCACCACTATAAGGACCATTATCACCACTATAACAACCATTATCACCACTATAACAACCATTATCACCTCTATAACGGCCATTATCACCACTATAGCGACCATTATCACCACTATAACGGCCATTATCACCACTATAGCGACCATTATCAACACTATATCAACCATTATCACCAGTAGAAGGACCATTATCAACGCTGTAATGACCATTATCACCACTATAACAAAGATTATCACCACTATATGGACCGCTATCACCACTATAACGACCACTATCACCACTACAACAACCTTTATCACCACTATAAGGACAATTATCACCACTATAACAACCATTATCACCACTATAACAACCATTGTCACCACTATATGGACCATTATCACCACTATAACGACCACTATCACCACTATAACAACCATTATCACCAATATAACGACCATTATCACCACTATAACGACCACTATCACCACTATAACAACCATTATCACCACTATAACAACCATTATCACCACTATATGGACCATTATCACCACTATAACGACCACTATCACCACTATAACAACCATTATCACCACTATAACCACCATTATCACCACTATAACAACCATTATCACCACTATATGGACCATTATCACCACTATAACGACCACTATCACCACTATAACCATTATCACCACTATAACGACCATTATCACCACTATATCAAAGATTATCACCAGTAGAAGGACCATTATCCGCGCTGTAATGACCATTATCACCACTATAACAACCATTATCACCACTATAACAACCATTATCACCACTATAACAACCATTATCACCACTATATGGACCATTATCACCACTATAACGACCACTATCACCTCTATAACAACCATTATCACCAATATAACGACCATTATCACCACTATAACGACCACTATCACCACTATAACGACCATTATCACCACTATAACGACCATTATCACCACTATAACAACCATTATCGCCACTATAACAACCATTATCACCACTATATGGACCATTATCACCACTATACCGACCACTATCACCACTATAACAACCATTATCACCCCTATAACAACTATTATCACCACTATAACAACCATTATCACCATTATAACGACCATTATCACCACTATAACGGCCATTATCACCACTATAACGGCCATTATGACTACTATAACCACCATTATCACCACTATAACAACCATTATCGCCACTACAACAACTATTGTCACAACTATAACAACCATTATCACCACTATAACGACCATTATCACCACTATAACGACCATTATCACCACTATAACGGCCATTATCACCACTATAGCGACCATTATCAACACTATATCAACCATTATCACCAGTAGAAGGACCATTATCAACGCTGTAATGACCATTATCACCACTATAACAAGCATTATCACCACTATAACAAAGATTATCACCACTATATGGACCGCTATCACCACTATAACGACCACTATCACCACGACAACAACCTTTATCACCACTATAAGGACAATTATCACCACTATAACAACCATTATCACCACTATAACAACCATTGTCACCACTATATGGACCATTATCACCACTATAACGACCACTATCACCACTATAACAACCATTATCACCACTATAATGACCATTATCACCACTATAACGACCATTATCACCACTATAGCGACCATTATCACCACTATAACAACAATTATCGCCACTATAACAACCATTATCACCACTATATGGACCATTATCACCACTATACCGACCACTATCACCACTATAACAACCATTATCACCCCTATAACAACTATTATCACTACTATAACAACCACTATCACCATTATAACGACCATTATCACCACTATAACGGCCATTATCACCACTATAACGGCCATTATGACCACTATAACCACCATTATCACCACTATAACGACCACTATCAACACTATAACCACCATTATCACCACTATAACGACCATTATGACCACTATAACGACCACTATCACCACTATAACAACCATTATCACCACTATAAGGACCATTATCACCACTATAACAACCATTATCACCACTATAACAACCATTATCACCTCTATAACGGCCATTATCACCACTATAGCGACCATTATCACCACTATAACGGCCATTATCACCACTATAGCGACCATTATCAACACTATATCAACCATTATCACCAGTAGAAGGACCATTATCAACGCTGTAATGACCATTATCACCACTATAACAAGCATTATCACCAATATAACGACCATTATCACCACTATAACGACCACTATCACCACTATAACAACCATTATCACCACTATAACAACCATTATCACCACTATATGGACCATTATCACCACTGTAACGACCACTATCACCACTATAACAACCATTATCACCAATATAACGACCATTATCACCACTATAACGACCACTATCACCACTATAACAACCATTATCACCACTATAATGACCATTATCACCACTATAACGACCATTATCACCACTATAACGACCATTATCACCACTATAACAACCATTATCGCCACTATAACAACCATTATCACCACTATATGGACCATTATCACCACTATACCGACCACTATCACCACTATAACAACCATTATCACCCCTATAACAACTATTATCACCACTATAACAACCATTATCACCATTATAACGACCATTATCACCACTATAACGGCCATTATCACCACTATAACGGCCATTATGACTACTATAACCACCATTATCACCACTATAACAACCATTATCGCCACTACAACAACTATTGTCACAACTATAACAACCATTATCACCACTATAACGACCATTATCACCACTATAACGACCATTATCACCACTATAACGGCCATTATCACCACTATAGCGACCATTATCAACACTATATCAACCATTATCACCAGTAGAAGGACCATTATCAACGCTGTAATGACCATTATCACCACTATAACAAGCATTATCACCACTATAACAAAGATTATCACCACTATATGGACCGCTATCACCACTATAACGACCACTATCACCACGACAACAACCTTTATCACCTCTATAACGGCCATTATCACCACTATAGCGACCATTATCACCACTATAACGGCCATTATCACCACTATAGCGACCATTATCAACACTATATCAACCATTATCACCAGTAGAAGGACCATTATCAACGCTGTAATGACCATTATCACCACTATAACAAGCATTATCACCAATATAACGACCATTATCACCACTATAACGACCACTATCACCACTATAACAACCATTATCACCACTATAACAACCATTATCACCACTATATGGACCATTATCACCACTGTAACGACCACTATCACCACTATAACAACCATTATCACCAATATAACGACCATTATCACCACTATAACGACCACTATCACCACTATAACAACCATTATCACCACTATAACGGCCATTATGACCACTATAACCACCATTATCACCACTATAACGACCACTATCAACACTATAACCACCATTATCACCACTATAACGACCATTATCACCACTATAACGACCACTATCACCACTATAGCAACCATTATCACCACTATAAGGACCATTATCACCACTATAACAACCATTATCACCACTATAACAACCATTATCACCTCTATAACGGCCATTATCACCACTATAGCGACCATTATCACCACTATAACGGCCATTATCACCACTATAGCGACCATTATCAACACTATATCAACCATTATCACCAGTAGAAGGACCATTATCAACGCTGTAATGACCATTATCACCACTATAACAAAGATTATCACCACTATATGGACCGCTATCACCACTATAACGACCACTATCACCACTACAACAACCTTTATCACCACTATAAGGACAATTATCACCACTATAACAACCATTATCACCACTATAACAACCATTGTCACCACTATATGGACCATTATCACCACTATAACGACCACTATCACCACTATAACAACCATTATCACCAATATAACGACCATTATCACCACTATAACGACCACTATCTCCACTATAACAACCATTATCACCACTATAACAACCATTATCACCACTATATGGACCATTATCACCACTATAACGACCACTATCACCACTATAACAACCATTATCACCACTATAACCACCATTATCACCACTATAACAACCATTATCACCACTATATGGACCATTATCACCACTATAACGACCACTATCACCACTATAACCATTATCACCACTATAACGACCATTATCACCACTATATCAAAGATTATCACCAGTAGAAGGACCATTATCCGCGCTGTAATGACCATTATCACCACTATAACAACCATTATCACCACTATAACAACCATTATCACCACTATAACAACCATTATCACCACTATATGGACCATTATCACCACTATAACGACCACTATCACCTCTATAACAACCATTATCACCAATATAACGACCATTATCACCACTATAACGACCACTATCACCACTATAACAACCATTATCACCACTATAATGACCATTATCACCACTATAACGACCATTATCACCACTATAACGACCATTATCACCACTATAACAACCATTATCGCCACTATAACAACCATTATCACCACTATATGGACCATTATCACCACTATACCGACCACTATCACCACTATAACAACCATTATCACCCCTATAACAACTATTATCACCACTATAACAACCATTATCACCATTATAACGACCATTATCACCACTATAACGGCCATTATCACCACTATAACGGCCATTATGACCACTATAACCACCATTATCACCACTATAACAACCATTATCGCCACTACAACAACTATTGTCACAACTATAACAACCATTATCACCACTATAACGACCATTATCACCACTATAACGACCATTATCACCACTATAACGGCCATTATCACCACTATAGCGACCATTATCAACACTATATCAACCATTATCACCAGTAGAAGGACCATTATCAACGCTGTAATGACCATTATCACCACTATAACAAGCATTATCAACACTATAACAAAGATTATCACCACTATATGGACCGCTATCACCACTATAACCACCACTATCACCACGACAACAACCTTTATCACCACTATAAGGACAATTATCACCACTATAACAACCATTATCACCACTATAACAACCATTGTCACCACTATATGGACCATTATCACCACTATAACGACCACTATCACCACTATAACAACCATTATCACGACTATAATGACCATTGTCACCACTATAACGACCATTATCACCACTATAGCGACCATTATCACCACTATAACAACAATTATCGCCACTATAACAACCATTATCACCACTATATGGACCATTATCACCACTATACCGACCACTATCACCACTATAACAACCATTATCACCCCTATAACAACTATTATCACTACTATAACAACCATTATCACCATTATAACGACCATTATCACCACTATAACGGCCATTATCACCACTATAACGGCCATTATGACCACTATAACCACCATTATCACCACTATAACGACCACTATCAACACTATAACCACCATTATCACCACTCTAACAACCATTATCACCACTATATGGACCATTATCACCACTATAACGACCACTATCACCACTATGACGGCCATTATCACCACTATAGCGACCATTATCAACACTATAGCCACCATTATCACCAGTAGACGGACCATTATCAACGCTGTAATGACCGTTATCACCACTATAACAACCATTATCACGACTGCAACAATCATTATCACCACTATAACAACCATTATCGCCACTATAAGCGCCATTATCACCACCATAACAACCATTATCACCACTATAGCGACCATTATCAGCACTATAACCACCATTATCGCCACTATAACGACCACTGTCAACACTATAACCACCATTATCACCACTATAACAACCATTATCACCACTATATGGACCATTATCACCACTATAACGACCACTATCACCACTATAACCATTATCACCACTATAACGACCATTATCACCGCTATATCAAAGATTATCACCAGTAGAAGGACCATTATCAACGCTGTAATGACCATTATCACCACTATAACAACCATTATCACCACTATAACGACCACTATCAACACTGTAACCACCATTTTCACCACTATAACAACCATTATCACCACTATATGGACCGCTATCACCACTATAACGACCACTATCACCACTACAACAACCTTTATCACCACTATAAGGACCATTATCACCACTATAACAACCATTATCACCACTATAACAACCATTGTCACCACTATATGGACCATTATCACCACTATAACGACCACTATCACCACTATAACCATTATCACCACTATAACGACCATTATCACCGCTATATCAAAGATTATCACCAGTAGAAGGACCATTATCAACGCTGTAATGACCATTATCACCACTATAACAACCATTATCACCACTATAACGACCACTATCACCACTATAACAACCATTATCACCAATATAACGACCATTATCACCACTATAACGACCACTATCACCACTATAACAACCATTATCACCACTATAACAACCATTATCACCACTATAACGACCATTATCACCACTATATCAAAGATTATCACCAGTAGAAGGACCATTATCAACACTGTAATGACCATTATCACCACTATAACAACCATTATCACCACTATAACAACCATTATCACCACTCTATGGACCATTATCACCACTATAACGACCACTATCACCACTATAACAACCATTATCACCAATATAACGACCATTATCACCACTATAACGACCACTATCACCACTATAACGACCATTATCACCACTATAACGACCATTATCACAACTATAACAACCATTATCACCACTATAACAATCATTATCACCACTCTATGGACCATTATCACCACTATAACGACCACTATCACCACTATAACAACCATTATCACCAATATAACGACCATTATCACCACTATAACGACCACTATCACCACTATAACAACCATTATCACCACTATAACAACCATTATCACCTCTATAACGGCCATTATCACCACTATAGCGACCATTATCAGCACTATACCCACCATTATCACCACTATAACGACCATTATCACCACTATAACAACCATTATCACCACTATATGGACCATTATCACCACTATAACGACCACTATCACCACTATAACCATTATCACCACTATAACGACCATTATCACCACTATATCAAAGATTATCACCACTATAACGACCATTATCACCACTATAACGACCATTATCACCACTATAACAACCATTATCACCACTATAACAACCATTATCACCACTATAACAACCATTATCACCACTATATGGACCATTATCACCACTATACCGACCACTATCACCACTATAACAACCATTATCACCACTATAACGACCATTATCACCACTATAACGACCACTATCACCACTATAACAACCATTATCACCACTATAAGGACCATTATCACCACTATAACAACCATTATCACCACTATAACAACCATTATCACCTCTATAACGGCCATTATCACCACTATAGCGACCATTATCACCACTATAACAACCATTATGACCACTATAAGGACCATTATCACCACTATAACAACCATTATCACCAATATAACGACCATTATCACCACTATAACGACCACTATCACCACTATAACAACCATTATCACCACTATAATGACCATTACCACCACTATAACGACCACTATCACCACTATAACGGCCATTATCACCACTATAGCGACCATTATCAACACTATAACCACCATTATCACCAGTAGAAGGACCATTATCAACGCTGTAATGACCGTTATCACCACTATAACGACCATTATCACCACTATAACGGCCATTGTCACCACTATAGCGACCATTATCAACACTACAACCACCATTATCACCAGTAGAAGGACCATTATCAACGCTGTAATGACCATTATCACCACTATAACAAGCATTATCACCACTATAACAAAGATTATCACCACTATATGGACCGCTATCACCACTATAACGACCACTATCACCACTACAACAACCTTTATCACCACTATAAGGACAATTATCACCACTATAACAACCATTATCACCACTATAACAACCATTATCACCACTATATGGACCATTATCACCACTATAACGACCACTATCACCACTATAACAACCATTATCACCAATATAACGACCATTATCACCACTATATGGACCATTATCACCACTATAACGACCACTATCACCACTATAACGACCACTATCACCACTATAACGACCATTATCACCGCTATAACAACCATTATCACCACTATATGGACCATTATCACCACTATAACGACCACTATCACCACTATAACCATTATCACCACTATATCAAAGATTATCACCAGTAGAAGGACCATTATCAGCGCTGTAATGACCATTATCACCACTATAACAACCATTATCACCACTATAACAACCATTATCACCACTATAACAACCATTATCACCACTATAACAACCATTATCACCACTATAACAACCATTATCACCACTATATGGACCATTATCACCACTATAACGACCACTATCACCACTATAACAACCATTATCACCAATATAACGACCATTATCACCACTATAACGACCACTATCACCACTATAACAACCATTATCCCCACTATAATGACCATTATCACCACTATAACGACCATTATCACCACTATACCGACCACTATCACCACTATAACAACCATTATCACCCCTATAACAACTATTATCACCACTATAACAACCATTATCACCACTATAACGACCATTATCACCACTATAACGACCATTATCACCACTATAACAACCATTATCACCACTATAACAACCATTATCACCACTATATGGACCATTATCACCACTATACCGACCACTATCACCACTATAACAACCATTATCACCACTATAACGACCATTATCACCACTATAACGACCACTATCACCACTATAACAACCATTATCACCACTATAAGGACCATTATCACCACTATAACAACCATTATCACCACTATAACAACCATTATCACCTCTATAACGGCCATTATCACCACTATAGCGACCATTATCACCACTATAACAACCATTATGTCCACTATAAGGACCATTATCACCACTATAACAACAATTATCACCAATATAACGACCATTATCACCACTATAACGACCACTTTCACCACTATAACAACCATTATCACCACTATAATGACCATTACCACCACTATAACGACCACTATCACCACTATAACGGCCATTATCACCACTATAGCGACCATTATCAACACTATAACCACCATAATCACCAGTAGAAGGACCATTATCAACGCTGTAATGACCGTTATCACCACTATAACGACCATTATCACCACTATAACGGCCATTGTCACCACTATAGCGACCATTATCAACACTACAACCACCATTATCACCACTATATCAACCATTATCACCAGTAGAAGGACCATTATCAACGCTGTAATGACCGTTATCACCACTATGGCAATCATTATCACGACTGCAACAATTATTATCACCACTATAACAACCATTATCGCCACTACAACAACTATTGTCACAACTATAACAACCATTATCACCACTATAACGACCATTATCACCACTATAACGACCATTATCACCACTATAACGGCCATTATCACCACTATAGCGACCATTATCAACACTATATCAACCATTATCACCAGTAGAAGGACCATTATCAACGCTGTAATGACCATTATCACCACTATAACAAGCATTATCACCACTATAACAAAGATTATCACCACTATATGGACCGCTATCACCACTATAACGACCACTATCACCACTACAACAACCTTTATCACCACTATAAGGACAATTATCACCACTATAACAACCATTATCACCACTATAACAACCATTGTCACCGCTATATGGACCATTATCACCACTATAACGACCACTATCACCACTATAACAACCATTATCACCAATATAACGACCATTATCACCACTATAACGACCACTATCACCACTATAACAACCATTATCACCACTATAACAACCATTATCACCACTATATGGACCATTATCACCACTATAACGACCACTATCACCACTATAACCATTATCACCACTATAACGACCATTATCACCACTATATCAAAGATTATCACCAGTAGAAGGACCATTATCCGCGCTGTAATGACCATTATCACCACTATAACAACCATTATCACCACTATAACAACCATTATCACCACTATAACAACCATTATCACCACTATAACAACCATTATCACCACTATATGGACCATTATCACCACTATAACGACCATTATGACCACTATAACCACCATTATCACCACTATAACAACCATTATCGCCACTATAAGCGCCATTATCACCACCATAACAACCATTATCACCACTATAGCGACCATTATCAGCACTATAACCACCATTATCGCCACTATAACGACCACTGTCAACACTATAACCACCATTATCACCACTATAACAACCATTATCACCACTATATGGACCATTATCACCACTATAACGACCACTATCACCACTATAACCATTATCACCACTATAACGACCACCATCACCACTATAACAACCATTATCACCACTATAACGACCATTATTAACACTATAACCACTATTATCAGCACTATAACAACAATTATCAATACTACAACAACCATTATCACCACTATAACGACTATTATCACCACTATAACGACCACTATCACGACTATAACAACCATTATCACCACTTTAACGGCCATTATCACCACTATAACAACCATTATCACCAATATAACGACAATTATCACCACTATAACGACCACTATCACCACTATAACAACCATTATCACCACTATAATGACCATTATCACCACTATAACGACCATTATCACCACTATAACGACCATTATCACAACTATAACAACCATTATCACCACTATAACAACCATTATCACCACTATATGGACCATTATCACCACTATACCGACCACTATCACCACTATAACAACCATTATTACCACTATAACGACCATTATCACCACTATAACGACCACTATCACCACTATAACAACCATTATCACCACTATAAGGACCATTATCACGACTATTACAACCATTATCACCACTATAACAACCATTATCACCTCTATAACGGCCATTATCACCACTATAGCGACCATTATCAGCACTATAACCACTATTATCACCACTATAACGACCACTATCAACACTATAACCACCATTATCACCACTATAACAACCATTATCACCACTACATGGACCATTATCACCACTATAACGACCACTATCACCACTGTAGCAACCATTATCACCACTATAAGGACCGTTATCACCCCTATAACGACCATTATCACCACTATAAGGACCATTCTCACCACTATAACGACCACTATCACAATTAGAACGGCCATTATCACCACTATAACGACCATTATCACCACTATAACGACCATTATCACCACTATAACGACCACAATCACGACTATAACAACCATTATCACCACTTTAACGACCATTATCAGTACTGTAACAACCATTATCAAAACTATGACAACCTTTATCACCACTATAACAACCGTTATCACCACTATAGCAACCATAATCACCACTATAGCGACCACTATCAACACTATAATCACCATTAGCAGCACTATAACAATAATTATCAGTACTATAACAACCATTATCAAAAATATAACAACCTTTATCACCACTATAACAACCGTTATCACCAATATAGCAACCATTATCACCACTATAACGACCACTATCACGACTATAACAACCATTATCACCACTATAAGGACCATTATCACCACTATAACAACCATTATCACCACTATAACAACCATTATCACCTCTATAACGGCCATTATCACCACTATAGCGACCATTATCACCACTATAACAACCATTATGTCCACTATAAGGACCATTATCACCACTATAACAGCCATTATCACCAATATAACGACCATTATCACCACTATAACGACCACTTTCACCACTATAACAACCATTATCACCACTATAATGACCATACCACCACTATAACGACCACTATCACCACTATAACGGCCATTATCACCACTATAGCGACCATTATCAACACTATAACCACCATAATCACCAGTAGAAGGACCATTATCAACGCAGTAATGACCGTTATCACCACTATAACGACCATTATCACCACTATAACGGCCATTGTCACCACTATAGCGACCATTATCAACACTACAACCACCATTATCACCACTATATCAACCATTATCACCAGTAGAAGGACCATTATCAACGCTGTAATGACCGTTATCACCACTATGGCAATCATTATCACGACTGCAACAATTATTATCACCACTATAACAACCATTATCGCCACTACAACAACTATTGTCACAACTATAACAACCATTATCACCACTATAACGACCATTATCACCACTATAACGACCATTATCACCACTATAACGGCCATTATCACCACTATAGCGACCATTATCAACACTATATCAACCATTATCACCAGTAGAAGGACCATTATCAACGCTGTAATGACCATTATCACCACTATAACAAGCATTATCACCACTATAACAAAGATTATCACCACTATATGGACCGCTATCACCACTATAACGACCACTATCACCACTACAACAACCTTTATCACCACTATAAGGACAATTATCACCACTATAACAACCATTATCACCACTATAACAACCATTGTCACCACTATATGGACCATTATCACCACTATAACGACCACTATCACCACTATAACAACCATTATCACCAATATAACGACCATTATCACCACTATAACGACCACTATCACCACTATAACAACCATTATCACCACTATAACAACCATTATCACCACTATATGGACCATTATCACCACTATAACGACCACTATCACCACTATAACCATTATCACCACTATAACGACCATTATCACCACTATATCAAAGATTATCACCAGTAGAAGGACCATTATCCGCGCTGTAATGACCATTATCACCGCTATAACAACCATTATCACCACTATAACAACCATTATCACCACTATAACAACCATTATCACCACTATAACAACCATTATCACCACTATATGGACCATTATCACCACTATAACGACCATTATGACCACTATAACCACCATTATCACCACTATAACAACCATTATCGCCACTATAAGCGCCATTATCACCACCATAACAACCATTATCACCACTATAGCGACCATTATCAGCACTATAACCACCATTATCGCCACTATAACGACCACTGTCAACACTATAACCACCATTATCACCACTATAACAACCATTATCACCACTATATGGACCATTATCACCACTATAACGACCACTATCACCACTATAACCATTATCACCACTATAACGACCATTATCACCGCTATATCAAAGATTATCACCAGTAGAAGGACCATTATCAACGCTGTAATGACCATTATCACCACTATAACAACCATTATCACCACTATAACGACCACTATCAACACTGTAACCACCATTATCACCACTATAACAACCACTATCACCACTATATGGACCGCTATCACCACTATAACGACCACTATCACCACTACAACAACCTTTATCACCACTATAAGGACCATTATCACCACTATAACAACCATTATCACCACTATAACAACCATTGTCACCACTATATGGACCATTATCACCACTATAACGACCACTATCACCACTATAACCATTATCACCACTATAACGACCATTATCACCGCTATATCAAAGATTATCACCAGTAGAAGGACCATTATCAACGCTGTAATGACCATTATCACCACTATAACAACCATTATCACCACTATAACGACCACTATCACCACTATAACAACCATTATCACCAATATAACGACCATTATCACCACTATAACGACCACTATCACCACTATAACAACCATTATCACCACTATAACAACCATTATCACCACTATAACGACCATTATCACCACTATATCAAAGATTATCACCAGTAGAAGGACCATTATCAACACTGTAATGACCATTATCACCACTATAACAACCATTATCACCACTATAACAACCATTATCACCACTCTATGGACCATTATCACCACTATAACGACCACTATCACCACTATAACAACCATTATCACCAATATAACGACCATTATCACCACTATAACGACCACTATCACCACTATAACGACCATTATCACCACTATAACGACCATTATCACAACTATAACAACCATTATCACCACTATAACAACCATTATCACCACTCTATGGACCATTATCACCACTATAACGACCACTATCACCACTATAACAACCATTATCACCAATATAACGACCATTATCACCACTATAACGACCACTATCACCACTATAACAACCATTATCACCACTATAACAACCATTATCACCTCTATAACGGCCATTATCACCACTATAGCGACCATTATCAGCACTATACCCACCATTATCACCACTATAACGACCATTATCACCACTATAACAACCATTATCACCACTATATGGACCATTATCACCACTATAACGACCACTATCACCACTATAACCATTATCACCACTATAACGACCATTATCACCACTATATCAAAGATTATCACCACTATAACGACCATTATCACCACTATAACGACCATTATCACCACTATAACAACCATTATCACCACTATAACAACCATTATCACCACTATAACAACCATTATCACCACTATATGGACCATTATCACCACTATACCGACCACTATCACCACTATAACAACCATTATCACCACTATAACGACCATTATCACCACTATAACGACCACTATCACCACTATAACAACCATTATCACCACTATAAGGACCATTATCACCACTATAACAACCATTATCACCACTATAACAACCATTATCACCTCTATAACGGCCATTATCACCACTATAGCGACCATTATCACCACTATAACAACCATTATGACCACTATAAGGACCATTATCACCACTATAACAACCATTATCACCAATATAACGACCATTATCACCACTATAACGACCACTGTCACCACTATAACAACCATTATCACCACTATAATGACCATTACCACCACTATAACGACCACTATCACCACTATAACGGCCATTATCACCACTATAGCGACCATTATCAACACTATAACCACCATTATCACCAGTAGAAGGACCATTATCAACGCTGTAATGACCGTTATCACCACTATAACGACCATTATCACCACTATAACGGCCATTGTCACCACTATAGCGACCATTATCAACACTACAACCACCATTATCACCAGTAGAAGGACCATTATCAACGCTGTAATGACCATTATCACCACTATAACAAGCATTATCACCACTATAACAAAGATTATCACCACTATATGGACCGCTATCACCACTATAAGGACCACTATCACCACTACAACAACCTTTATCACCACTATAAGGACAATTATCACCACTATAACAACCACTATCACCACTATAACAACCATTATCACCACTATATGGACCATTATCACCACTATAACGACCACTATCACCACTATAACAACCATTATCACCAATATAACGACCATTATCACCACTATATGGACCATTATCACCACTATAACGACCACTATCACCACTATAACGACCACTATCACCACTATAACGACCATTATCACCGCTATAACAACCATTATCACCACTATATGGACCATTATCACCACTATAACGACCACTATCACCACTATAACCATTATCACCACTATATCAAAGATTATCACCAGTAGAAGGACCATTATCAGCGCTGTAATGACCATTATCACCACTATAACAACCATTATCACCACTATAACAACCATTATCACCACTATAACAACCATTATCACCACTATAACAACCATTATCACCACTATAACAACCATTATCACCACTATATGGACCATTATCACCACTATAACGACCACTATCGCCACTATAACAACCATTATCACCAATATAACGACCATTATCACCACTATAACGACCACTATCACCACTATAACAACCATTATCCCCACTATAATGACCATTATCACCACTATAACGACCATTATCACCACTATACCGACCACTATCACCACTATAACAACCATTATCACCCCTATAACAACTATTATCACCACTATAACAACCATTATCACCACTATAACGACCATTATCACCACTATAACGACCATTATCACCACTATAACAACCATTATCACCACTATAACAACCATTATCACCACTATATGGACCATTATCACCACTATACCGACCACTATCACCACTATAACAACCATTATCACCACTATAACGACCATTATCACCACTATAACGACCACTATCACCACTATAACAACCATTATCACCACTATAAGGACCATTATCACCACTATAACAACCATTATCACCACTATAACAACCATTATCACCTCTATAACGGCCATTATCACCACTATAGCGACCATTATCACCACTATAACAACCATTATGTCCACTATAAGGACCATTATCACCACTATAACAACCATTATCACCAATATAACGACCATTATCACCACTATAACGACCACTTTCACCACTATAACAACCATTATCACCACTATAATGACCATTACCACCACTATAACGACCACTATCACCACTATAACGGCCATTATCACCACTATAGCGACCATTATCAACACTATAACCACCATAATCACCAGTAGAAGGACCATTATCAACGCTGTAATGACCGTTATCACCACTATAACGACCATTATCACCACTATAACGGCCATTGTCACCACTATAGCGACCATTATCAACACTACAACCACCATTATCACCACTATATCAACCATTATCACCAGTAGAAGGACCATTATCAACGCTGTAATGACCGTTATCACCACTATGGCAATCATTATCACGACTGCAACAATTATTATCACCACTATAACAACCATTATCGCCACTACAACAACTATTGTCACAACTATAACAACCATTATCACCACTATATGGACCATTATCACCACTATAACGACCATTATGACCACTATAACCACCATTATCACCACTATATGGACCATTATCACCACTATAACGACCACTATCACCACTATAACCATTATCACCACTATAACGACCATTATCACCACTATATCAAAGATTATCACCACTATAACGACCATTATCACCACTATAACGACCATTATCACCACTATAACAACCATTATCACCACTATAACAACCATTATCACCACTATAACAACCATTATCACCACTATATGGACCATTATCACCACTATACCGACCACTATCACCACTATAACAACCATTATCACCACTATAACGACCATTATCACCACTATAACGACCACTATCACCACTATAACAACCATTATCACCACTATAAGGACCATTATCACCACTATAACAACCATTATCACCACTATAACAACCATTATCACCTCTATAACGGCCATTATCACCACTATAGCGACCATTATCACCACTATAACAACCATTATGACCACTATAAGGACCATTATCACCACTATAACAACCATTATCACCAATATAACGACCATTATCACCACTATAACGACCACTATCACCACTATAACAACCATTATCACCACTATAATGACCATTACCACCACTATAACGACCACTATCACCACTATAACGGCCATTATCACCACTATAGCGACCATTATCAACACTATAACCACCATTATCACCAGTAGAAGGACCATTATCAACGCTGTAATGACCGTTATCACCACTATAACGACCATTATCACCACTATAACGGCCATTGTCACCACTATAGCGACCATTATCAACACTACAACCACCATTATCACCAGTAGAAGGACCATTATCAACGCTGTAATGACCATTATCACCACTATAACAAGCATTATCACCACTATAACAAAGATTATCACCACTATATGGACCGCTATCACCACTATAACGACCACTATCACCACTATAACAACCATTATCACCACTATAACAACCATTATCACCTCTATAACGGCCATTATCACCACTATAGCGACCATTATCACCACTATAACAACCATTATGTCCACTATAAGGACCATTATCACCACTATAACAACCATTATCACCAATATAACGACCATTATCACCACTATAACGACCACTTTCACCACTATAACAACCATTATCACCACTATAATGACCATTACCACCACTATAACGACCACTATCACCACTATAACGGCCATTATCACCACTATAGCGACCATTATCAACACTATAACCACCATAATCACCAGTAGAAGGACCATTATCAACGCTGTAATGACCGTTATCACCACTATAACGACCATTATCACCACTATAACGGCCATTGTCACCACTATAGCGACCATTATCAACACTACAACCACCATTATCACCACTATATCAACCATTATCACCAGTAGAAGGACCATTATCAACGCTGTAATGACCGTTATCACCACTATGGCAATCATTATCACGACTGCAACAATTATTATCACCACTATAACAACCATTATCGCCACTACAACAACTATTGTCACAACTATAACAACCATTATCACCACTATATGGACCATTATCACCACTATAACGACCATTATGACCACTATAACCACCATTATCACCACTATAACAACCATTATCGCCACTATAAGCGCCATTATCACCACCATAACAACCATTATCACCACTATAGCGACCATTATCAGCACTATAACCACCATTATCGCCACTATAACGACCACTGTCAACACTATAACCACCATTATCACCACTATAACAACCATTATCACCACTATATGGACCATTATCACCACTATAACGACCACTATCACCACTATAACCATTATCACCACTATAACGACCACCATCACCACTATAACAACCATTATCACCACTATAACGACCATTATTAACACTATAACCACTATTATCAGCACTATAACAACAATTATCAATACTACAACAACCATTATCACCACTATAACGACTATTATTACCACTATAACGACCACTATCACGACTATAACAACCATTATCACCACTTTAACGGCCATTATCACCACTATAACAACCATTATCACCAATATAACGACAATTATCACCACTATAACGACCACTATCACCACTATAACAACCATTATCACCACTATAATGACCATTATCACCACTATAACGACCATTATCACCACTATAACGACCATTATCACAACTATAACAACCATTATCACCACTATAACAACCATTATCACCACTATATGGACCATTATCACCACTATACCGACCACTATCACCACTATAACAACCATTATTACCACTATAACGACCATTATCACCACTATAACGACCACTATCACCACTATAACAACCATTATCACCACTATAAGGACCATTATCACGACTATTACAACCATTATCACCACTATAACAACCATTATCACCTCTATAACGGCCATTATCACCACTATAGCGACCATTATCAGCACTATAACCACTATTATCACCACTATAACGACCACTATCAACACTATAACCACCATTATCACCACTATAACAACCATTATCACCACTACATGGACCATTATCACCACTATAACGACCACTATCACCACTGTAGCAACCATTATCACCACTATAAGGACCGTTATCACCCCTATAACGACCATTATCACCACTATAAGGACCATTCTCACCACTATAACGACCACTATCACAATTAGAACGGCCATTATCACCACTATAACGACCATTATCACCACTATAACGACCATTATCACCACTATAACGACCACAATCACGACTATAACAACCATTATCACCACTTTAACGACCATTATCAGTACTGTAACAACCATTATCAAAACTATGACAACCTTTATCACCACTATAACAACCGTTATCACCACTATAGCAACCATAATCACCACTATAGCGACCACTATCAACACTATAATCACCATTAGCAGCACTATAACAATAATTATCAGTACTATAACAACCATTATCAAAAATATAACAACCTTTATCACCACTATAACAACCGTTATCACCAATATAGCAACCATTATCACCACTATAACGACCACTATCACGACTATAACAACCATTATCACCACTATAAGGACCATTATCACCACTATAACAACCATTATCACCACTATAACAACCATTATCACCTCTATAACGGCCATTATCACCACTATAGCGACCATTATCACCACTATAACAACCATTATGTCCACTATAAGGACCATTATCACCACTATAACAGCCATTATCACCAATATAACGACCATTATCACCACTATAACGACCACTTTCACCACTATAACAACCATTATCACCACTATAATGACCATTACCACCACTATAACGACCACTATCACCACTATAACGGCCATTATCACCACTATAGCGACCATTATCAACACTATAACCACCATAATCACCAGTAGAAGGACCATTATCAACGCAGTAATGACCGTTATCACCACTATAACGACCATTATCACCACTATAACGGCCATTGTCACCACTATAGCGACCATTATCAACACTACAACCACCATTATCACCACTATATCAACCATTATCACCAGTAGAAGGACCATTATCAACGCTGTAATGACCGTTATCACCACTATGGCAATCATTATCACGACTGCAACAATTATTATCACCACTATAACAACCATTATCGCCACTACAACAACTATTGTCACAACTATAACAACCATTATCACCACTATAACGACCATTATCACCACTATAACGACCATTATCACCACTATAACGGCCATTATCACCACTATAGCGACCATTATCAACACTATATCAACCATTATCACCAGTAGAAGGACCATTATCAACGCTGTAATGACCATTATCACCACTATAACAAGCATTATCACCACTATAACAAAGATTATCACCACTATATGGACCGCTATCACCACTATAACGACCACTATCACCACTACAACAACCTTTATCACCACTATAAGGACAATTATCACCACTATAACAACCATTATCACCACTATAACAACCATTGTCACCACTATATGGACCATTATCACCACTATAACGACCACTATCACCACTATAACAACCATTATCACCAATATAACGACCATTATCACCACTATAACGACCACTATCACCACTATAACAACCATTATCACCACTATAACAACCATTATCACTACTATATGGACCATTATCACCACTATAACGACCACTATCACCACTATAACCATTATCACCACTATAACGACCATTATCACCACTATATCAAAGATTATCACCAGTAGAAGGACCATTATCCGCGCTGTAATGACCATTATCACCGCTATAACAACCATTATCACCACTATAACAACCATTATCACCACTATAACAACCATTATCACCACTATAACAACCATTATCACCACTATATGGACCATTATCACCACTATAACGACCATTATGACCACTATAACCACCATTATCACCACTATAACAACCATTATCGCCACTATAAGCGCCATTATCACCACCATAACAACCATTATCACCACTATAGCGACCATTATCAGCACTATAACCACCATTATCGCCACTATAACGACCACTGTCAACACTATAACCACCATTATCACCACTATAACAACCATTATCACCACTATATGGACCATTATCACCACTATAACGACCACTATCACCACTATAACCATTATCACCACTATAACGACCACCATCACCACTATAACAACCATTATCACCACTATAACGACCATTATTAACACTATAACCACTATTATCAGCACTATAACAACAATTATCAATACTATAACAACCATTATCACCACTATAACGACTATTATCACCACTATAACGACCACTATCACGACTATAACAACCATTATCACCACTTTAACGGCCATTATCACCACTATAACAACCATTATCACCAATATAACGACCATTATCACCACTATAACGACCACTATCACCACTATAACAACCATTATCACCACTATAATGACCATTATCACCACTATAACGACCATTATCACCACTATAACGACCATTATCACAACTATAACAACCATTATCACCACTATAACAACCATTATCACCACTATATGGACCATTATCACCACTATACCGACCACTATCACCACTATAACAACCATTATTACCACTATAACGACCATTATCACCACTATAACGACCACTATCACCACTATAACAACCATTATCACCACTATAAGGACCATTATCACGACTATTACAACCATTATCACCACTATAACAACCATTATCACCTCTATAACGGCCATTATCACCACTATAGCGACCATTATCAGCACTATAACCACTATTATCACCACTATAACGACCACTATCAACACTATAACCACCATTATCACCACTATAACAACCATTATCACCACTACATGGACCATTATCACCACTATAACGACCACTATCACCACTGTAGCAACCATTATCACCACTATAAGGACCGTTATCACCCCTATAACGACCATTATCACCACTATAAGGACCATTCTCACCACTATAACGACCACTATCACAATTAGAACGGCCATTATCACCACTATAACGACCATTATCACCACTATAACGACCATTATCACCACTATAACGACCACAATCACGACTATAACAACCATTATCACCACTTTAACGACCATTATCAGTACTGTAACAACCATTATCAAAACTATGACAACCTTTATCACCACTATAACAACCGTTATCACCACTATAGCAACCATAATCACCACTATAGCGACCACTATCAACACTATAATCACCATTAGCAGCACTATAACAATAATTATCAGTACTATAACAACCATTATCAAAAATATAACAACCTTTATCACCACTATAACAACCGTTATCACCAATATAGCAACCATTATCACCACTATAACGACCACTATCACGACTATGACAACCATTATCACCACTATAACGACAATTCCCATCACTATAACAACCATTATCACCACTATAACAACCATTATCACCACTATAAGGACCATTATCACCACTATAACGACCATTATCACCACTATAAGGACCATTATCACCACGATAACATCCATTATCACCAGTATATGGACCATTATCACCACTATAACGACCACTATCATCACTATAACAACCATTATCACCACTATAAGGACCATTATCACCACTATAACGACCATTATCACCACTATAAGGACCATTATCACCACTATAACGACCAATATCACAATTAGAACGACCATTATCACCACTATAACGACCATTCTCACCATTATAACATCCATTATCACCACTATATGGACCATTATCACCACTATATGGACCATTATCACCACTATAACGACCACTATCATCACTATAACAAACATTATCACCACTATACGGACCATTATCACCACTATAACGACCATTATCACCACTATAAGGACTATTATCTCCACTATAACGACCATTATCACAATTAGAACGACCATTATCACCACTATAACGACCATTATCACCACTATAAGGACTATTATCACCACTATAACGACCATTATCACAATTAGAACGACCATTATCACCACTATAACGACCATTATCACCACTATAACGACCATTATGACCACTATAGCGACCATTATCAACACTATAACGGCCATTGTCACCACTATAGCGACCATTATCAACACTACAACCACCATTATCACCAGTAGAAGGACCATTATCAACGCTGTAATGACCATTATCACCACTATAACAAGCATTATCACCACTATAACAAAGATTATCACCACTATATGGACCGCTATCACCACTATAACGACCACTATCACCACTACAACAACCTTTATCACCACTATAAGGACAATTATCACCACTATAACAACCATTATCACCACTATAACAACCATTGTCACCACTATATGGACCATTATCACCACTATAACGACCACTATCACCACTATAACAACCATTATCACCAATATAACGACCATTATCACCACTATAACGACCACTATCACCACTATAACAACCATTATCCCCACTATAATGACCATTATCACCACTATAACGACCATTATCACCACTATACCGACCACTATCACCACTATAACAACCATTATCACCCCTATAACAACTATTATCACCACTATAACAACCATTATCACCACTATAACGACCATTATCACCACTATAACGACCATTATCACCACTATAACAACCATTATCACCAGTATAACAACCATTATCACCACTATATGGACCATTATCACCACTATACCGACCACTATCACCACTATAACAACCATTATCACCACTATAACGACCATTATCACCACTATAACGACCACTATCACCACTATAACAACCATTATCACCACTATAAGGACCATTATCACCACTATAACAACCATTATCACCACTATAACAACCATTATCACCTCTATAACGGCCATTATCACCACTATAGCGACCATTATCACCACTATAACAACCATTATGTCCACTATAAGGACCATTATCACCACTATAACAACCATTATCACCAATATAACGACCATTATCACCACTATAACGACCACTTTCACCACTATAACAACCATTATCACCACTATAATGACCATTACCACCACTATAACGACCACTATCACCACTATAACGGCCATTATCACCACTATAGCGACCATTATCAACACTATAACCACCATAATCACCAGTAGAAGGACCATTATCAACGCTGTAATGACCGTTATCACCACTGTAACGACCATTATCACCACTATAACGGCCATTGTCACCACTATAGCGACCATTATCAACACTACAACCACCATTATCACCACTATATCAACCATTATCACCAGTAGAAGGACCATTATCAACGCTGTAATGACCGTTATCACCACTATGGCAATCATTATCACGACTGCAACAATTATTATCACCACTATAACAACCATTATCGCCACTACAACAACTATTGTCACAACTATAACAACCATTATCACCACTATAACGACCATTATCACCACTATAACGACCATTATCACCACTATAACGGCCATTATCACCACTATAGCGACCATTATCAACACTATATCAACCATTATCACCAGTAGAAGGACCATTATCAACGCTGTAATGACCATTATCACCACTATAACAAGCATTATCACCACTATAACAAAGATTATCACCACTATATGGACCGCTATCACCACTATAACGACCACTATCACCACTACAACAACCTTTATCACCACTATAAGGACAATTATCACCACTATAACAACCATTATCACCACTATAACAACCATTGTCACCGCTATATGGACCATTATCACCACTATAACGACCACTATCACCACTATAACAACCATTATCACCAATATAACGACCATTATCACCACTATAACGACCACTATCACCACTATAACAACCATTATCACCACTATAACAACCATTATCACCACTATATGGACCATTATCACCACTATAACGACCACTATCACCACTATAACCATTATCACCACTATAACGACCATTATCACCACTATATCAAAGATTATCACCAGTAGAAGGACCATTATCCGCGCTGTAATGACCATTATCACCACTATAACAACCATTATCACCACTATAACAACCATTATCACCACTATAACAACCATTATCACCACTATAACAACCATTATCACCACTATATGGACCATTATCACCACTATAACGACCATTATGACCACTATAACCACCATTATCACCACTATAACAACCATTATCGCCACTATAAGCGCCATTATCACCACCATAACAACCATTATCACCACTATAGCGACCATTATCAGCACTATAACCACCATTATCGCCACTATAACGACCACTGTCAACACTATAACCACCATTATCACCACTATAACAACCATTATCACCACTATATGGACCATTATCACCACTATAACGACCACTATCACCACTATAACCATTATCACCACTATAACGACCACCATCACCACTATAACAACCATTATCACCACTATAACGACCATTATTAACACTATAACCACTATTATCAGCACTATAACAACAATTATCAATACTACAACAACCATTATCACCACTATAACGACTATTATCACCACTATAACGACCACTATCACGACTATAACAACCATTATCACCACTTTAACGGCCATTATCACCACTATAACAACCATTATCACCAATATAACGACCATTATCACCACTATAACGACAACTATCACCACTATAACAACCATTATCACCACTATAATGACCATTATCACCACTATAACGACCATTATCACCACTATAACGTCCATTATCACAACTATAACAACCATTATCACCACTATAACAACCATTATCACCACTATATGGACCATTATCACCACTATACCGACCACTATCACCACTATAACAACCATTATTACCACTATAACGACCATTATCACCACTATAACGACCACTATCACCACTATAACAACCATTATCACCACTATAAGGACCATTATCACGACTATTACAACCATTATCACCACTATAACAACCATTATCACCTCTATAACGGCCATTATCACCACTATAGCGACCATTATCAGCACTATAACCACTATTATCACCACTATAACGACCACTATCAACACTATAACCACCATTATCACCACTATAACAACCATTATCACCACTACATGGACCATTATCACCACTATAACGACCACTATCACCACTGTAGCAACCATTATCACCACTATAAGGACCGTTATCACCCCTATAACGACCATTATCACCACTATAAGGACCATTCTCACCACTATAACGACCACTATCACAATTAGAACGGCCATTATCACCACTATAACGACCATTATCACCACTATAACGACCATTATCACCACTATAACGACCACAATCACGACTATAACAACCATTATCACCACTTTAACGACCATTATCAGTACTGTAACAACCATTATCAAAACTATGACAACCTTTATCACCACTATAACAACCGTTATCACCACTATAGCAACCATAATCACCACTATAGCGACCACTATCAACACTATAATCACCATTAGCAGCACTATAACAATAATTATTAGTACTATAACAACCATTATCAAAAATATAACAACCTTTATCACCACTATAACAACCGTTATCACCAATATAGCAACCATTATCACCACTATAACGACCACTATCACGACTATAACAACCATTATCACCACTATAAGGACCATTATCACCACTATAACAACCATTATCACCACTATAACAACCATTATCACCTCTATAACGGCCATTATCACCACTATAGCGACCATTATCACCACTATAACAACCATTATGTCCACTATAAGGACCATTATCACCACTATAACAGCCATTATCACCAATATAACGACCATTATCACCACTATAACGACCACTTTCACCACTATAACAACCATTATCACCACTATAATGACCATTACCACCACTATAACGACCACTATCACCACTATAACGGCCATTATCACCACTATAGCGACCATTATCAACACTATAACCACCATAATCACCAGTAGAAGGACCATTATCAACGCAGTAATGACCGTTATCACCACTATAACGACCATTATCACCACTATAACGGCCATTGTCACCACTATAGCGACCATTATCAACACTACAACCACCATTATCACCACTATATCAACCATTATCACCAGTAGAAGGACCATTATCAACGCTGTAATGACCGTTATCACCACTATGGCAATCATTATCACGACTGCAACAATTATTATCACCACTATAACAACCATTATCGCCACTACAACAACTATTGTCACAACTATAACAACCATTATCACCACTATAACGACCATTATCACCACTATAACGACCATTATCACCACTATAACGGCCATTATCACCACTATAGCGACCATTATCAACACTATATCAACCATTATCACCAGTAGAAGGACCATTATCAACGCTGTAATGACCATTATCACCACTATAACAAGCATTATCACCACTATAACAAAGATTATCACCACTATATGGACCGCTATCACCACTATAACGACCACTATCACCACTACAACAACCTTTATCACCACTATAAGGACAATTATCACCACTATAACAACCATTATCACCACTATAACAACCATTGTCACCACTATATGGACCATTATCACCACTATAACGACCACTATCACCACTATAACAACCATTATCACCAATATAACGACCATTATCACCACTATAACGACCACTATCACCACTATAACAACCATTATCACCACTATAACAACCATTATCACCACTATATGGACCATTATCACCACTATAACGACCACTATCACCACTATAACCATTATCACCACTATAACGACCATTATCACCACTATATCAAAGATTATCACCAGTAGAAGGACCATTATCCGCGCTGTAATGACCATTATCACCGCTATAACAACCATTATCACCACTATAACAACCATTATCACCACTATAACAACCATTATCACCACTATAACAACCATTATCACCACTATATGGACCATTATCACCACTATAACGACCATTATGACCACTATAACCACCATTATCACCACTATAACAACCATTATCGCCACTATAAGCGCCATTATCACCACCATAACAACCATTATCACCACTATAGCGACCATTATCAGCACTATAACCACCATTATCGCCACTATAACGACCACTGTCAACACTATAACCACCATTATCACCACTATAACAACCATTATCACCACTATATGGACCATTATCACCACTATAACGACCACTATCACCACTATAACCATTATCACCACTATAACGACCATTATCACCGCTATATCAAAGATTATCACCAGTAGAAGGACCATTATCAACGCTGTAATGACCATTATCACCACTATAACAACCATTATCACCACTATAACGACCACTATCAACACTGTAACCACCATTATCACCACTATAACAACCATTATCACCACTATATGGACCGCTATCACCACTATAACGACCACTATCACCACTACAACAACCTTTATCACCACTATAAGGACCATTATCACCACTATAACAACCATTATCACCACTATAACAACCATTGTCACCACTATATGGACCATTATCACCACTATAACGACCACTATCACCACTATAACCATTATCACCACTATAACGACCATTATCACCGCTATATCAAAGATTATCACCAGTAGAAGGACCATTATCAACGCTGTAATGACCATTATCACCACTATAACAACCATTATCACCACTATAACGACCACTATCACCACTATAACAACCATTATCACCAATATAACGACCATTATCACCACTATAACGACCACTATCACCACTATAACAACCATTATCACCACTATAACAACCATTATCACCACTATAACGACCATTATCACCACTATATCAAAGATTATCACCAGTAGAAGGACCATTATCAACACTGTAATGACCATTATCACCACTATAACAACCATTATCACCACTATAACAACCATTATCACCACTCTATGGACCATTATCACCACTATAACGACCACTATCACCACTATAACAACCATTATCACCAATATAACGACCATTATCACCACTATAACGACCACTATCACCACTATAACGACCATTATCACCACTATAACGACCATTATCACAACTATAACAACCATTATCACCACTATAACAACCATTATCACCACTCTATGGACCATTATCACCACTATAACGACCACTATCACCACTATAACAACCATTATCACCAATATAACGACCATTATCACCACTATAACGACCACTATCACCACTATAACAACCATTATCACCACTATAACAACCATTATCACCTCTATAACGGCCATTATCACCACTATAGCGACCATTATCAGCACTATACCCACCATTATCACCACTATAACGACCATTATCACCACTATAACAACCATTATCACCACTATATGAACCATTATCACCACTATAACGACCACTATCACCACTATAACCATTATCACCACTATAACGACCATTATCACCACTATATCAAAGATTATCACCACTATAACGACCATTATCACCACTATAACGACCATTATCACCACTATAACAACCATTATCACCACTATAACAACCATTATCACCACTATAACAACCATTATCACCACTATATGGACCATTATCACCACTATACCGACCACTATCACCACTATAACAACCATTATCACCACTATAACGACCATTATCACCACTATAACGACCACTATCACCACTATAACAACCATTATCACCACTATAAGGACCATTATCACCACTATAACAACCATTATCACCACTATAACAACCATTATCACCTCTATAACGGCCATTATCACCACTATAGCGACCATTATCACCACTATAACAACCATTATGACCACTATAAGGACCATTATCACCACTATAACAACCATTATCACCAATATAACGACCATTATCACCACTATAACGACCACTATCACCACTATAACAACCATTATCACCACTATAATGACCATTACCACCACTATAACGACCACTATCACCACTATAACGGCCATTATCACCACTATAGCGACCATTATCAACACTATAACCACCATTATCACCAGTAGAAGGACCATTATCAACGCTGTAATGACCGTTATCACCACTATAACGACCATTATCACCACTATAACGGCCATTGTCACCACTATAGCGACCATTATCAACACTACAACCACCATTATCACCAGTAGAAGGACCATTATCAACGCTGTAATGACCATTATCACCACTATAACAAGCATTATCACCACTATAACAAAGATTATCACCACTATATGGACCGCTATCACCACTATAACGACCACTATCACCACTACAACAACCTTTATCACCACTATAAGGACAATTATCACCACTATAACAACCATTATCACCACTATAACAACCATTATCACCACTATATGGACCATTATCACCACTATAACGACCACTATCACCACTATAACAACCATTATCACCAATATAACGACCATTATCACCACTATATGGACCATTATCACCACTATAACGACCACTATCACCACTATAACGACCACTATCACCACTATAACGACCATTATCACCGCTATAACAACCATTATCACCACTATATGGACCATTATCACCACTATAACGACCACTATCACCACTATAACCATTATCACCACTATATCAAAGATTATCACCAGTAGAAGGACCATTATCAGCGCTGTAATGACCATTATCACCACTATAACAACCATTATCACCACTATAACAACCATTATCACCACTATAACAACCATTATCACCACTATAACAACCATTATCACCACTATAACAACCATTATCACCACTATATGGACCATTATCACCACTATAACGACCACTATCGCCACTATAACAACCATTATCACCAATATAACGACCATTATCACCACTATAACGACCACTATCACCACTATAACAACCATTATCCCCACTATAATGACCATTATCACCACTATAACGACCATTATCACCACTATACCGACCACTATCACCACTATAACAACCATTATCACCCCTATAACAACTATTATCACCACTATAACAACCATTATCACCACTATAACGACCATTATCACCACTATAACGACCATTATCACCACTATAACAACCATTATCACCACTATAACAACCATTATCACCACTATATGGACCATTATCACCACTATACCGACCACTATCACCACTATAACAACCATTATCACCACTATAACGACCATTATCACCACTATAACGACCACTATCACCACTATAACAACCATTATCACCACTATAAGGACCATTATCACCACTATAACAACCATTATCACCACTATAACAACCATTATCACCTCTATAACGGCCATTATCACCACTATAGCGACCATTATCACCACTATAACAACCATTATGTCCACTATAAGGACCATTATCACCACTATAACAACCATTATCACCAATATAACGACCATTATCACCACTATAACGACCACTTTCACCACTATAACAACCATTATCACCACTATAATGACCATTACCACCACTATAACGACCACTATCACCACTATAACGGCCATTATCACCACTATAGCGACCATTATCAACACTATAACCACCATAATCACCAGTAGAAGGACCATTATCAACGCTGTAATGACCGTTATCACCACTATAACGACCATTATCACCACTATAACGGCCATTGTCACCACTATAGCGACCATTATCAACACTACAACCACCATTATCACCACTATATCAACCATTATCACCAGTAGAAGGACCATTATCAACGCTGTAATGACCGTTATCACCACTATGGCAATCATTATCACGACTGCAACAATTATTATCACCACTATAACAACCATTATCGCCACTACAACAACTATTGTCACAACTATAACAACCATTATCACCACTATAACGACCATTATCACCACTATAACGACCATTATCACCACTATAACGGCCATTATCACCACTATAGCGACCATTATCAACACTATATCAACCATTATCACCAGTAGAAGGACCATTATCAACGCTGTAATGACCATTATCACCACTATAACAAGCATTATCACCACTATAACAAAGATTATCACCACTATATGGACCGCTATCACCACTATAACGACCACTATCACCACTACAACAACCTTTATCACCACTATAAGGACAATTATCACCACTATAACAACCATTATCACCACTATAACAACCATTGTCACCGCTATATGGACCATTATCACCACTATAACGACCACTATCACCACTATAACAACCATTATCACCAATATAACGACCATTATCACCACTATAACGACCACTATCACCACTATAACAACCATTATCACCACTATAACAACCATTATCACCACTATATGGACCATTATCACCACTATAACGACCACTATCACCACTATAACCATTATCACCACTATAACGACCATTATCACCACTATATCAAAGATTATCACCAGTAGAAGGACCATTATCCGCGCTGTAATGACCATTATCACCACTATAACAACCATTATCACCACTATAACAACCATTATCACCACTATAACAACCATTATCACCACTATATGGACCATTATCACCACTATAACGACCATTATGACCACTATAACCACCATTATCACCACTATAACAACCATTATCGCCACTATAAGCGCCATTATCACCACCATAACAACCATTATCACCACTATAGCGACCATTATCAGCACTATAACCACCATTATCGCCACTATAACGACCACTGTCAACACTATAACCACCATTATCACCACTATAACAACCATTATCACCACTATATGGACCATTATCACCACTATAACGACCACTATCACCACTATAACCATTATCACCACTATAACGACCACCATCACCACTATAACAACCATTATCACCACTATAACGACCATTATTAACACTATAACCACTATTATCAGCACTATAACAACAATTATCAATACTACAACAACCATTATCACCACTATAACGACTATTATTACCACTATAACGACCACTATCACCACTATAACAACCATTATCACCACTATAACGACCACCATCACCACTATAACAACCATTATCACCACTATATGGACCATTATCACCACTATAACGACCACTATCACCACTATAACCATTATCACCACTATAACGACCACCATCACCACTATAACAACCATTATCACCACTATAACAACCATTATCACCACTATATGGACCATTATCACCACTATAACGACCACTATCACCACTATAACCATTATCACCACTATAACGACCATTATCACCACTATATCAAAGATTATCACCAGTAGAAGGACCATTATCCGCGCTGTAATGACCATTATCACCACTATAACGACCACTATCACCACTATAACAACCATTATCACCAATATAACGACCATTATCACCACTATATGGACCATTATCACCACTATAACGACCACTATCACCACTATAACGACCACTATCACCACTATAACGACCATTATCACCGCTATAACAACCATTATCACCACTATATGGACCATTATCACCACTATAACGACCACTATCACCACTATAACCATTATCACCACTATATCAAAGATTATCACCAGTAGAAGGACCATTATCAGCGCTGTAATGACCATTATCACCACTATAACAACCATTATCACCACTATAACAACCATTATCACCACTATAACAACCATTATCACCACTATAACAACCATTATCACCACTATAACAACCATTATCACCACTATATGGACCATTATCACCACTATAACGACCACTATCGCCACTATAACAACCATTATCACCAATATAACGACCATTATCACCACTATAACGACCACTATCACCACTATAACAACCATTATCCCCACTATAATGACCATTATCACCACTATAACGACCATTATCACCACTATACCGACCACTATCACCACTATAACAACCATTATCACCCCTATAACAACTATTATCACCACTATAACAACCATTATCACCACTATAACGACCATTATCACCACTATAACGACCATTATCACCACTATAACAACCATTATCACCACTATAACAACCATTATCACCACTATATGGACCATTATCACCACTATACCGACCACTATCACCACTATAACAACCATTATCACCACTATAACGACCATTATCACCACTATAACGACCACTATCACCACTATAACAACCATTATCACCACTATAAGGACCATTATCACCACTATAACAACCATTATCACCACTATAACAACCATTATCACCTCTATAACGGCCATTATCACCACTATAGCGACCATTATCACCACTATAACAACCATTATGTCCACTATAAGGACCATTATCACCACTATAACAACCATTATCACCAATATAACGACCATTATCACCACTATAACGACCACTTTCACCACTATAACAACCATTATCACCACTATAATGACCATTACCACCACTATAACGACCACTATCACCACTATAACGGCCATTATCACCACTATAGCGACCATTATCAACACTATAACCACCATAATCACCAGTAGAAGGACCATTATCAACGCTGTAATGACCGTTATCACCACTATAACGACCATTATCACCACTATAACGGCCATTGTCACCACTATAGCGACCATTATCAACACTACAACCACCATTATCACCACTATATCAACCATTATCACCAGTAGAAGGACCATTATCAACGCTGTAATGACCGTTATCACCACTATGGCAATCATTATCACGACTGCAACAATTATTATCACCACTATAACAACCATTATCGCCACTACAACAACTATTGTCACAACTATAACAACCATTATCACCACTATAACGACCATTATCACCACTATAACGACCATTATCACCACTATAACGGCCATTATCACCACTATAGCGACCATTATCAACACTATATCAACCATTATCACCAGTAGAAGGACCATTATCAACGCTGTAATGACCATTATCACCACTATAACAAGCATTATCACCACTATAACAAAGATTATCACCACTATATGGACCGCTATCACCACTATAACGACCACTATCACCACTACAACAACCTTTATCACCACTATAAGGACAATTATCACCACTATAACAACCATTATCACCACTATAACAACCATTGTCACCGCTATATGGACCATTATCACCACTATAACGACCACTATCACCACTATAACAACCATTATCACCAATATAACGACCATTATCACCACTATAACGACCACTATCACCACTATAACAACCATTATCACCACTATAACAACCATTATCACCACTATATGGACCATTATCACCACTATAACGACCACTATCACCACTATAACCATTATCACCACTATAACGACCATTATCACCACTATATCAAAGATTATCACCAGTAGAAGGACCATTATCCGCGCTGTAATGACCATTATCACCACTATAACAACCATTATCACCACTATAACAACCATTATCACCACTATAACAACCATTATCACCACTATATGGACCATTATCACCACTATAACGACCATTATGACCACTATAACCACCATTATCACCACTATAACAACCATTATCGCCACTATAAGCGCCATTATCACCACCATAACAACCATTATCACCACTATAGCGACCATTATCAGCACTATAACCACCATTATCGCCACTATAACGACCACTGTCAACACTATAACCACCATTATCACCACTATAACAACCATTATCACCACTATATGGACCATTATCACCACTATAACGACCACTATCACCACTATAACCATTATCACCACTATAACGACCACCATCACCACTATAACAACCATTATCACCACTATAACGACCATTATTAACACTATAACCACTATTATCAGCACTATAACAACAATTATCAATACTACAACAACCATTATCACCACTATAACGACTATTATTACCACTATAACGACCACTATCACGACTATAACAACCATTATCACCACTTTAACGGCCATTATCACCACTATAACAACCATTATCACCAATATAACGACAATTATCACCACTATAACGACCACTATCACCACTATAACAACCATTATCACCACTATAATGACCATTATCACCACTATAACGACCATTATCACCACTATAACGACCATTATCACAACTATAACAACCATTATCACCACTATAACAACCATTATCACCACTATATGGACCATTATCACCACTATACCGACCACTATCACCACTATAACAACCATTATTACCACTATAACGACCATTATCACCACTATAACGACCACTATCACCACTATAACAACCATTATCACCACTATAAGGACCATTATCACGACTATTACAACCATTATCACCACTATAACAACCATTATCACCTCTATAACGGCCATTATCACCACTATAGCGACCATTATCAGCACTATAACCACTATTATCACCACTATAACGACCACTATCAACACTATAACCACCATTATCACCACTATAACAACCATTATCACCACTACATGGACCATTATCACCACTATAACGACCACTATCACCACTGTAGCAACCATTATCACCACTATAAGGACCGTTATCACCCCTATAACGACCATTATCACCACTATAAGGACCATTCTCACCACTATAACGACCACTATCACAATTAGAACGGCCATTATCACCACTATAACGACCATTATCACCACTATAACGACCATTATCACCACTATAACGACCACAATCACGACTATAACAACCATTATCACCACTTTAACGACCATTATCAGTACTGTAACAACCATTATCAAAACTATGACAACCTTTATCACCACTATAACAACCGTTATCACCACTATAGCAACCATAATCACCACTATAGCGACCACTATCAACACTATAATCACCATTAGCAGCACTATAACAATAATTATCAGTACTATAACAACCATTATCAAAAATATAACAACCTTTATCACCACTATAACAACCGTTATCACCAATATAGCAACCATTATCACCACTATAACGACCACTATCACGACTATAACAACCATTATCACCACTATATGGACCATTATCACCACTATAACAACCATTATCACCACTATAACAACCATTATCACCTCTATAACGGCCATTATCACCACTATAGCGACCATTATCACCACTATAACAACCATTATGTCCACTATAAGGACCATTATCACCACTATAACAGCCATTATCACCAATATAACGACCATTATCACCACTATAACGACCACTTTCACCACTATAACAACCATTATCACCACTATAATGACCATTACCACCACTATAACGACCACTATCACCACTATAACGGCCATTATCACCACTATAGCGACCATTATCAACACTATAACCACCATAATCACCAGTAGAAGGACCATTATCAACGCAGTAATGACCGTTATCACCACTATAACGACCATTATCACCACTATAACGGCCATTGTCACCACTATAGCGACCATTATCAACACTACAACCACCATTATCACCACTATATCAACCATTATCACCAGTAGAAGGACCATTATCAACGCTGTAATGACCGTTATCACCACTATGGCAATCATTATCACGACTGCAACAATTATTATCACCACTATAACAACCATTATCGCCACTACAACAACTATTGTCACAACTATAACAACCATTATCACCACTATAACGACCATTATCACCACTATAACGACCATTATCACCACTATAACGGCCATTATCACCACTATAGCGACCATTATCAACACTATATCAACCATTATCACCAGTAGAAGGACCATTATCAACGCTGTAATGACCATTATCACCACTATAACAAGCATTATCACCACTATAACAAAGATTATCACCACTATATGGACCGCTATCACCACTATAACGACCACTATCACCACTACAACAACCTTTATCACCACTATAAGGACAATTATCACCACTATAACAACCATTATCACCACTATAACAACCATTGTCACCACTATATGGACCATTATCACCACTATAACGACCACTATCACCACTATAACAACCATTATCACCAATATAACGACCATTATCACCACTATAACGACCACTATCACCACTATAACAACCATTATCACCACTATAACAACCATTATCACCACTATATGGACCATTATCACCACTATAACGACCACTATCACCACTATAACCATTATCACCACTATAACGACCATTATCACCACTATATCAAAGATTATCACCAGTAGAAGGACCATTATCCGCGCTGTAATGACCATTATCACCGCTATAACAACCATTATCACCACTATAACAACCATTATCACCACTATAACAACCATTATCACCACTATAACAACCATTATCACCACTATATGGACCATTATCACCACTATAACGACCATTATGACCACTATAACCACCATTATCACCACTATAACAACCATTATCGCCACTATAAGCGCCATTATCACCACCATAACAACCATTATCACCACTATAGCGACCATTATCAGCACTATAACCACCATTATCGCCACTATAACGACCACTGTCAACACTATAACCACCATTATCACCACTATAACAACCATTATCACCACTATATGGACCATTATCACCACTATAACGACCACTATCACCACTATAACCATTATCACCACTATAACGACCACCATCACCACTATAACAACCATTATCACCACTATAACGACCATTATTAACACTATAACCACTATTATCAGCACTATAACAACAATTATCAATACTATAACAACCATTATCACCACTATAACGACTATTATCACCACTATAACGACCACTATCACGACTATAACAACCATTATCACCACTTTAACGGCCATTATCACCACTATAACAACCATTATCACCAATATAACGACCATTATCACCACTATAACGACCACTATCACCACTATAACAACCATTATCACCACTATAATGACCATTATCACCACTATAACGACCATTATCACCACTATAACGACCATTATCACAACTATAACAACCATTATCACCACTATAACAACCATTATCACCACTATATGGACCATTATCACCACTATACCGACCACTATCACCACTATAACAACCATTATTACCACTATAACGACCATTATCACCACTATAACGACCACTATCACCACTATAACAACCATTATCACCACTATAAGGACCATTATCACGACTATTACAACCATTATCACCACTATAACAACCATTATCACCTCTATAACGGCCATTATCACCACTATAGCGACCATTATCAGCACTATAACCACTATTATCACCACTATAACGACCACTATCAACACTATAACCACCATTATCACCACTATAACAACCATTATCACCACTACATGGACCATTATCACCACTATAACGACCACTATCACCACTGTAGCAACCATTATCACCACTATAAGGACCGTTATCACCCCTATAACGACCATTATCACCACTATAAGGACCATTCTCACCACTATAACGACCACTATCACAATTAGAACGGCCATTATCACCACTATAACGACCATTATCACCACTATAACGACCATTATCACCACTATAACGACCACAATCACGACTATAACAACCATTATCACCACTTTAACGACCATTATCAGTACTGTAACAACCATTATCAAAACTATGACAACCTTTATCACCACTATAACAACCGTTATCACCACTATAGCAACCATAATCACCACTATAGCGACCACTATCAACACTATAATCACCATTAGCAGCACTATAACAATAATTATCAGTACTATAACAACCATTATCAAAAATATAACAACCTTTATCACCACTATAACAACCGTTATCACCAATATAGCAACCATTATCACCACTATAACGACCACTATCACGACTATGACAACCATTATCACCACTATAACGACAATTCCCATCACTATAACAACCATTATCACCACTATAACAACCATTATCACCACTATAAGGACCATTATCACCACTATAACGACCATTATCACCACTATAAGGACCATTATCACCACGATAACATCCATTATCACCAGTATATGGACCATTATCACCACTATAACGACCACTATCATCACTATAACAACCATTATCACCACTATAAGGACCATTATCACCACTATAACGACCATTATCACCACTATAAGGACCATTATCACCACTATAACGACCAATATCACAATTAGAACGACCATTATCACCACTATAACGACCATTCTCACCATTATAACATCCATTATCACCACTATATGGACCATTATCACCACTATATGGACCATTATCACCACTATAACGACCACTATCATCACTATAACAAACATTATCACCACTATACGGACCATTATCACCACTATAACGACCATTATCACCACTATAAGGACTATTATCTCCACTATAACGACCATTATCACAATTAGAACGACCATTATCACCACTATAACGACCATTATCACCACTATAAGGACTATTATCACCACTATAACGACCATTATCACAATTAGAACGACCATTATCACCACTATAACGACCATTATCACCACTATAACGACCATTATGACCACTATAGCGACCATTATCAACACTATAACGGCCATTGTCACCACTATAGCGACCATTATCAACACTACAACCACCATTATCACCAGTAGAAGGACCATTATCAACGCTGTAATGACCATTATCACCACTATAACAAGCATTATCACCACTATAACAAAGATTATCACCACTATATGGACCGCTATCACCACTATAACGACCACTATCACCACTACAACAACCTTTATCACCACTATAAGGACAATTATCACCACTATAACAACCATTATCACCACTATAACAACCATTGTCACCACTATATGGACCATTATCACCACTATAACGACCACTATCACCACTATAACAACCATTATCACCAATATAACGACCATTATCACCACTATAACGACCACGATCACCACTATAACAACCATTATCCCCACTATAATGACCATTATCACCACTATAACGACCATTATCACCACTATACCGACCACTATCACCACTATAACAACCATTATCACCCCTATAACAACTATTATCACCACTATAACAACCATTATCACCACTATAACGACCATTATCACCACTATAACGACCATTATCACCACTATAACAACCATTATCACCAGTATAACAACCATTATCACCACTATATGGACCATTATCACCACTATACCGACCACTATCACCACTATAACAACCATTATCACCACTATAACGACCATTATCACCACTATAACGACCACTATCACCACTATAACAACCATTATCACCACTATAAGGACCATTATCACCACTATAACAACCATTATCACCACTATAACAACCATTATCACCTCTATAACGGCCATTATCACCACTATAGCGACCATTATCACCACTATAACAACCATTATGTCCACTATAAGGACCATTATCACCACTATAACAACCATTATCACCAATATAACGACCATTATCACCACTATAACGACCACTTTCACCACTATAACAACCATTATCACCACTATAATGACCATTACCACCACTATAACGACCACTATCACCACTATAACGGCCATTATCACCACTATAGCGACCATTATCAACACTATAACCACCATAATCACCAGTAGAAGGACCATTATCAACGCTGTAATGACCGTTATCACCACTATAACGACCATTATCACCACTATAACGGCCATTGTCACCACTATAGCGACCATTATCAACACTACAACCACCATTATCACCACTATATCAACCATTATCACCAGTAGAAGGACCATTATCAACGCTGTAATGACCGTTATCACCACTATGGCAATCATTATCACGACTGCAACAATTATTATCACCACTATAACAACCATTATCGCCACTACAACAACTATTGTCACAACTATAACAACCATTATCACCACTATAACGACCATTATCACCACTATAACGACCATTATCACCACTATAACGGCCATTATCACCACTATAGCGACCATTATCAACACTATATCAACCATTATCACCAGTAGAAGGACCATTATCAACGCTGTAATGACCATTATCACCACTATAACAAGCATTATCACCACTATAACAAAGATTATCACCACTATATGGACCGCTATCACCACTATAACGACCACTATCACCACTACAACAACCTTTATCACCACTATAAGGACAATTATCACCACTATAACAACCATTATCACCACTATAACAACCATTGTCACCGCTATATGGACCATTATCACCACTATAACGACCACTATCACCACTATAACAACCATTATCACCAATATAACGACCATTATCACCACTATAACGACCACTATCACCACTATAACAACCATTATCACCACTATAACAACCATTATCACCACTATATGGACCATTATCACCACTATAACGACCACTATCACCACTATAACCATTATCACCACTATAACGACCATTATCACCACTATATCAAAGATTATCACCAGTAGAAGGACCATTATCCGCGCTGTAATGACCATTATCACCACTATAACAACCATTATCACCACTATAACAACCATTATCACCACTATAACAACCATTATCACCACTATATGGACCATTATCACCACTATAACGACCATTATGACCACTATAACCACCATTATCACCACTATAACAACCATTATCGCCACTATAAGCGCCATTATCACCACCATAACAACCATTATCACCACTATAGCGACCATTATCAGCACTATAACCACCATTATCGCCACTATAACGACCACTGTCAACACTATAACCACCATTATCACCACTATAACAACCATTATCACCACTATATGGACCATTATCACCACTATAACGACCACTATCACCACTATAACCATTATCACCACTATAACGACCACCATCACCACTATAACAACCATTATCACCACTATAACGACCATTATTAACACTATAACCACTATTATCAGCACTATAACAACAATTATCAATACTACAACAACCATTATCACCACTATAACGACTATTATCACCACTATAACGACCACTATCACGACTATAACAACCATTATCACCACTTTAACGGCCATTATCACCACTATAACAACCATTATCACCAATATAACGACCATTATCACCACTATAACGACAACTATCACCACTATAACAACCATTATCACCACTATAATGACCATTATCACCACTATAACGACCATTATCACCACTATAACGACCATTATCACAACTATAACAACCATTATCACCACTATAACAACCATTATCACCACTATATGGACCATTATCACCACTATACCGACCACTATCACCACTATAACAACCATTATTACCACTATAACGACCATTATCACCACTATAACGACCACTATCACCACTATAACAACCATTATCACCACTATAAGGACCATTATCACGACTATTACAACCATTATCACCACTATAACAACCATTATCACCTCTATAACGGCCATTATCACCACTATAGCGACCATTATCAGCACTATAACCACTATTATCACCACTATAACGACCACTATCAACACTATAACCACCATTATCACCACTATAACAACCATTATCACCACTACATGGACCATTATCACCCCTATAACGACCATTATCACCACTATAAGGACCATTCTCACCACTATAACGACCACTATCACAATTAGAACGGCCATTATCACCACTATAACGACCATTATCACCACTATAACGACCATTATCACCACTATAACGACCACAATCACGACTATAACAACAATTATCACCACTTTAACGACCATTATCAGTACTGTAACAACCATTATCAAAACTATGACAACCTTTATCACCACTATAACAACCGTTATCACCACTATAGCAACCATAATCACCACTATAGCGACCACTATCAACACTATAATCACCATTAGCAGCACTATAACAATAATTATCAGTACTATAACAACCATTATCAAAAATATAACAACCTTTATCACCACTATAACAACCGTTATCACCAATATAGCAACCATTATCACCACTATAACGACCACTATCACGACTATAACAACCATTATCACCACTATAAGGACCATTATCACCACTATAACAACCATTATCACCACTATAACAACCATTATCACCTCTATAACGGCCATTATCACCACTATAGCGACCATTATCACCACTATAACAACCATTATGTCCACTATAAGGACCATTATCACCACTATAACAGCCATTATCACCAATATAACGACCATTATCACCACTATAACGACCACTTTCACCACTATAACAACCATTATCACCACTATAATGACCATTACCACCACTATAACGACCACTATCACCACTATAACGGCCATTATCACCACTATAGCGACCATTATCAACACTATAACCACCATAATCACCAGTAGAAGGACCATTATCAACGCAGTAATGACCGTTATCACCACTATAACGACCATTATCACCACTATAACGGCCATTGTCACCACTATAGCGACCATTATCAACACTACAACCACCATTATCACCACTATATCAACCATTATCACCAGTAGAAGGACCATTATCAACGCTGTAATGACCGTTATCACCACTATGGCAATCATTATCACGACTGCAACAATTATTATCACCACTATAACAACCATTATCGCCACTACAACAACTATTGTCACAACTATAACAACCATTATCACCACTATAACGACCATTATCACCACTATAACGACCATTATCACCACTATAACGGCCATTATCACCACTATAGCGACCATTATCAACACTATATCAACCATTATCACCAGTAGAAGGACCATTATCAACGCTGTAATGACCATTATCACCACTATAACAAGCATTATCACCACTATAACAAAGATTATCACCACTATATGGACCGCTATCACCACTATAACGACCACTATCACCACTACAACAACCTTTATCACCACTATAAGGACAATTATCACCACTATAACAACCATTATCACCACTATAACAACCATTGTCACCACTATATGGACCATTATCACCACTATAACGACCACTATCACCACTATAACAACCATTATCACCAATATAACGACCATTATCACCACTATAACGACCACTATCACCACTATAACAACCGTTATCACCACTATAACAACCATTATCACCACTATATGGACCATTATCACCACTATAACGACCACTATCACCACTATAACCATTATCACCACTATAACGACCATTATCACCACTATATCAAAGATTATCACCAGTAGAAGGACCATTATCCGCGCTGTAATGACCATTATCACCGCTATAACAACCATTATCACCACTATAACAACCATTATCACCACTATATGGACCATTATCACCACTATAACGACCACTATCACCACTATAACCATTATCACCACTATAACGACCACCATCACCACTATAACAACCATTATCACCACTATAACGACCATTATTAACACTATAACCACTATTATCAGCACTATAACAACAATTATCAATACTATAACAACCATTATCACCACTATAACGACTATTATCACCACTATAACGACCACTATCACGACTATAACAACCATTATCACCACTTTAACGGCCATTATCACCACTATAACAACCATTATCACCAATATAACGACCATTATCACCACTATAACGACCACTATCACCACTAGAACAACCATTATCACCACTATAATGACCATTATCACCACTATAACGACCATTATCACCACTATAACGACCATTATCACAACTATAACAACCATTATCACCACTATAACAACCATTATCACCACTATATGGACCATTATCACCACTATACCGACCACTATCACCACTATAACAACCATTATTACCACTATAACGACCATTATCACCACTATAACGACCACTATCACCACTATAACAACCATTATCACCACTATAAGGACCATTATCACGACTATTACAACCATTATCACCACTATAACAACCATTATCACCTCTATAACGGCCATTATCACCACTATAGCGACCATTATCAGCACTATAACCACTATTATCACCACTATAACGACCACTATCAACACTATAACCACCATTATCACCACTATAACAACCATTATCACCACTACATGGACCATTATCACCACTATAACGACCACTATCACCACTGTAGCAACCATTATCACCACTATAAGGACCGTTATCACCCCTATAACGACCATTATCACCACTATAAGGACCATTCTCACCACTATAACGACCACTATCACAATTAGAACGGCCATTATCACCACTATAACGACCATTATCACCACTATAACGACCATTATCACCACTATAACGACCACAATCACGACTATAACAACCATTATCACCACTTTAACGACCATTATCAGTACTGTAACAACCATTATCAAAACTATGACAACCTTTATCACCACTATAACAACCGTTATCACCACTATAGCAACCATAATCACCACTATAGCGACCACTATCAACACTATAATCACCATTAGCAGCACTATAACAATAATTATCAGTACTATAACAACCATTATCAAAAATATAACAACCTTTATCACCACTATAACAACCGTTATCACCAATATAGCAACCATTATCACCACTATAACGACCACTATCACGACTATGACAACCATTATCACCACTATAACGACAATTCCCATCACTATAACAACCATTATCACCACTATAACAACCATTATCACCACTATAAGGACCATTATCACCACTATAACGACCATTATCACCACTATAAGGACCATTATCACCACGATAACATCCATTATCACCAGTATATGGACCATTATCACCACTATAACGACCACTATCATCACTATAACAACCATTATCACCACTATAAGGACCATTATCACCACTATAACGACCATTATCACCACTATAAGGACCATTATCACCACTATAACGACCAATATCACAATTAGAACGACCATTATCACCACTATAACGACCATTCTCACCATTATAACATCCATTATCACCACTATATGGACCATTATCACCACTATATGGACCATTATCACCACTATAACGACCACTATCATCACTATAACAAACATTATCACCACTATACGGACCATTATCACCACTATAACGACCATTATCACCACTATAAGGACTATTATCTCCACTATAACGACCATTATCACAATTAGAACGACCATTATCACCACTATAACGACCATTATCACCACTATAAGGACTATTATCACCACTATAACGACCATTATCACAATTAGAACGACCATTATCACCACTATAACGACCATTATCACCACTATAACGACCATTATGACCACTATAGCGACCATTATCAACACTATAACGGCCATTGTCACCACTATAGCGACCATTATCAACACTACAACCACCATTATCACCAGTAGAAGGACCATTATCAACGCTGTAATGACCATTATCACCACTATAACAAGCATTATCACCACTATAACAAAGATTATCACCACTATATGGACCGCTATCACCACTATAACGACCACTATCACCACTACAACAACCTTTATCACCACTATAAGGACAATTATCACCACTATAACAACCATTATCACCACTATAACAACCATTGTCACCACTATATGGACCATTATCACCACTATAACGACCACTATCACCACTATAACAACCATTATCACCAATATAACGACCATTATCACCACTATATGGACCATTATCACCACTATAACGACCACTATCACCACTATAACGACCACTATCACCACTATAACGACCATTATCACCGCTATAACAACCATTATCACCACTATATGGACCATTATCACCACTATAACGACCACTATCACCACTATAACCATTATCACCACTATATCAAAGATTATCACCAGTAGAAGGACCATTATCAGCGCTGTAATGACCATTATCACCACTATAACAACCATTATCACCACTATAACAACCATTATCACCACTATAACAACCATTATCACCACTATAACAACCACTATCACCACTATATGGACCATTATCACCACTATAACGACCACTATCACCACTATAACAACCATTATCACCAATATAACGACCATTATCACCACTATAACGACCACTATCACCACTATAACAACCATTATCCCCACTATAATGACCATTATCACCACTATAACGACCATTATCACCACTATACCGACCACTATCACCACTATAACAACCATTATCACCCCTATAACAACTATTATCACCACTATAACAACCATTATCACCACTATAACGACCATTATCACCACTATAACGACCATTATCACCACTATAACAACCATTATCACCAGTATAACAACCATTATCACCACTATATGGACCATTATCACCACTATACCGACCACTATCACCACTATAACAACCATTATCACCACTATAACGACCATTATCACCACTATAACGACCACTATCACCACTATAACAACCATTATCACCACTATAAGGACCATTATCACCACTATAACAACCATTATCACCACTATAACAACCATTATCACCTCTATAACGGCCATTATCACCACTATAGCGACCATTATCACCACTATAACAACCATTATGTCCACTATAAGGACCATTATCACCACTATAACAACCATTATCACCAATATAACGACCATTATCACCACTATAACGACCACTTTCACCACTATAACAACCATTATCACCACTATAATGACCATTACCACCACTATAACGACCACTATCACCACTATAACGGCCATTATCACCACTATAGCGACCATTATCAACACTATAACCACCATAATCACCAGTAGAAGGACCATTATCAACGCTGTAATGACCGTTATCACCACTATAACGACCATTATCACCACTATAACGGCCATTGTCACCACTATAGCGACCATTATCAACACTACAACCACCATTATCACCACTATATCAACCATTATCACCAGTAGAAGGACCATTATCAACGCTGTAATGACCGTTATCACCACTATGGCAATCATTATCATGACTGCAACAATTATTATCACCACTATAACAAGCATTATCACCACTATAACAAAGATTATCACCACTATATGGACCGCTATCACCACTATAACGACCACTATCACCACTACAACAACCTTTATCACCACTATAAGGACAATTATCACCACTATAACAACCATTATCACCACTATAACAACCATTGTCACCACTATATGGACCATTATCACCACTATAACGACCACTATCACCACTATAACAACCATTATCACCAATATAACGACCATTATCACCACTATATGGACCATTATCACCACTATAACGACCACTATCACCACTATAACGACCACTATCACCACTATAACGACCATTATCACCGCTATAACAACCATTATCACCACTATATGGACCATTATCACCACTATAACGACCACTATCACCACTATAACCATTATCACCACTATATCAAAGATTATCACCAGTAGAAGGACCATTATCAGCGCTGTAATGACCATTATCACCACTATAACAACCATTATCACCACTATAACAACCATTATCACCACTATAACAACCATTATCACCACTATAACAACCATTATCACCACTATAACAACCACTATCACCACTATATGGACCATTATCACCACTATAACGACCACTATCACCACTATAACAACCATTATCACCAATATAACGACCATTATCACCACTATAACGACCACTATCACCACTATAACAACCATTATCCCCACTATAATGACCATTATCACCACTATAACGACCATTATCACCACTATACCGACCACTATCACCACTATAACAACCATTATCACCCCTATAACAACTATTATCACCACTATAACAACCATTATCACCACTATAACGACCATTATCACCACTATAACGACCATTATCACCACTATAACAACCATTATCACCAGTATAACAACCATTATCACCACTATATGGACCATTATCACCACTATACCGACCACTATCACCACTATAACAACCATTATCACCACTATAACGACCATTATCACCACTATAACGACCACTATCACCACTATAACAACCATTATCACCACTATAAGGACCATTATCACCACTATAACAACCATTATCACCACTATAACAACCATTATCACCTCTATAACGGCCATTATCACCACTATAGCGACCATTATCACCACTATAACAACCATTATGTCCACTATAAGGACCATTATCACCACTATAACAACCATTATCACCAATATAACGACCATTATCACCACTATAACGACCACTTTCACCACTATAACAACCATTATCACCACTATAATGACCATTACCACCACTATAACGACCACTATCACCACTATAACGGCCATTATCACCACTATAGCGACCATTATCAACACTATAACCACCATAATCACCAGTAGAAGGACCATTATCAACGCTGTAATGACCGTTATCACCACTATAACGACCATTATCACCACTATAACGGCCATTGTCACCACTATAGCGACCATTATCAACACTACAACCACCATTATCACCACTATATCAACCATTATCACCAGTAGAAGGACCATTATCAACGCTGTAATGACCGTTATCACCACTATGGCAATCATTATCACGACTGCAACAATTATTATCACCACTATAACAACCATTATCGCCACTACAACAACTATTGTCACAACTATAACAACCATTATCACCACTATAACAACCATTATCACCACTATAACAACCATTGTCACCGCTATATGGACCATTATCACCACTATAACGACCACTATCACCACTATAACAACCATTATCACCAATATAACGACCATTATCACCACTATAACGACCACTATCACCACTATAACAACCATTATCACCACTATAACAACCATTATCACCACTATATGGACCATTATCACCACTATAACGACCACTATCACCACTATAACCATTATCACCACTATAACGACCATTATCACCACTATATCAAAGATTATCACCAGTAGAAGGACCATTATCCGCGCTGTAATGACCATTATCACCACTATAACAACCATTATCACCACTATAACAACCATTATCACCACTATAACAACCATTATCACCACTATAACAACCATTATCACCACTATATGGACCATTATCACCACTATAACGACCATTATGACCACTATAACCACCATTATCACCACTATAACAACCATTATCGCCACTATAAGCGCCATTATCACCACCATAACAACCATTATCACCACTATAGCGACCATTATCAGCACTATAACCACCATTATCGCCACTATAACGACCACTGTCAACACTATAACCACCATTATCACCACTATAACAACCATTATCACCACTATATGGACCATTATCACCACTATAACGACCACTATCACCACTATAACCATTATCACCACTATAACGACCACCATCACCACTATAACAACCATTATCACCACTATAACGACCATTATTAACACTATAACCACTATTATCAGCACTATAACAACAATTATCAATACTATAACAACCATTATCACCACTATAACGACTATTATCACCACTATAACGACCACTATCACGACTATAACAACCATTATCACCACTTTAACGGCCATTATCACCACTATAACAACCATTATCACCAATATAACGACAATTATCACCACTATAACGACCACTATCACCACTATAACAACCATTATCACCACTATAATGACCATTATCACCACTATAACGACCATTATCACCACTATAACGACCATTATCACAACTATAACAACCATTATCACCACTATAACAACCATTATCACCACTATATGGACCATTATCACCACTATACCGACCACTATCACCACTATAACAACCATTATTACCACTATAACGACCATTATCACCACTATAACGACCACTATCACCACTATAACAACCATTATCACCACTATAAGGACCATTATCACGACTATTACAACCATTATCACCACTATAACAACCATTATCACCTCTATAACGGCCATTATCACCACTATAGCGACCATTATCAGCACTATAACCACTATTATCACCACTATAACGACCACTATCAACACTGTAGCAACCATTATCACCACTATAAGGACCGTTATCACCCCTATAACGACCATTATCACCACTATAAGGACCATTCTCACCACTATAACGACCACTATCACAATTAGAACGGCCATTATCACCACTATAACGACCATTATCACCACTATAACGACCATTATCACCACTATAACGACCACAATCACGACTATAACAACCATTATCACCACTTTAACGACCATTATCAGTACTGTAACAACCATTATCAAAACTATGACAACCTTTATCACCACTATAACAACCGTTATCACCACTATAGCAACCATAATCACCACTATAGCGACCACTATCAACACTATAATCACCATTAGCAGCACTATAACAATAATTATCAGTACTATAACAACCATTATCAAAAATATAACAACCTTTATCACCACTATAACAACCGTTATCACCAATATAGCAACCATTATCACCACTATAACGACCACTATCACGACTATAACAACCATTATCACCACTATAAGGACCATTATCACCACTATAACAACCATTATCACCACTATAACAACCATTATCACCTCTATAACGGCCATTATCACCACTATAGCGACCATTATCACCACTATAACAACCATTATGTCCACTATAAGGACCATTATCACCACTATAACAGCCATTATCACCAATATAACGACCATTATCACCACTATAACGACCACTTTCACCACTATAACAACCATTATCACCACTATAATGACCATTACCACCACTATAACGACCACTATCACCACTATAACGGCCATTATCACCACTATAGCGACCATTATCAACACTATAACCACCATAATCACCAGTAGAAGGACCATTATCAACGCAGTAATGACCGTTATCACCACTATAACGACCATTATCACCACTATAACGGCCATTGTCACCACTATAGCGACCATTATCAACACTACAACCACCATTATCACCACTATATCAACCATTATCACCAGTAGAAGGACCATTATCAACGCTGTAATGACCGTTATCACCACTATGGCAATCATTATCACGACTGCAACAATTATTATCACCACTATAACAACCATTATCGCCACTACAACAACTATTGTCACAACTATAACAACCATTATCACCACTATAACGACCATTATCACCACTATAACGACCATTATCACCACTATAACGGCCATTATCACCACTATAGCGACCATTATCAACACTATATCAACCATTATCACCAGTAGAAGGACCATTATCAACGCTGTAATGACCATTATCACCACTATAACAAGCATTATCACCACTATAACAAAGATTATCACCACTATATGGACCGCTATCACCACTATAACGACCACTATCACCACTACAACAACCTTTATCACCACTATAAGGACAATTATCACCACTATAACAACCATTATCACCACTATAACAACCATTGTCACCACTATATGGACCATTATCACCACTATAACGACCACTATCACCACTATAACAACCATTATCACCAATATAACGACCATTATCACCACTATAACGACCACTATCACCACTATAACAACCATTATCACCACTATAACAACCATTATCACCACTATATGGACCATTATCACCACTATAACGACCACTATCACCACTATAACCATTATCACCACTATAACGACCATTATCACCACTATATCAAAGATTATCACCAGTAGAAGGACCATTATCCGCGCTGTAATGACCATTATCACCGCTATAACAACCATTATCACCACTATAACAACCATTATCACCACTATAACAACCATTATCACCACTATAACAACCATTATCACCACTATATGGACCATTATCACCACTATAACGACCATTATGACCACTATAACCACCATTATCACCACTATAACAACCATTATCGCCACTATAAGCGCCATTATCACCACCATAACAACCATTATCACCACTATAGCGACCATTATCAGCACTATAACCACCATTATCGCCACTATAACGACCACTGTCAACACTATAACCACCATTATCACCACTATAACAACCATTATCACCACTATATGGACCATTATCACCACTATAACGACCACTATCACCACTATAACCATTATCACCACTATAACGACCACCATCACCACTATAACAACCATTATCACCACTATAACGACCATTATTAACACTATAACCACTATTATCAGCACTATAACAACAATTATCAATACTATAACAACCATTATCACCACTATAACGACTATTATCACCACTATAACGACCACTATCACGACTATAACAACCATTATCACCACTTTAACGGCCATTATCACCACTATAACAACCATTATCACCACTATAACGACCATTATTAACACTATAACCACTATTATCAGCACTATAACAACAATTATCAATACTATAACAACCATTATCACCACTATAAGGACCATTATCACGACTATTACAACCATTATCACCACTATAACAACCATTATCACCTCTATAACGGCCATTATCACCACTATAGCGACCATTATCAGCACTATAACCACTATTATCACCACTATAACGACCACTATCAACACTATAACCACCATTATCACCACTATAACAACCATTATCACCACTACATGGACCATTATCACCACTATAACGACCACTATCACCACTGTAGCAACCATTATCACCACTATAAGGACCGTTATCACCCCTATAACGACCATTATCACCACTATAAGGACCATTCTCACCACTATAACGACCACTATCACAATTAGAACGGCCATTATCACCACTATAACGACCATTATCACCACTATAACGACCATTATCACCACTATAACGACCACAATCACGACTATAACAACCATTATCACCACTTTAACGACCATTATCAGTACTGTAACAACCATTATCAAAACTATGACAACCTTTATCACCACTATAACAACCGTTATCACCACTATAGCAACCATAATCACCACTATAGCGACCACTATCAACACTATAATCACCATTAGCAGCACTATAACAATAATTATCAGTACTATAACAACCATTATCAAAAATATAACAACCTTTATCACCACTATAACAACCGTTATCACCAATATAGCAACCATTATCACCACTATAACGACCACCATCACCACTATAACAACCATTATCACCACTATAACGACCATTATTAACACTATAACCACTATTATCAGCACTATAACAACAATTATCAATACTATAACAACCATTATCACCACTATAACAACCATTATCACCACTATAACAACCATTATCACCACTATAACAACCATTATCACCACTATAACAACCACTATCACCACTATATGGACCATTATCACCACTATAACGACCACTATCACCACTATAACAACCATTATCACCAATATAACGACCATTATCACCACTATAACGACCACTATCACCACTATAACAACCATTATCCCCACTATAATGACCATTATCACCACTATAACGACCATTATCACCACTATACCGACCACTATCACCACTATAACAACCATTATCACCCCTATAACAACTATTATCACCACTATAACAACCATTATCACCACTATAACGACCATTATCACCACTATAACGACCATTATCACCACTATAACAACCATTATCACCAGTATAACAACCATTATCACCACTATATGGACCATTATCACCACTATACCGACCACTATCACCACTATAACAACCATTATCACCACTATAACGACCATTATCACCACTATAACGACCACTATCACCACTATAACAACCATTATCACCACTATAAGGACCATTATCACCACTATAACAACCATTATCACCACTATAACAACCATTATCACCTCTATAACGGCCATTATCACCACTATAGCGACCATTATCACCACTATAACAACCATTATGTCCACTATAAGGACCATTATCACCACTATAACAACCATTATCACCAATATAACGACCATTATCACCACTATAACGACCACTTTCACCACTATAACAACCATTATCACCACTATAATGACCATTACCACCACTATAACGACCACTATCACCACTATAACGGCCATTATCACCACTATAGCGACCATTATCAACACTATAACCACCATAATCACCAGTAGAAGGACCATTATCAACGCTGTAATGACCGTTATCACCACTATAACGACCATTATCACCACTATAACGGCCATTGTCACCACTATAGCGACCATTATCAACACTACAACCACCATTATCACCACTATATCAACCATTATCACCAGTAGAAGGACCATTATCAACGCTGTAATGACCGTTATCACCACTATGGCAATCATTATCACGACTGCAACAATTATTATCACCACTATAACAACCATTATCGCCACTACAACAACTATTGTCACAACTATAACAACCATTATCACCACTATAACAACCATTATCACCACTATAACAACCATTGTCACCGCTATATGGACCATTATCACCACTATAACGACCACTATCACCACTATAACAACCATTATCACCAATATAACGACCATTATCACCACTATAACGACCACTATCACCACTATAACAACCATTATCACCACTATAACAACCATTATCACCACTATATGGACCATTATCACCACTATAACGACCACTATCACCACTATAACCATTATCACCACTATAACGACCATTATCACCACTATATCAAAGATTATCACCAGTAGAAGGACCATTATCCGCGCTGTAATGACCATTATCACCACTATAACAACCATTATCACCACTATAACAACCATTATCACCACTATAACAACCATTATCACCACTATAACAACCATTATCACCACTATATGGACCATTATCACCACTATAACGACCATTATGACCACTATAACCACCATTATCACCACTATAACAACCATTATCGCCACTATAAGCGCCATTATCACCACCATAACAACCATTATCACCACTATAGCGACCATTATCAGCACTATAACCACCATTATCGCCACTATAACGACCACTGTCAACACTATAACCACCATTATCACCACTATAACAACCATTATCACCACTATATGGACCATTATCACCACTATAACGACCACTATCACCACTATAACCATTATCACCACTATAACGACCACCATCACCACTATAACAACCATTATCACCACTATAACGACCATTATTAACACTATAACCACTATTATCAGCACTATAACAACAATTATCAATACTATAACAACCATTATCACCACTATAACGACTATTATCACCACTATAACGACCACTATCACGACTATAACAACCATTATCACCACTTTAACGGCCATTATCACCACTATAACAACCATTATCACCAATATAACGACAATTATCACCACTATAACGACCACTATCACCACTATAACAACCATTATCACCACTATAATGACCATTATCACCACTATAACGACCATTATCACCACTATAACGACCATTATCACAACTATAACAACCATTATCACCACTATAACAACCATTATCACCACTATATGGACCATTATCACCACTATACCGACCACTATCACCACTATAACAACCATTATTACCACTATAACGACCATTATCACCACTATAACGACCACTATCACCACTATAACAACCATTATCACCACTATAAGGACCATTATCACGACTATTACAACCATTATCACCACTATAACAACCATTATCACCTCTATAACGGCCATTATCACCACTATAGCGACCATTATCAGCACTATAACCACTATTATCACCACTATAACGACCACTATCAACACTGTAGCAACCATTATCACCACTATAAGGACCGTTATCACCCCTATAACGACCATTATCACCACTATAAGGACCATTCTCACCACTATAACGACCACTATCACAATTAGAACGGCCATTATCACCACTATAACGACCATTATCACCACTATAACGACCATTATCACCACTATAACGACCACAATCACGACTATAACAACCATTATCACCACTTTAACGACCATTATCAGTACTGTAACAACCATTATCAAAACTATGACAACCTTTATCACCACTATAACAACCGTTATCACCACTATAGCAACCATAATCACCACTATAGCGACCACTATCAACACTATAATCACCATTAGCAGCACTATAACAATAATTATCAGTACTATAACAACCATTATCAAAAATATAACAACCTTTATCACCACTATAACAACCGTTATCACCAATATAGCAACCATTATCACCACTATAACGACCACTATCACGACTATAACAACCATTATCACCACTATAAGGACCATTATCACCACTATAACAACCATTATCACCACTATAACAACCATTATCACCTCTATAACGGCCATTATCACCACTATAGCGACCATTATCACCACTATAACAACCATTATGTCCACTATAAGGACCATTATCACCACTATAACAGCCATTATCACCAATATAACGACCATTATCACCACTATAACGACCACTTTCACCACTATAACAACCATTATCACCACTATAATGACCATTACCACCACTATAACGACCACTATCACCACTATAACGGCCATTATCACCACTATAGCGACCATTATCAACACTATAACCACCATAATCACCAGTAGAAGGACCATTATCAACGCAGTAATGACCGTTATCACCACTATAACGACCATTATCACCACTATAACGGCCATTGTCACCACTATAGCGACCATTATCAACACTACAACCACCATTATCACCACTATATCAACCATTATCACCAGTAGAAGGACCATTATCAACGCTGTAATGACCGTTATCACCACTATGGCAATCATTATCACGACTGCAACAATTATTATCACCACTATAACAACCATTATCGCCACTACAACAACTATTGTCACAACTATAACAACCATTATCACCACTATAACGACCATTATCACCACTATAACGACCATTATCACCACTATAACGGCCATTATCACCACTATAGCGACCATTATCAACACTATATCAACCATTATCACCAGTAGAAGGACCATTATCAACGCTGTAATGACCATTATCACCACTATAACAAGCATTATCACCACTATAACAAAGATTATCACCACTATATGGACCGCTATCACCACTATAACGACCACTATCACCACTACAACAACCTTTATCACCACTATAAGGACAATTATCACCACTATAACAACCATTATCACCACTATAACAACCATTGTCACCACTATATGGACCATTATCACCACTATAACGACCACTATCACCACTATAACAACCATTATCACCAATATAACGACCATTATCACCACTATAACGACCACTATCACCACTATAACAACCATTATCACCACTATAACAACCATTATCACCACTATATGGACCATTATCACCACTATAACGACCACTATCACCACTATAACCATTATCACCACTATAACGACCATTATCACCACTATATCAAAGATTATCACCAGTAGAAGGACCATTATCCGCGCTGTAATGACCATTATCACCGCTATAACAACCATTATCACCACTATAACAACCATTATCACCACTATAACAACCATTATCACCACTATAACAACCATTATCACCACTATATGGACCATTATCACCACTATAACGACCATTATGACCACTATAACCACCATTATCACCACTATAACAACCATTATCGCCACTATAAGCGCCATTATCACCACCATAACAACCATTATCACCACTATAGCGACCATTATCAGCACTATAACCACCATTATCGCCACTATAACGACCACTGTCAACACTATAACCACCATTATCACCACTATAACAACCATTATCACCACTATATGGACCATTATCACCACTATAACGACCACTATCACCACTATAACCATTATCACCACTATAACGACCACCATCACCACTATAACAACCATTATCACCACTATAACGACCATTATTAACACTATAACCACTATTATCAGCACTATAACAACAATTATCAATACTATAACAACCATTATCACCACTATAACGACTATTATCACCACTATAACGACCACTATCACGACTATAACAACCATTATCACCACTTTAACGGCCATTATCACCACTATAACAACCATTATCACCACTATAACGACCATTATTAACACTATAACCACTATTATCAGCACTATAACAACAATTATCAATACTATAACAACCATTATCACCACTATAAGGACCATTATCACGACTATTACAACCATTATCACCACTATAACAACCATTATCACCTCTATAACGGCCATTATCACCACTATAGCGACCATTATCAGCACTATAACCACTATTATCACCACTATAACGACCACTATCAACACTATAACCACCATTATCACCACTATAACAACCATTATCACCACTACATGGACCATTATCACCACTATAACGACCACTATCACCACTGTAGCAACCATTATCACCACTATAAGGACCGTTATCACCCCTATAACGACCATTATCACCACTATAAGGACCATTCTCACCACTATAACGACCACTATCACAATTAGAACGGCCATTATCACCACTATAACGACCATTATCACCACTATAACGACCATTATCACCACTATAACGACCACAATCACGACTATAACAACCATTATCACCACTTTAACGACCATTATCAGTACTGTAACAACCATTATCAAAACTATGACAACCTTTATCACCACTATAACAACCGTTATCACCACTATAGCAACCATAATCACCACTATAGCGACCACTATCAACACTATAATCACCATTAGCAGCACTATAACAATAATTATCAGTACTATAACAACCATTATCAAAAATATAACAACCTTTATCACCACTATAACAACCGTTATCACCAATATAGCAACCATTATCACCACTATAACGACCACTATCACGACTATGACAACCATTATCACCACTATAACGACAATTCCCATCACTATAACAACCATTATCACCACTATAACAACCATTATCACCACTATAAGGACCATTATCACCACTATAACGACCATTATCACCACCATAAGGACCATTATCACCACGATAACATCCATTATCACCAGTATATGGACCATTATCACCACTATAACGACCACTATCATCACTATAACAACCATTATCACCACTATAAGGACCATTATCACCACTATAACGACCATTATCACCACTATAAGGACCATTATCACCACTATAACGACCAATATCACAATTAGAACGACCATTATCACCACTATAACGACCATTCTCACCATTATAACATCCATTATCACCACTATATGGACCATTATCACCACTATATGGACCATTATCACCACTATAACGACCACTATCATCACTATAACAAACATTATCACCACTATACGGACCATTATCACCACTATAACGACCATTATCACCACTATAAGGACTATTATCTCCACTATAACGACCATTATCACAATTAGAACGACCATTATCACCACTATAACGACCATTATCACCACTATAAGGACTATTATCACCACTATAACGACCATTATCACAATTAGAACGACCATTATCACCACTATAACGACCATTATCACCACTATAACGACCATTATGACCACTATAGCGACCATTATCAACACTATAACGGCCATTGTCACCACTATAGCGACCATTATCAACACTACAACCACCATTATCACCAGTAGAAGGACCATTATCAACGCTGTAATGACCATTATCACCACTATAACAAGCATTATCACCACTATAACAAAGATTATCACCACTATATGGACCGCTATCACCACTATAACGACCACTATCACCACTACAACAACCTTTATCACCACTATAAGGACAATTATCACCACTATAACAACCATTATCACCACTATAACAACCATTGTCACCACTATATGGACCATTATCACCACTATAACGACCACTATCACCACTATAACAACCATTATCACCAATATAACGACCATTATCACCACTATATGGACCATTATCACCACTATAACGACCACTATCACCACTATAACGACCACTATCACCACTATAACGACCATTATCACCGCTATAACAACCATTATCACCACTATATGGACCATTATCACCACTATAACGACCACTATCACCACTATAACCATTATCACCACTATATCAAAGATTATCACCAGTAGAAGGACCATTATCAGCGCTGTAATGACCATTATCACCACTATAACAACCATTATCACCACTATAACAACCATTATCACCACTATAACAACCATTATCACCACTATAACAACCATTATCACCACTATAACAACCACTATCACCACTATATGGACCATTATCACCACTATAACGACCACTATCACCACTATAACAACCATTATCACCACTATAACGACCACTATCACCACTATAACAACCATTATCACCAATATAACGACCATTATCACCACTATAACAACCATTATCACCACTATAACAACCATTATCACCACTATAAGGACCATTATCACCACTATAACGACCATTATCACCACCATAAGGACCATTATCACCACGATAACATCCATTATCACCAGTATATGGACCATTATCACCACTATAACGACCACTATCATCACTATAACAACCATTATCACCACTATAAGGACCATTATCACCACTATAACGACCATTATCACCACTATAAGGACCATTATCACCACTATAACGACCAATATCACAATTAGAACGACCATTATCACCACTATAACGACCATTCTCACCATTATAACATCCATTATCACCACTATATGGACCATTATCACCACTATATGGACCATTATCACCACTATAACGACCACTATCATCACTATAACAAACATTATCACCACTATACGGACCATTATCACCACTATAACGACCATTATCACCACTATAAGGACTATTATCTCCACTATAACGACCATTATCACAATTAGAACGACCATTATCACCACTATAACGACCATTATCACCACTATAAGGACTATTATCACCACTATAACGACCATTATCACAATTAGAACGACCATTATCACCACTATAACGACCATTATCACCACTATAACGACCATTATGACCACTATAGCGACCATTATCAACACTATAACGGCCATTGTCACCACTATAGCGACCATTATCAACACTACAACCACCATTATCACCAGTAGAAGGACCATTATCAACGCTGTAATGACCATTATCACCACTATAACAAGCATTATCACCACTATAACAAAGATTATCACCACTATATGGACCGCTATCACCACTATAACGACCACTATCACCACTACAACAACCTTTATCACCACTATAAGGACAATTATCACCACTATAACAACCATTATCACCACTATAACAACCATTGTCACCACTATATGGACCATTATCACCACTATAACGACCACTATCACCACTATAACAACCATTATCACCAATATAACGACCATTATCACCACTATATGGACCATTATCACCACTATAACGACCACTATCACCACTATAACGACCACTATCACCACTATAACGACCATTATCACCGCTATAACAACCATTATCACCACTATATGGACCATTATCACCACTATAACGACCACTATCACCACTATAACCATTATCACCACTATATCAAAGATTATCACCAGTAGAAGGACCATTATCAGCGCTGTAATGACCATTATCACCACTATAACAACCATTATCACCACTATAACAACCATTATCACCACTATAACAACCATTATCACCACTATAACAACCATTATCACCACTATAACAACCACTATCACCACTATATGGACCATTATCACCACTATAACGACCACTATCACCACTATAACAACCATTATCACCAATATAACGACCATTATCACCACTATAACGACCACTATCACCACTATAACAACCATTATCCCCACTATAATGACCATTATCACCACTATAACGACCATTATCACCACTATACCGACCACTATCACCACTATAACAACCATTATCACCCCTATAACAACTATTATCACCACTATAACAACCATTATCACCACTATAACGACCATTATCACCACTATAACGACCATTATCACCACTATAACAACCATTATCACCAGTATAACAACCATTATCACCACTATATGGACCATTATCACCACTATACCGACCACTATCACCACTATAACAACCATTATCACCACTATAACGACCATTATCACCACTATAACGACCACTATCACCACTATAACAACCATTATCACCACTATAAGGACCATTATCACCACTATAACAACCATTATCACCACTATAACAACCATTATCACCTCTATAACGGCCATTATCACCACTATAGCGACCATTATCACCACTATAACAACCATTATGTCCACTATAAGGACCATTATCACCACTATAACAACCATTATCACCAATATAACGACCATTATCACCACTATAACGACCACTTTCACCACTATAACAACCATTATCACCACTATAATGACCATTACCACCACTATAACGACCACTATCACCACTATAACGGCCATTATCACCACTATAGCGACCATTATCAACACTATAACCACCATAATCACCAGTAGAAGGACCATTATCAACGCTGTAATGACCGTTATCACCACTATAACGACCATTATCACCACTATAACGGCCATTGTCACCACTATAGCGACCATTATCAACACTACAACCACCATTATCACCACTATATCAACCATTATCACCAGTAGAAGGACCATTATCAACGCTGTAATGACCGTTATCACCACTATGGCAATCATTATCACGACTGCAACAATTATTATCACCACTATAACAACCATTATCGCCACTACAACAACTATTGTCACAACTATAACAACCATTATCACCACTATAACGACCATTATCACCACTATAACGACCATTATCACCACTATAACGGCCATTATCACCACTATAGCGACCATTATCAACACTATATCAACCATTATCACCAGTAGAAGGACCATTATCAACGCTGTAATGACCATTATCACCACTATAACAAGCATTATCACCACTATAACAAAGATTATCACCACTATATGGACCGCTATCACCACTATAACGACCACTATCACCACTACAACAACCTTTATCACCACTATAAGGACAATTATCACCACTATAACAACCATTATCACCACTATAACAACCATTGTCACCGCTATATGGACCATTATCACCACTATAACGACCACTATCACCACTATAACAACCATTATCACCAATATAACGACCATTATCACCACTATAACGACCACTATCACCACTATAACAACCATTATCACCACTATAACAACCATTATCACCACTATATGGACCATTATCACCACTATAACGACCACTATCACCACTATAACCATTATCACCACTATAACGACCATTATCACCACTATATCAAAGATTATCACCAGTAGAAGGACCATTATCCGCGCTGTAATGACCATTATCACCACTATAACAACCATTATCACCACTATAACAACCATTATCACCACTATAACAACCATTATCACCACTATAACAACCATTATCACCACTATATGGACCATTATCACCACTATAACGACCATTATGACCACTATAACCACCATTATCACCACTATAACAACCATTATCGCCACTATAAGCGCCATTATCACCACCATAACAACCATTATCACCACTATAGCGACCATTATCAGCACTATAACCACCATTATCGCCACTATAACGACCACTGTCAACACTATAACCACCATTATCACCACTATAACAACCATTATCACCACTATATGGACCATTATCACCACTATAACGACCACTATCACCACTATAACCATTATCACCACTATAACGACCACCATCACCACTATAACAACCATTATCACCACTATAACGACCATTATTAACACTATAACCACTATTATCAGCACTATAACAACAATTATCAATACTATAACAACCATTATCACCACTATAACGACTATTATCACCACTATAACGACCACTATCACGACTATAACAACCATTATCACCACTTTAACGGCCATTATCACCACTATAACAACCATTATCACCAATATAACGACAATTATCACCACTATAACGACCACTATCACCACTATAACAACCATTATCACCACTATAATGACCATTATCACCACTATAACGACCATTATCACCACTATAACGACCATTATCACAACTATAACAACCATTATCACCACTATAACAACCATTATCACCACTATATGGACCATTATCACCACTATACCGACCACTATCACCACTATAACAACCATTATTACCACTATAACGACCATTATCACCACTATAACGACCACTATCACCACTATAACAACCATTATCACCACTATAAGGACCATTATCACGACTATTACAACCATTATCACCACTATAACAACCATTATCACCTCTATAACGGCCATTATCACCACTATAGCGACCATTATCAGCACTATAACCACTATTATCACCACTATAACGACCACTATCAACACTATAACCACCATTATCACCACTATAACAACCATTATCACCACTACATGGACCATTATCACCACTATAACGACCACTATCACCACTGTAGCAACCATTATCACCACTATAAGGACCGTTATCACCCCTATAACGACCATTATCACCACTATAAGGACCATTCTCACCACTATAACGACCACTATCACAATTAGAACGGCCATTATCACCACTATAACGACCATTATCACCACTATAACGACCATTATCACCACTATAACGACCACAATCACGACTATAACAACCATTATCACCACTTTAACGACCATTATCAGTACTGTAACAACCATTATCAAAACTATGACAACCTTTATCACCACTATAACAACCGTTATCACCACTATAGCAACCATAATCACCACTATAGCGACCACTATCAACACTATAATCACCATTAGCAGCACTATAACAATAATTATCAGTACTATAACAACCATTATCAAAAATATAACAACCTTTATCACCACTATAACAACCGTTATCACCAATATAGCAACCATTATCACCACTATAACGACCACTATCACGACTATGACAACCATTATCACCACTATAACGACAATTCCCATCACTATAACAACCATTATCACCACTATAACAACCATTATCACCACTATAAGGACCATTATCACCACTATAACGACCATTATCACCACTATAAGGACCATTATCACCACGATAACATCCATTATCACCAGTATATGGACCATTATCACCACTATAACGACCACTATCATCACTATAACAACCATTATCACCACTATAAGGACCATTATCACCACTATAACGACCATTATCACCACTATAAGGACCATTATCACCACTATAACGACCAATATCACAATTAGAACGACCATTATCACCACTATAACGACCATTCTCACCATTATAACATCCATTATCACCACTATATGGACCATTATCACCACTATATGGACCATTATCACCACTATAACGACCACTATCATCACTATAACAAACATTATCACCACTATACGGACCATTATCACCACTATAACGACCATTATCACCACTATAAGGACTATTATCTCCACTATAACGACCATTATCACAATTAGAACGACCATTATCACCACTATAACGACCATTATCACCACTATAAGGACTATTATCACCACTATAACGACCATTATCACAATTAGAACGACCATTATCACCACTATAACGACCATTATCACCACTATAACGACCATTATGACCACTATAGCGACCATTATCAACACTATAACCACCATTATCAGCATTATAACAACAATTATCAATACTATAACGACCATTATCACCACTATAACGACTATTATCACCACTATAACGACCACTATCACCACTGTAGCAACCATTATCACCACTATAGCAACCATTATCACCACTATAAAGACCACTATCATCACTATAACAACCATTATCACCACTATGACAACCATTATCACCACTATATGGACCATTATCACCACTATAACGACATCTATCACCACTATAGCAACCATTATCACCACTATAAGGACTATTATCACCACTATGACGACCATTATCACCTCTATAACAACCATTATCACCACTATTCGGACCATTATCGCCACTATAACGACCACTATCATCACTATAACAACCATTATCACCACTATAGGGACCATTATCACCACTATAACATCCATTATCACCACTATATGGACCATTATTACCACTATAACCACCACTATCATCACTATAACAACCATTGTCACCACTATACGGACCATTATCACCACTATAACGACCATTATCACCACTATAACGACCACTATCACGACTATGACAACCATTATCACAACTTTAACGGCCATTATCACCACTATAACGGCCATTATCACCACTATAGCGACCATTATCAAAGCTATAACCACCATTATCAGCACTATAACAACAATTATCACTACTATAACAACCATTACCAATACTATAACAACCTTCAATACCACTATGACAACCGTTATCACCACTATAGCAACCATTATCACCACTATAACAACCATTATCACCACTGTAACAACCATTATCGCCACTATAAGCACCATTATCACCACTATAACAACTATTATCACCACTCTAACAACCATTATCACCACTACAACAACCATTATCACCACTACAACAACCATTATTACCACTATAAGAACCATTATCACCACTATAAGGACCATCATCACCACTATGACGACCATTATCACCTCTATAACGACCTTTACCACCACTATAACAACCATTATCACCACTACAACAACCATTATTACCACTATAACAACCATTATCACCACTATAAGGACCATTATCACCACTATGACGACCATTATCACCTCTATAACGACCTTTACCACCACTATAACAACCATTATTACCACTACAACAACCATTATTACCACTATAACAACCATTATCATCAATATAACAACCATTATCGCCACTATAACAACTATTATCACCACTATAACAACCATGCTCACCACTATAAGGACCATTATCATCACTATAACGATCGTTATCACCACAATAACAGACATTATCACCACTATGACGACCATTATCACAATTAGAACGACCATTATCACCACTATAACGACCACTATCACCACTATAACGACCATTATCACCACTATAGCGACCATTATCAGTACTGTAACAACCATTATCAAAACTATAACAACCTTTATCACCACTATAACAACCGTTATCACAACTATAGCAACCATTATCACCACTATAGCGACCATTATCAACACTATAATCACCATTATCAGCACTATAACAACAATTATCAGTACTATAACAACCATTATCAAAAATGTAACAACCTTTATCACCACTATAACAACCGTTATCACCACTATAGCAACCATTATCACCACTATAACGACCATTATCACCACTATAACGACCACTATCACCACTGTAGCAACCATTATCACCACTATGACGGCCATTATCACCACTATAGCGACCATTATCAAAGCTATAACCACCATTATCAGCACTATAACAACAACTATCATTACTATAACAACCATTACCAATACTATAACAACCTTTAATGCCACTATGACAACCGTTATCACCACTATAGCAACCATTATCACCACTATAACGACCATTATCACGACTATAACAACCACTATCACGACTATGACAACCATTATCACCACTATAACGACCATTCTCGACACCATAACAATCATTATCACCACTATGACAACCATTATCACCACTATATGGACCATTATCACCACTATAACGACCATTATCACCACTATATGGACAACTATCACCACTATAACAACCATTATCACCCCTATAACAACTATTATCACTACTATAACAACCATTATCACCATTATAACGACCATTATCACCACTATAACGGCCATTATCACCACTATAACGGCCATTATGACCACTATAACCACCATTATCACCACTATAACGACCACTATCAACACTATAACCACCATTATCACCACTCTAACAACCATTATCACCACTATATGGACCATTATCACCACTATAACGACCACTATCACCACTATGACGGCCATTATCACCACTATAGCGACCATTATCAACACTATAGCCACCATTATCACCAGTAGACGGACCATTATCAACGCTGTAATGACCGTTATCACCACTATAACAACCATTATCACGACTGCAACAATCATTATCACCACTATAACAACCATTATCGCCACTATAAGCGCCATTATCACCACCATAACAACCATTATCACCACTATAACGACCACTATCAACACTGTAACCACCATTATCACCACTATAACAACCATTATCACCACCATATGGACCGCTATCACCACTATAACGACCACTATCACCACTACAACAACCTTTATCACAACTATAAGGACCATTATCACCACTATAACAACCATTATCACCACTATAACAACCATTGTCACCACTATATGGACCATTATCACCACTATAACGACCACTATCACCACTATAACAACCATTATCACCAATATAACGACCATTATCACCACTATAACGACCACTATCACCACTATAACAACCATTATCACCACTATAACAACCATTATCACCACTATATGGACCATTATCACCACTATAACGACCACTATCACCACTATAACAACCATTATCACCACTATAATCACCATTATCACCACTATAACAACCATTATCACCACTATATGGACCATTATCACCACTATAACGACCACTATCGCCACTATAACCATTATCACCACTATAACGACCATTATCACCACTATATCAAAGATTATCACCAGTAGAAGGACCATTATCAACACTGTAATGACCATTATCACCACTATAACAACCATTATCACCACTATAACAACCATTATCACCACTCTATGGACCATTATCACCACTATAACGACCACTATCACCACTATAACAACCATTATCACCAATATAACGACCATTATCACCACTATAACGGCCACTATCACCACTATAACAACCATTATCACCACTATAATGACCATTACCACCACTATAACGACCACTATCACCACTATAACGGCCATTATCACCACTATAGCGACCATTATCAACACTATAACCACCATTATCACCAGTAGAAGGACCATTATCAACGCTGTAATGACCGTTATCACCACTATAACGACCATTATCACCACTATAACGGCCATTGTCACCACTATAGCGACCATTATCAACACTACAACCACCATTATCACCAGTAGAAGGACCATTATCAACGCTGTAATGACCATTATCACCACTATAACAAGCATTATCACCACTATAACAAAGATTATCACCACTATATGGACCGCTATCACCACTATAACGACCACTATCACCACTACAACAACCTTTATCACCACTATAAGGACAATTATCACCACTATAACAACCATTATCACCACTATAACAACCATTGTCACCACTATATGGACCATTATCACCACTATAACGACCACTATCACCACTATAACAACCATTATCACCAATATAACGACCATTATCACCACTATATGGACCATTATCACCACTATAACGACCACTATCACCACTATAACCATTATCACCACTATAACGACCATTATCACCGCTATAACAACCATTATCACCACTATATGGACCATTATCACCACTATAACGACCACTATCACCACTATAACCATTATCACCACTATATCAAAGATTATCACCAGTAGAAGGACCATTATCAGCGCTGTAATGACCATTATCACCACTATAACAACCATTATCACCACTATAACAACCATTATCACCACTATAACAACCATTATCACCACTATAACAACCATTATCACCACTATATGGACCATTATCACCACTATAACGACCACTATCACCACTATAACAACCATTATCACCAATATAACGACCATTATCACCACTATAACGACCACAATCACCACTATAACAACCATTATCCCCACTATAATGACCATTATCACCACTATAACGACCATTATCACCACTATACCGACCACTATCACCACTATAACAACCATTATCACCCCTATAACAACTATTATCACCACTATAACAACCATTATCACCACTATAACGACCATTATCACCACTATAACGACCATTATCACCACTATAACAACCATTATCACCACTATAACAACCATTATCACCACTATATGGACCATTATCACCACTATACCGACCACTATCACCACTATAACAACCATCATCACCACTATAACGACCATTATCACCACTATAACGACCACTATCACCACTATAACAACCATTATCACCACTATAAGGACCATTATCACCACTATAACAACCATTATCACCACTATAACAACCATTATCACCTCTATAACGGCCATTATCACCACTATAGCGACCATTATCACCACTATAACAACCATTATGACCACTATAAGGACCATTATCACCACTATAACAACCATTATCACCAATGTAACGACCATTATCGCCACTATAACGACCACTTTCACCACTATAACAACCATTATCACCACTATAACAACCATTGTCACCACTATATGGACCATTATCACCACTATAACGACCACTATCACCACTATAACAACCATTATCACCAATATAACGACCATTATCACCACTATATGGACCATTATCACCACTATAACGACCACTATCACCACTATAACCATTATCACCACTATAACGACCATTATCACCGCTATAACAACCATTATCACCACTATATGGACCATTATCACCACTATAACGACCACTATCACCACTATAACCATTATCACCACTATATCAAAGATTATCACCAGTAGAAGGACCATTATCAGCGCTGTAATGACCATTATCACCACTATAACAACCATTATCACCACTATAACAACCATTATCACCACTATAACAACCATTATCACCACTATATGGACCATTATCACCACTATAACGACCACTATCACCACTATAACAACCATTATCACCAATATAACGACCATTATCACCACTATAACGACCACTATCACCACTATAACAACCATTATCCCCACTATAACGACCATTATCACCACTATACCGACCACTATCACCACTATAACAACCATTATCACCCCTATAACAACTATTATCACCACTATAACAACCATTATCACCACTATAACGACCATTATCACCACTATAACGACCATTATCACCACTATAACAACCATTATCACCACTATAACAACCATTATCACCACTATATGGACCATTATCACCACTATACCGACCACTATCACCACTATAACAACCATTATCACCACTATAACGACCATTATCACCACTATAACGACCACTATCACCACTATAACAACCATTATCACCACTATAAGGACCATTATCACCACTATAACAACCATTATCACCACTATAACAACCATTATCACCTCTATAACGGCCATTATCACCACTATAGCGACCATTATCACCACTATAACAACCATTATGACCACTATAAGGACCATTATCACCACTATAACAACCATTATCACCAATGTAACGACCATTATCACCACTATAACGACCACTTTCACCACTATAACAACCATTATCACCACTATAATGACCATTACCACCACTATAACGACCACTATCACCACTATAACGGCCATTATCACCACTATAGCGACCATTATCAACACTATAACCACCATTATCACCAGTAGAAGGACCATTATCAACGCTGTAATGACCGTTATCACCACTATAACGACCATTATCACCACTATAACGGCCATTATCACCAATGTAACGACCATTATCACCACTATAACGACCACTTTCACCACTATAACAACCATTATCACCACTATAATGACCATTACCACCACTATAACGACCACTATCACCACTATAACGGCCATTATCACCACTATAGCGACCATTATCAACACTATATCAACCATTATCACCAGTAGAAGGACCATTATCAACGCTGTAATGACCATTATCACCACTATAACAAGCATTATCACCACTATAACAAAGATTATCACCACTATATGGACCGCTATCACCACTATAACGACCAGTATCACCACTACAACAACCTTTATCACCACTATAAGGACAATTATCACCACTATAACAACCATTATCACCACTATAACAACCATTGTCACCACTATATGGACCATTATCACCACTATAACGACCACTATCACCACTATAACAACCATTATCACCAATATAACGACCATTATCACCACTATAACGACCACTATCACCACTATAACAACCATTATCACCACTATAACAACCATTATCACCACTATATGGACCATTATCACCACTATAACGACCACTATCACCACTATAACCATTATCACCACTATAACGACCATTATCACCACTATATCAAAGATTATCACCAGTAGAAGGACCATTATCCGCGCTGTAATGACCATTATCACCACTATAACAACCATTATCACCACTATAACAACCATTATCACCACTATAACAACCATTATCACCACTATAACAACCATTATCACCACTATATGGACCATTATCACCACTATAACGACCACTATCACCACTATAACAACCATTATCACCAATATAACGACCATTATCACCACTATAACGACCACTATCACCACTATAACAACCATTATCACCACTATAATGACCATTATCACCACTATAACGACCATTATCACCACTATAACGACCATTATCACCACTATAACAACCATTATCGCCACTATAACAACCATTATCACCACTATATGGACCATTATCACCACTATACCGACCACTATCACCACTATAACAACCATTATCACCCCTATAACAACTATTATCACCACTATAACAACCATTATCACCATTATAACGACCACTATCACCACTATAACGGCCATTATCACCACTATAACGGCCATTATGACCACTATAACCACCATTATCACCACTATAACAACCATTATCGCCACTATAAGCGCCATTATCACCACCATAACAACCATTATCACCACTATAGCGACCATTATCAGCACTATAACCACCATTATCGCCACTATAACGACCACTGTCAACACTATAACCACCATTATCACCACTATAACAACCATTATCACCACTATATGGACCATTATCACCACTATAACGACCACTATCACCACTATAACCATTATCACCACTATAACGACCACCATCACCACTATAACAACCATTATCACCACTATAACGACCATTATTAACACTATAACCACTATTATCAGCACTATAACAACAATTATCAATACTATAACAACCATTATCACCACTATAACGACCATTATCACCACTATATCAAAGATTATCACCAGTAGAAGGACCATTATCCGCGCTGTAATGACCATTATCACCACTATAACAACCATTATCACCACTATAACAACCATTATCACCACTATAACAACCATTATCACCACTATAACAACCATTATCACCACTATATGGACCATTATCACCACTATAACGACCACTATCACCACTATAACAACCATTATCACCAATATAACGACCATTATCACCACTATAACGACCACTATCACCACTATAACAACCATTATCACCACTATAATGACCATTATCACCACTATAACGACCATTATCACCACTATAACGACCATTATCACCACTATAACAACCATTATTACCACTACAACAACCTTTATCACCACTATAACAACCGTTATCACAACTATAGCAACCATTATCACCACTATAGCGACCATTATCAACACTATAATCACCATTATCAGCACTATAACAACAATTATCAGTACTATAACAACCATTATCAAAAATGTAACAACCTTTATCACCACTATAACAACCGTTATCACCACTATAGCAACCATTATCACCACTATAACGACCATTATCACCACTATAACGACCACTATCACCACTGTAGCAACCATTATCACCACTATGACGGCCATTATCACCACTATAGCGACCATTATCAAAGCTATAACCACCATTATCAGCACTATAACAACAACTATCATTACTATAACAACCATTACCAATACTATAACAACCTTTAATGCCACTATGACAACCGTTATCACCACTATAGCAACCATTATCACCACTATAACGACCATTATCACGACTATAACAACCACTATCACGACTATGACAACCATTATCACCACTATAACGACCATTCTCGACACCATAACAATCATTATCACCACTATGACAACCATTATCACCACTATATGGACCATTATCACCACTATAACGACCATTATCACCACTATATGGACAACTATCACCACTATAACAACCATTATCACCCCTATAACAACTATTATCACTACTATAACAACCATTATCACCATTATAACGACCATTATCACCACTATAACGGCCATTATCACCACTATAACGGCCATTATGACCACTATAACCACCATTATCACCACTATAACGACCACTATCAACACTATAACCACCATTATCACCACTCTAACAACCATTATCACCACTATATGGACCATTATCACCACTATAACGACCACTATCACCACTATGACGGCCATTATCACCACTATAGCGACCATTATCAACACTATAGCCACCATTATCACCAGTAGACGGACCATTATCAACGCTGTAATGACCGTTATCACCACTATAACAACCATTATCACGACTGCAACAATCATTATCACCACTATAACAACCATTATCGCCACTATAAGCGCCATTATCACCACCATAACAACCATTATCACCACTATAACGACCACTATCAACACTGTAACCACCATTATCACCACTATAACAACCATTATCACCACCATATGGACCGCTATCACCACTATAACGACCACTATCACCACTACAACAACCTTTATCACCACTATAAGGACCATTATCACCACTATAACAACCATTATCACCACTATAACAACCATTGTCACCACTATATGGACCATTATCACCACTATAACGACCACTATCACCACTATAACAACCATTATCACCAATATAACGACCATTATCACCACTATAACGACCACTATCACCACTATAACAACCATTATCACCACTATAACAACCATTATCACCACTATATGGACCATTATCACCACTATAACGACCACTATCACCACTATAACAACCATTATCACCACTATAATCACCATTATCACCACTATAACAACCATTATCACCACTATATGGACCATTATCACCACTATAACGACCACTATCGCCACTATAACCATTATCACCACTATAACGACCATTATCACCACTATATCAAAGATTATCACCAGTAGAAGGACCATTATCAACACTGTAATGACCATTATCACCACTATAACAACCATTATCACCACTATAACAACCATTATCACCACTCTATGGACCATTATCACCACTATAACGACCACTATCACCACTATAACAACCATTATCACCAATATAACGACCATTATCACCACTATAACGGCCACTATCACCACTATAACAACCATTATCACCACTATAATGACCATTACCACCACTATAACGACCACTATCACCACTATAACGGCCATTATCACCACTATAGCGACCATTATCAACACTATAACCACCATTATCACCAGTAGAAGGACCATTATCAACGCTGTAATGACCGTTATCACCACTATAACGACCATTATCACCACTATAACGGCCATTGTCACCACTATAGCGACCATTATCAACACTACAACCACCATTATCACCAGTAGAAGGACCATTATCAACGCTGTAATGACCATTATCACCACTATAACAAGCATTATCACCACTATAACAAAGATTATCACCACTATATGGACCGCTATCACCACTATAACGACCACTATCACCACTACAACAACCTTTATCACCACTATAAGGACAATTATCACCACTATAACAACCATTATCACCACTATAACAACCATTGTCACCACTATATGGACCATTATCACCACTATAACGACCACTATCACCACTATAACAACCATTATCACCAATATAACGACCATTATCACCACTATATGGACCATTATCACCACTATAACGACCACTATCACCACTATAACCATTATCACCACTATAACGACCATTATCACCGCTATATGGACCATTATCACCACTATAACGACCACTATCACCACTATAACCATTATCACCACTATATCAAAGATTATCACCAGTAGAAGGACCATTATCAGCGCTGTAATGACCATTATCACCACTATAACAACCATTATCACCACTATAACAACCATTATCACCACTATAACAACCATTATCACCACTATAACAACCATTATCACCACTATATGGACCATTATCACCACTATAACGACCACTATCACCACTATAACAACCATTATCACCAATATAACGACCATTATCACCACTATAACGACCACAATCACCACTATAACAACCATTATCCCCACTATAATGACCATTATCACCACTATAACGACCATTATCACCACTATACCGACCACTATCACCACTATAACAACCATTATCACCCCTATAACAACTATTATCACCACTATAACAACCATTATCACCACTATAACGACCATTATCACCACTATAACGACCATTATCACCACTATAACAACCATTATCACCACTATAACAACCATTATCACCACTATATGGACCATTATCACCACTATACCGACCACTATCACCACTATAACAACCATTATCACCACTATAACGACCATTATCACCACTATAACGACCACTATCACCACTATAACAACCATTATCACCACTATAAGGACCATTATCACCACTATAACAACCATTATCACCACTATAACAACCATTATCACCTCTATAACGGCCATTATCACCACTATAGCGACCATTATCACCACTATAACAACCATTATGACCACTATAAGGACCATTATCACCACTATAACAACCATTATCACCAATGTAACGACCATTATCGCCACTATAACGACCACTTTCACCACTATAACAACCATTATCACCACTATAACAACCATTGTCACCACTATATGGACCATTATCACCACTATAACGACCACTATCACCACTATAACCATTATCACCACTATATCAAAGATTATCACCAGTAGAAGGACCATTATCAGCGCTGTAATGACCATTATCACCACTATAACAACCATTATCACCACTATAACAACCATTATCACCACTATAACAACCATTATCACCACTATATGGACCATTATCACCACTATAACGACCACTATCACCACTATAACAACCATTATCACCAATATAACGACCATTATCACCACTATAACGACCACTATCACCACTATAACAACCATTATCACCACTATAACAACCATTATCACCACTATATGGACCATTATCACCACTATAACGACCACTATCACCACTATAACAACCATTATCACCACTATAATCACCATTATCACCACTATAACAACCATTATCACCACTATATGGACCATTATCACCACTATAACGACCACTATCGCCACTATAACCATTATCACCACTATAACGACCATTATCACCACTATATCAAAGATTATCACCAGTAGAAGGACCATTATCAACACTGTAATGACCATTATCACCACTATAACAACCATTATCACCACTATAACAACCATTATCACCACTCTATGGACCATTATCACCACTATAACGACCACTATCACCACTATAACAACCATTATCACCAATATAACGACCATTATCACCACTATAACGGCCACTATCACCACTATAACAACCATTATCACCACTATAATGACCATTACCACCACTATAACGACCACTATCACCACTATAACGGCCATTATCACCACTATAGCGACCATTATCAACACTATAACCACCATTATCACCAGTAGAAGGACCATTATCAACGCTGTAATGACCGTTATCACCACTATAACGACCATTATCACCACTATAACGGCCATTGTCACCACTATAGCGACCATTATCAACACTACAACCACCATTATCACCAGTAGAAGGACCATTATCAACGCTGTAATGACCATTATCACCACTATAACAAGCATTATCACCACTATAACAAAGATTATCACCACTATATGGACCGCTATCACCACTATAACGACCACTATCACCACTACAACAACCTTTATCACCACTATAAGGACAATTATCACCACTATAACAACCATTATCACCACTATAACAACCATTGTCACCACTATATGGACCATTATCACCACTATAACGACCACTATCACCACTATAACAACCATTATCACCAATATAACGACCATTATCACCACTATATGGACCATTATCACCACTATAACGACCACTATCACCACTATAACCATTATCACCACTATATCAAAGATTATCACCAGTAGAAGGACCATTATCAGCGCTGTAATGACCATTATCACCACTATAACAACCATTATCACCACTATAACAACCATTATCACCACTATAACAACCATTATCACCACTATATGGACCATTATCACCACTATAACGACCACTATCACCACTATAACAACCATTATCACCAATATAACGACCATTATCACCACTATAACGACCACTATCACCACTATAACAACCATTATCCCCACTATAACGACCATTATCACCACTATACCGACCACTATCACCACTATAACAACCATTATCACCCCTATAACAACCATTATCACCACTATAACAACCATTATCACCACTATAACAACCATTATCACCACTATATGGACCATTATCACCACTATACCGACCACTATCACCACTATAACAACCATTATCACCACTATAACGACCATTATCACCACTATAACGACCACTATCACCACTATAACAACCATTATCACCACTATAAGGACCATTATCACCACTATAACAACCATTATCACCACTATAACAACCATTATCACCTCTATAACGGCCATTATCACCACTATAGCGACCATTATCACCACTATAACAACCATTATGACCACTATAAGGACCATTATCACCACTATAACAACCATTATCACCAATGTAACGACCATTATCACCACTATAACGACCACTTTCACCACTATAACAACCATTATCACCACTATAATGACCATTACCACCACTATAACGACCACTATCACCACTATAACGGCCATTATCACCACTATAGCGACCATTATCAACACTATAACCACCACTATCACCAGTAGAAGGACCATTATCAACGCTGTAATGACCGTTATCACCACTATAACGACCATTATCACCACTATAACGGCCATTATCACCAATGTAACGACCATTATCACCACTATAACGACCACTTTCACCACTATAACAACCATTATCACCACTATAATGACCATTACCACCACTATAACGACCACTATCACCACTATAACGGCCATTATCACCACTATAGCGACCATTATCAACACTATATCAACCATTATCACCAGTAGAAGGACCATTATCAACGCTGTAATGACCATTATCACCACTATAACAAGCATTATCACCACTATAACAAAGATTATCACCACTATATGGACCGCTATCACCACTATAACGACCAGTATCACCACTACAACAACCTTTATCACCACTATAAGGACAATTATCACCACTATAACAACCATTATCACCACTATAACAACCATTGTCACCACTATATGGACCATTATCACCACTATAACGACCACTATCACCACTATAACAACCATTATCACCAATATAACGACCATTATCACCACTATAACGACCACTATCACCACTATAACAACCATTATCACCACTATAACAACCATTATCACCACTATATGGACCATTATCACCACTATAACGACCACTATCACCACTATAACCATTATCACCACTATAACGACCATTATCACCACTATATCAAAGATTATCACCAGTAGAAGGACCATTATCCGCGCTGTAATGACCATTATCACCACTATAACAACCATTATCACCACTATAACAACCATTATCACCACTATAACAACCATTATCACCACTATAACAACCATTATCACCACTATATGGACCATTATCACCACTATAACGACCACTATCACCACTATAACAACCATTATCACCAATATAACGACCATTATCACCACTATAACGACCACTATCACCACTATAACAACCATTATCACCACTATAATGACCATTATCACCACTATAACGACCATTATCACCACTATAACGACCATTATCACCACTATAACAACCATTATCGCCACTATAACAACCATTATCACCACTATATGGACCATTATCACCACTATACCGACCACTATCACCACTATAACAACCATTATCACCCCTATAACAACTATTATCACCACTATAACAACCATTATCACCATTATAACGACCACTATCACCACTATAACGGCCATTATCACCACTATAACGGCCATTATGACCACTATAACCACCATTATCACCACTATAACAACCATTATCGCCACTATAAGCGCCATTATCACCACCATAACAACCATTATCACCACTATAGCGACCATTATCAGCACTATAACCACCATTATCGCCACTATAACGACCACTGTCAACACTATAACCACCATTATCACCACTATAACAACCATTATCACCACTATATGGACCATTATCACCACTATAACGACCACTATCACCACTATAACCATTATCACCACTATAACGACCACCATCACCACTATAACAACCATTATCACCACTATAACGACCATTATTAACACTATAACCACTATTATCAGCACTATAACAACAATTATCAATACTATAACAACCATTATCACCACTATAACGACCATTATCACCACTATATCAAAGATTATCACCAGTAGAAGGACCATTATCCGCGCTGTAATGACCATTATCACCACTATAACAACCATTATCACCACTATAACAACCATTATCACCACTATAACAACCATTATCACCACTATAACAACCATTATCACCACTATATGGACCATTATCACCACTATAACGACCACTATCACCACTATAACAACCATTATCACCAATATAACGACCATTATCACCACTATAACGACCACTATCACCACTATAACAACCATTATCACCACTATAATGACCATTATCACCACTATAACGACCATTATCACCACTATAACGACCATTATCACCACTATAACAACCATTATCGCCACTATAACAACCATTATCACCACTATATGGACCATTATCACCACTATACCGACCACTATCACCACTATAACAACCATTATCACCCCTATAACAACTATTATCACCACTATAACAACCATTATCACCATTATAACGACCACTATCACCACTATAACGGCCATTATCACCACTATAACGGCCATTATGACCACTATAACCACCATTATCACCACTATAACAACCATTATCGCCACTATAAGCGCCATTATCACCACCATAACAACCATTATCACCACTATAGCGACCATTATCAGCACTATAACCACCATTATCGCCACTATAACGACCACTGTCAACACTATAACCACCATTATCACCACTATAACAACCATTATCACCACTATATGGACCATTATCACCACTATAACGACCACTATCACCACTATAACCATTATCACCACTATAACGACCACCATCACCACTATAACAACCATTATCACCACTATAACGACCATTATTAACACTATAACCACTATTATCAGCACTATAACAACAATTATCAATACTATAACAACCATTATCACCACTATAACGACTATTATCACCACTATAACGACCACTATCACGACTATAACAACCATTATCACCACTTTAACGGCCATTATCACCACTATAACAACCATTATCACCAATATAACGACCATTATCACCACTATAACGACCACCATCAACACTATAACCACCATTATCACCACTCTAACAACCATTATCACCAATATAAGGACCATTATCAACACTATAACGACCATTGTCACCCCTATAACTACCATTATCACCACTATAACGAATATTATCACCACTATAGCGACCATTATCACCACTATAGCGACCATTATCAACACTATAATAACCATTATCAGCACTATAACAACAATTATCAGTACTATAACAACCATTATCAAAACTATAACAACCTTTATCACCACTATAACAACCGTTATCACAACTATAGCAAACATTATCACCACTATAGCGACCATTATCTACACTATAATCACCATTATCAGAACTATAACAACAATTATCAGTACTATAACAACCATTATCAAAAATGTAACAACCTTTATCACCACTATAACAACCGTTATCACCACTATAGCAACCATTATCACCACTATAACGACCATTATCACCACTATAACGACCACTATCACGACTATGACAACCATTATCACCACTATAACGACAATTCCCACCACTATAACAACCATTATCACCACTACATGGACCATTATCACCACTATAACGACCACTATCACCACTGTAGCAACCATTATCACCACTATAAGGACCGTTATCACCCCTATAACGACCATTATCACCACTATAAGGACCATTCTCACCACTATAACGACCACTATCACAATTAGAACGGCCATTATCACCACTATAACGACCATTATCACCACTATAACGACCATTATGACCACTATAACGACCACAATCACGACTATAACAACCATTATCACCACTTTAACGACCATTATCAGTACTGTAACAACCATTATCAAAACTATGACAACCTTTATCACCACTATAACAACCGTTATCACCACTATAGCAACCATAATCACCACTATAGCGACCACTATCAACACTATAATCACCATTAGCAGCACTATAACAATAATTATCAGTACTATAACAACCATTATCAAAAATATAACAACCTTTATCCCCACTATAACAACCATTATCACCACTATAACAACCATTATCACCACTATAAGGACCATTATCACCACTATAACGACCATTATCACCACTATAAGGATCATTATCACCACGATAACATCCATTATCACCAGTATATGGACCATTATCACCACTATAAGGACCATTATCACCACTATAACGACCATTATCACCACTATAAGGACCATTATCACCACGATAACATCCATTATCACCAGTATATGGACCATTATCACCACTATAACGACCACTATCATCACTATAACAACCATTATCACCACTATGAGGACCATTATCACCACTATAACGACCATTATCACCACTATAAGGACCATTATCACCACTATAACGACCACTATCATCACTATAACAAACATTATCACCACTATACGGACCATTATCACCACTATAACGACCATTATCACCACTGTAAGGACCATTATCACCACTATGACAACCATTATCACCACTATATGGACTATTATCACCACTATGACGACCATTATCACCTCTATAACAACCATTATCACCACTATATGGACCATTATCACCACTATAACGACCACTATCATCACTATAACTACCATCATCACCACTATACGGACCATTATCACCACTATAACATCCATTATCACCACTATATGGACCATTATTACCACTATAACGACCACTATCATCACTATAACAACCATTATCACCACTATACGGACCATTATCACCACTATAACGAACATTATCACCACTATATGGACCATTATTACCACTATAACGACCACTATCATCACTATAACAACCATTATCACCACTATACGGACCATTATCACCACTATAACGACCATTTTCACCACTATAACGACCACTATCACGACTATAACAACCATTATCACAACTTTAACGGCCATTATCACCACTATAACGGCCATTATCACCACTATAGCGACCATTATCACAATTAGAACGACCACTATCACCACTATAACGACCATTATCACCACTATAACGACCATTATCACCACTATATCAAAGATTATCACCAGTAGAAGGACCATTATCAACACTGTAATGACCATTATCACCACTATAACAACCATTATCACCACTATAACAACCATTATCACCACTCTATGGACCATTATCACCACTATAACGACCACTATCACCACTATAACAACCATTATCACCAATATAACGACCATTATCACCACTATAACGACCACTATCACCACTATAACAACCATTATCACCACTATAATGACCATTATCACCACTATAACGACCATTATCACCACTATAACGACCATTATCACAACTATAACAACCATGATCACCACTATAACAACCATTATCACCACTATATGGACCATTATCACCACTATACCGACCACTATCACCACTATAACAACCATTATCACCACTATAACGACCATTATCACCACTATAACGACCACTATCACCACTATAACAACCATTATCACCACTATAAGGACCATTATCACCACTATAACAACCATTATCACCACTATAACAACAATTATCACCTCTATAACGGCCATTATCACCACTACAGCGACCATTATCAGCACTATACCCACCATTATCACCACTATAACGACCATTATCACCACTATAACAACCATTATCACCACTATATGGACCATTATCACCACTATAACGACCACTATCACCACTATAACCATTATCACCACTATAACGACCATTATCACCACTATATCAAAGATTATCATCACTATAACGACCATTATCACCACTATAACGACCATTATCACCACTATAACAACCATTATCACCACTATAACAACCATTATCACCACTATATGGACCATTATCACCACTATACCGACCACTATCACCACTATAACAACCATTATCACCACTATAACGACCATTATCACCACTATAACGACCACTATCACCACTATAACAACCATTATCACCACTATAAGGACCATTATCACCACTATAACAACCATTATCACCACTATAACAACCATTATCACCTCTATAACGGCCATTATCACCACTATAGCGACCATTATCACCACTATAACAACCATTATGACCACTATAAGGACCATTATCACCACTATAACAACCATTATCACCAATATAACGACCATTATCACCACTATAACGGCCACTATCACCACTATAACAACCATTATCACCACTATAATGACCATTACCACCACTATAACGACCACTATCACCACTATAACGGCCATTATCACCACTATAGCGACCATTATCAACACTATAACCACCATTATCACCAGTAGAAGGACCATTATCAACGCTGTAATGACCGTTATCACCACTATAACGACCATTATCACCACTATAACGGCCATTGTCACCACTATAGCGACCATTATCAACACTACAACCACCATTATCACCAGTAGAAGGACCATTATCAACGCTGTAATGACCATTATCACCACTATAACAAGCATTATCACCACTATAACAAAGATTATCACCACTATATGGACCGCTATCACCACTATAACGACCACTATCACCACTACAACAACCTTTATCACCACTATAAGGACAATTATCACCACTATAACAACCATTATCACCACTATAACAACCATTGTCACCACTATATGGACCATTATCACCACTATAACGACCACTATCACCACTATAACAACCATTATCACCAATATAACGACCATTATCACCACTATATGGACCATTATCACCACTATAACGACCACTATCACCACTATAACCATTATCACCACTATAACGACCATTATCACCGCTATAACAACCATTATCACCACTATATGGACCATTATCACCACTATAACGACCACTATCACCACTATAACCATTATCACCACTATATCAAAGATTATCACCAGTAGAAGGACCATTATCAGCGCTGTAATGACCATTATCACCACTATAACAACCATTATCACCACTATAACAACCATTATCACCACTATAACAACCATTATCACCACTATAACAACCATTATCACCACTATATGGACCATTATCACCACTATAACGACCACTATCACCACTATAACAACCATTATCACCAATATAACGACCATTATCACCACTATAACGACCACTATCACCACTATAACAACCATTATCCCCACTATAATGACCATTATCACCACTATAACGACCATTATCACCACTATACCGACCACTATCACCACTATAACAACCATTATCACCCCTATAACAACTATTATCACCACTATAACAACCATTATCACCACTATAACGACCATTATCACCACTATAACGACCATTATCACCACTATAACAACCATTATCACCACTATAACAACCATTATCACCACTATATGGACCATTATCACCACTATACCGACCACTATCACCACTATAACAACCATTATCACCACTATAACGACCATTATCACCACTATAACGACCACTATCACCACTATAACAACCATTATCACCACTATAAGGACCATTATCACCACTATAACAACCATTATCACCACTATAACAACCATTATCACCTCTATAACGGCCATTATCACCACTATAGCGACCATTATCACCACTATAACAACCATTATGACCACTATAAGGACCATTATCACCACTATAACAACCATTATCACCAATGTAACGACCATTATCACCACTATAACGACCACTTTCACCACTATAACAACCATTATCACCACTATAACAACCATTGTCACCACTATATGGACCATTATCACCACTATAACGACCACTATCACCACTATAACAACCATTATCACCAATATAACGACCATTATCACCACTATATGGACCATTATCACCACTATAACGACCACTATCACCACTATAACCATTATCACCACTATAACGACCATTATCACCGCTATAACAACCATTATCACCACTATATGGACCATTATCACCACTATAACGACCACTATCACCACTATAACCATTATCACCACTATATCAAAGATTATCACCAGTAGAAGGACCATTATCAGCGCTGTAATGACCATTATCACCACTATAACAACCATTATCACCACTATAACAACCATTATCACCACTATAACAACCATTATCACCACTATATGGACCATTATCACCACTATAACGACCACTATCACCACTATAACAACCATTATCACCAATATAACGACCATTATCACCACTATAACGACCACTATCACCACTATAACAACCATTATCCCCACTATAACGACCATTATCACCACTATACCGACCACTATCACCACTATAACAACCATTATCACCCCTATAACAACTATTATCACCACTATAACAACCATTATCACCACTATAACGACCATTATCACCACTATAACGACCATTATCACCACTATAACAACCATTATCACCACTATAACAACCATTATCACCACTATATGGACCATTATCACCACTATACCGACCACTATCACCACTATAACAACCATTATCACCACTATAACGACCATTATCACCACTATAACGACCACTATCACCACTATAACAACCATTATCACCACTATAAGGACCATTATCACCACTATAACAACCATTATCACCACTATAACAACCATTATCACCTCTATAACGGCCATTATCACCACTATAGCGACCATTATCACCACTATAACAACCATTATGACCACTATAAGGACCATTATCACCACTATAACAACCATTATCACCAATGTAACGACCATTATCACCACTATAACGACCACTTTCACCACTATAACAACCATTATCACCACTATAATGACCATTACCACCACTATAACGACCACTATCACCACTATAACGGCCATTATCACCACTATAGCGACCATTATCAACACTATAACCACCATTATCACCAGTAGAAGGACCATTATCAACGCTGTAATGACCGTTATCACCACTATAACGACCATTATCACCACTATAACGGCCATTATCACCACTATAACGACCACTATCACCACTATAACAACCATTATCACCAATATAACGACCATTATCACCACTATAACGACCACTATCACCACTATAACAACCATTATCACCACTATAACAACCATTATCACCACTATATGGACCATTATCACCACTATAACGACCACTATCACCACTATAACCATTATCACCACTATAACGACCATTATCACCACTATATCAAAGATTATCACCACTATAACAACCATTATCACCACTATATGGACCATTATCACCACTATAACGACCACTATCACCACTATAACAACCATTATCACCAATATAACGACCATTATCACCACTATAACGACCACTATCACCACTATAACAACCATTATCACCACTATAATGACCATTATCACCACTATAACGACCATTATCACCACTATAACGACCATTATCACCACTATAACAACCATTATCGCCACTATAACAACCATTATCACCACTATATGGACCATTATCACCACTATACCGACCACTATCACCACTATAACAACCATTATCACCCCTATAACAACTATTATCACCACTATAACAACCATTATCACCATTATAACGACCACTATCACCACTATAACGGCCATTATCACCACTATAACGGCCATTATGACCACTATAACCACCATTATCACCACTATAACAACCATTATCGCCACTATAAGCGCCATTATCACCACCATAACAACCATTATCACCACTATAGCGACCATTATCAGCACTATAACCACCATTATCGCCACTATAACGACCACTGTCAACACTATAACCACCATTATCACCACTATAACAACCATTATCACCACTATATGGACCATTATCACCACTATAACGACCACTATCACCACTATAACCATTATCACCACTATAACGACCACCATCACCACTATAACAACCATTATCACCACTATAACGACCATTATTAACACTATAACCACTATTATCAGCACTATAACAACAATTATCAATACTATAACAACCATTATCACCACTATAACGACTATTATCACCACTATAACGACCACTATCACGACTATAACAACCATTATCACCACTTTAACGGCCATTATCACCACTATAACAACCATTATCACCAATATAACGACCATTATCACCACTATAACGACCACCATCAACACTATAACCACCATTATCACCACTCTAACAACCATTATCACCAATATAAGGACCATTATCAACACTATAACGACCATTGTCACCCCTATAACGACCATTATCACCACTATAACGAATATTATCACCACTATAGCGACCATTATCACCACTATAGCGACCATTATCAACACTATAATAACCATTATCAGCACTATAACAACAATTATCAGTACTATAACAACCATTATCAAAACTATAACAACCTTTATCACCACTATAACAACCGTTATCACAACTATAGCAAACATTATCACCACTATAGCGACCATTATCTACACTATAATCACCATTATCAGAACTATAACAACAATTATCAGTACTATAACAACCATTATCAAAAATGTAACAACCTTTATCACCACTATAACAACCGTTATCACCACTATAGCAACCATTATCACCACTATAACGACCATTATCACCACTATAACGACCACTATCACGACTATGACAACCATTATCACCACTATAACGACAATTCCCACCACTATAACAACCATTATCACCACTACATGGACCATTATCACCACTATAACGACCACTATCACCACTGTAGCAACCATTATCACCACTATAAGGACCGTTATCACCCCTATAACGACCATTATCACCACTATAAGGACCATTCTCACCACTATAACGACCACTATCACAATTAGAACGGCCATTATCACCACTATAACGACCATTATCACCACTATAACGACCATTATGACCACTATAACGACCACAATCACGACTATAACAACCATTATCACCACTTTAACGACCATTATCAGTACTGTAACAACCATTATCAAAACTATGACAACCTTTATCACCACTATAACAACCGTTATCACCACTATAGCAACCATAATCACCACTATAGCGACCACTATCAACACTATAATCACCATTAGCAGCACTATAACAATAATTATCAGTACTATAACAACCATTATCAAAAATATAACAACCTTTATCCCCACTATAACAACCATTATCACCACTATAACAACCATCATCACCACTATAAGGACCATTATCACCACTATAACGACCATTATCACCACTATAAGGATCATTATCACCACGATAACATCCATTATCACCAGTATATGGACCATTATCACCACTATAAGGACCATTATCACCACTATAACGACCATTATCACCACTATAAGGACCATTATCACCACGATAACATCCATTATCACCAGTATATGGACCATTATCACCACTATAACGACCACTATCATCACTATAACAACCATTATCACCACTATGAGGACCATTATCACCACTATAACGACCATTATCACCACTATAAGGACCATTATCACCACTATAACGACCACTATCATCACTATAACAAACATTATCACCACTATACGGACCATTATCACCACTATAACGACCATTATCACCACTGTAAGGACCATTATCACCACTATGACAACCATTATCACCACTATATGGACTATTATCACCACTATGACGACCATTATCACCTCTATAACCACCATTATCACCACTATATGGACCATTATCACCACTATAACGACCACTATCATCACTATAACTACCATCATCACCACTATACGGACCATTATCACCACTATAACATCCATTATCACCACTATATGGACCATTATTACCACTATAACGACCACTATCATCACTATAACAACCATTATCACCACTATACGGACCATTATCACCACTATAACGAACATTATCACCACTATATGGACCATTATTACCACTATAACGACCACTATCATCACTATAACAACCATTATCACCACTATACGGACCATTATCACCACTATAACGACCATTTTCACCACTATAACGACCACTATCACGACTATAACAACCATTATCACAACTTTAACGGCCATTATCACCACTATAACGGCCATTATCACCACTATAGCGACCATTATCACAATTAGAACGACCACTATCACCACTATAACGACCATTATCACCACTATAACGACCATTATCACCACTATAACAACCACTATCGCCAATATATTGACCATTATCACCACTATAACGACCATTATCACCACTATAACGACCATAATCACCACTATAACGACCATTACCACAATTAGAACGACCATTATCACCACTATAACGACCATTATCACCACTATAACGACCATTATTACCACTATAACGACCATTATCACCACTATAACGACCATTATCACCACTATAACGACCATTATCACCACTATAACGGCCATTATCAATACTATAGCGACCACTATCAACACTATAACCACCATTATCAGCACTATCACAACAATTATCATTACTATAACAGCCATTACCAATACTATAACTACCTTTATCACCACTATAACAACCGCTATCACCACTATAGCGACCATTATCACCTCTATAACGACCTTTACCCCCACTATAACAACCACTATTACCACTACAACAACCATTATTACCACTATAACAACCATTATCATCAATATAACAACCATTATCGCCACTATAACAACTATTATCACCACTATAACAACCATGATCACCACTATAAGGACCATTATCATCACTATAACGATCGTTGTCACCACAATAACAGACATTATCACCTCTATGACGACCATTATCACAATTAGAACGACCATTATCACCACTATAACGACCACTATCACCACTATAACGACCATTATCACCACTATAGCGACCATTATCAACACTATAACCACCATTATCAGCATTATAACAACAATTATCAATACTATAACAACCATTATCACCACTATAACGTCTATTATCACCACTATAACGACCACTATCACGACTATAACAACCATTATCACCACTTTAACGACCATTATCAGTACTGTAACAACCATTATCAAAACTATAACAACCTTTATCACCACTATAACAACCGTTATCACAACTATAGCAACCATTATCACCACTATAGCGACAATTCCCACCACTATAACAACCATTATCACCACTATAACAACCATTATCACCACTATATGGACCATTATCACCACTATAACGACCACTATCACCACTGTAGCAAACATTATCACCACTATAAGGACCGTTATCACCACTATAACGACCATTATCACAACTATAAGGACCATTATCACCACTATAACGACCATTATCACAATTAGAACGACCATTATCACCACTATAACGACCATTATCACCACTATAACGACCATTATCAACACTATAACCACCATTATCAGCACTATAACAACAATTATCAATACTATAACAACCATTATCACCACTATAACGACTATTATCACCACTATAACGACCACTATCACGACTATAACAACCATTATCACAACTTTAACGGCCATTATCACCACTATAGCGACCATTATCACCACTATAGCGACCATTATCAACACTATAATAACCATTATCAGCACTATAACAACAATTATCAGTACTATAACAACCATTATCAAAACTATAACAACCTTTATCACCACTATAACAACCGTTATCACAACTATAGCAAACATTATCACCACTATAGCGACCATTATCTACACTATAATCACCATTATCAGAACTATAACAACAATTATCAGTACTATAACAACCATTATCAAAAATGTAACAACCTTTATCACCACTATAACAACCGTTATCACCACTATAGCAACCATTATCACCACTATAACGACCATTATCACCACTATAACGACCACTATCACGACTATGACAACCATTATCACCACTATAACGACAATTCCCACCACTATAACAACCATTATCACCACTACATGGACCATTATCACCACTATAACGACCACTATCACCACTGTAGCAACCATTATCACCACTATAAGGACCGTTATCACCCCTATAACGACCACTATCACCACTATAAGGACCATTCTCACCACTATAACGACCACTATCACAATTAGAACGGCCATTATCACCACTATAACGACCATTATCACCACTATAACGACCATTATGACCACTATAACGACCACAATCACGACTATAACAACCATTATCACCACTTTAACGACCATTATCAGTACTGTAACAACCATTATCAAAACTATGACAACCTTTATCACCACTATAACAACCGTTATCACCACTATAGCAACCATAATCACCACTATAGCGACCACTATCAACACTATAATCACCATTAGCAGCACTATAACAATAATTATCAGTACTATAACAACCATTATCAAAAATATAACAACCTTTATCCCCACTATAACAACCATTATCACCACTATAACAACCATTATCACCACTATAAGGACCATTATCACCACTATAACGACCATTATCACCACTATAAGGATCATTATCACCACGATAACATCCATTATCACCAGTATATGGACCATTATCACCACTATAAGGACCATTATCACCACTATAACGACCATTATCACCACTATAAGGACCATTATCACCACGATAACATCCATTATCACCAGTATATGGACCATTATCACCACTATAACGACCACTATCATCACTATAACAACCATTATCACCACTATGAGGACCATTATCACCACTATAACGACCATTATCACCACTATAAGGACCATTATCACCACTATAACGACCACTATCATCACTATAACAAACATTATCACCACTATACGGACCATTATCACCACTATAACGACCATTATCACCACTGTAAGGACCATTATCACCACTATGACAACCATTATCACCACTATATGGACTATTATCACCACTATGACGACCATTATCACCTCTATAACAACCATTATCACCACTATAACGACCATTATTACCACTATAACGACCATTATCACCACTATAACGACCATTATCACCACTATAACGACCATTATCACCACTATAACGACCATTATCACCACTATAACGGCCATTATCAATACTATAGCGACCACTATCAACACTATAACCACCATTATCAGCACTATCACAACAATTACCATTACTATAACAGCCATTACCAATACTATAACTACCTTTATCACCACTATAACAACCGCTATCACCACTATAGCGACCATTATCACCTCTATAACGACCTTTACCCCCACTATAACAACCACTATTACCACTACAACAACCATTATTACCACTATAACAACCATTATCATCAATATAACAACCATTATCGCCACTATAACAACTATTATCACCACTATAACAACCATGATCACCACTATAAGGACCATTATCATCACTATAACGATCGTTGTCACCACAATAACAGACATTATCACCTCTATGACGACCATTATCACAATTAGAACGACCATTATCACCACTATAACGACCACTATCACCACTATAACGACCATTATCACCACTATAGCGACCATTATCAACACTATAACCACCATTATCAGCATTATAACAACAATTATCAATACTATAACAACCATTATCACCACTATAACGTCTATTATCACCACTATAACGACCACTATCACGACTATAACAACCATTATCACCACTTTAACGACCATTATCAGTACTGTAACAACCATTATCAAAACTATAACAACCTTTATCACCACTATAACAACCGTTATCACAACTATAGCAACCATTATCACCACTATAGCGACAATTCCCACCACTATAACAACCATTATCACCACTATAACAACCATTATCACCACTATATGGACCATTATCACCACTATAACGACCACTATCACCACTGTAGCAAACATTATCACCACTATAAGGACCGTTATCACCACTATAACGACCATTATCACAACTATAAGGACCATTATCACCACTATAACGACCATTATCACAATTAGAACGACCATTATCACCACTATAACGACCATTATCACCACTATAACGACCATTATCAACACTATAACCACCATTATCAGCACTATAACAACAATTATCAATACTATAACAACCATTATCACCACTATAACGACTATTATCACCACTATAACGACCACTATCACGACTATAACAACCATTATCACCACTATAGCGACCATTATCAGCACTATAACCACCATTATCGCCACTATAACGACCACTGTCAACACTATAACCACCATTATCACCACTATAACAACCATTATCACCACTATATGGACCATTATCACCACTATAACGACCACTATCACCACTCTAACCATTATCACCACTATAACGACCACCATCACCACTATAACAACCATTATCACCACTATAACGACCATTATCACCACTATATCAAAGATTATCACCAGTAGAAGGACCATTATCCGCGCTGTAATGACCATTATCACCACTATAACAACCATTTTCACCACTATAACAACCATTATCACCACTATAACAACCATTATCACCACTATAACAACCATTATCACCACTATATGGACCATTATCACCACTATAACGACCACTATCACCACTATAACAACCATTATCACCAATATAACGACCATTATCACCACTATAACGACCACTATCACCACTATAACAACCACTATCACCACTATAACAACCATTATCCCCACTATAACGACCATTATCACCACTATACCGACCACTATCACCACTATAACAACCATTATCACCCCTATAACAACTATTATCACCACTATAACAACCATTATCACCACTATAACGACCATTATCACCACTATAACGACCATTATCACCACTATAACAACCATTATCACCACTATAACAACCATTATCACCACTATATGGACCATTATCACCACTATACCGACCACTATCACCACTATAACAACCATTATCACCACTATAACAACCATTATCACCTCTATAACGGCCATTATCACCACTATAGCGACCATTATCACCACTATAACAACCATTATGACCACTATAAGGACCATTATCACCACTATAACAACCATTATCACCAATATAACGACCATTATCACCACTATAACGACCACTATCACCACTATAACAACCATTATCACCACTATAATGACCATTACCACCACTATAACGACCACTATCACCACTATAACGGCCATTATCACCACTATAGCGACCATTATCAACACTATAACCACCATTATCACCAGTAGAAGGACCATTATCAACGCTGTAATGACCGTTATCACCACTATAACGACCATTATCACCACTATAACGGCCATTGTCACCACTATAGCGACCATTATCAACACTACAACCACCATTATCACCAGTAGAAGGACCATTATCAACGCTGTAATGACCATTATCACCACTATAACAAGCATTATCACCACTATAACAAAGATTATCACCACTATATGGACCGCTATCACCACTATAACGACCACTATCACCACTACAACAACCTTTATCACCACTATAAGGACAATTATCACCACTATAACAACCATTATCACCACTATAACAACCATTGTCACCACTATATGGACCATTATCACCACTATAACGACCACTATCACCACTATAACAACCATTATCACCAATATAACGACCATTATCACCACTATATGGACCATTATCACCACTATAACGACCACTATCACCACTATAACCATTATCACCACTATAACGACCATTATCACCGCTATAACAACCATTATCACCACTATATGGACCATTATCACCACTATAACGACCACTATCACCACTATAACCATTATCACCACTATATCAAAGATTATCACCAGTAGAAGGACCATTATCAGCGCTGTAATGACCATTATCACCACTATAACAACCATTATCACCACTATAACAACCATTATCACCACTATAACAACCATTATCACCACTATAACAACCATTATCACCACTATATGGACCATTATCACCACTATAACGACCACTATCACCACTATAACAACCATTATCACCAATATAACGACCATTATCACCACTATAACGACCACTATCACCACTATAACAACCATTATCCCCACTATAATGACCATTATCACCACTATAACGACCATTATCACCACTATACCGACCACTATCACCACTATAACAACCATTATCACCCCTATAACAACTATTATCACCACTATAACAACCATTATCACCACTATAACGACCATTATCACCACTATAACGACCATTATCACCACTATAACAACCATTATCACCACTATAACAACCATTATCACCACTATATGGACCATTATCACCACTATACCGACCACTATCACCACTATAACAACCATTATCACCACTATAACGACCATTATCACCACTATAACGGCCACTATCACCACTATAACAACCATTATCACCACTATAAGGACCATTATCACCACTATAACAACCATTATCACCACTATAACAACCATTATCACCTCTATAACGGCCATTATCACCACTATAGCGACCATTATCACCACTATAACAACCATTATGACCACTATAAGGACCATTATCACCACTATAACAACCATTATCACCAATGTAACGACCATTATCACCACTATAACGACCACTTTCACCACTATAACAACCATTATCACCACTATAACAACCATTGTCACCACTATATGGACCATTATCACCACTATAACGACCACTATCACCACTATAACAACCATTATCACCAATATAACGACCATTATCACCACTATATGGACCATTATCACCACTATAACGACCACTATCACCACTATAACCATTATCACCACTATAACGACCATTATCACCGCTATAACAACCATTATCACCACTATAATGACCATTACCACCACTATAACGACCACTATCACCACTATAACGGCCATTATCACCACTATAGCGACCATTATCAACACTATAACCACCATTATCACCAGTAGAAGGACCATTATCAACGCTGTAATGACCGTTATCACCACTATAACGACCATTATCACCACTATAACGGCCACTATCACAATTAGAACGGCCATTATCACCACTATAACGACCATTATCACCACTATAACGACCATTATGACCACTATAACGACCACAATCACGACTATATCAACCATTATCACCACTTTAACGACCATTATCAGTACTGTAACAACCATTATCAAAACTATGACAACCTTTATCACCACTATAACGACCATTATCACCACTATATCAAAGATTATCACCAGTAGAAGGACCATTATCCGCGCTGTAATGACCATTATCACCACTATAACAACCATTTTCACCACTATAACGACCACTATCACCACTCTAACCATTATCACCACTATAACGACCACCATCACCACTATAACAACCATTATCACCACTATAACGACCATTATCACCACTATATCAAAGATTATCACCAGTAGAAGGACCATTATCCGCGCTGTAATGACCATTATCACCACTATAACAACCATTTTCACCACTATAACAACCATTATCACCACTATAACAACCATTATCACCACTATAACAACCATTATCACCACTATAACAACCATTATCACCACTATATGGACCATTATCACCACTATAACGACCACTATCACCACTATAACAACCATTATCACCAATATAACGACCATTATCACCACTATAACGACCACTATCACCACTATAACAACCATTATCACCACTATAATGACCATTATCACCACTATAACGACCATTATCACCACTATAACGACCATTATCACCACTATAACAACCATTATCGCCACTATAACAACCATTATCACCACTATATGGACCATTATCACCACTATACCGACCACTATCACCACTATAACAACCATTATCACCACTATAACGACCATTATCACCACTATAACGACCACTATCACCACTATAACAACCATTATCACCACTATAAGGACCATTATCACCACTATAACAACCATTATCACCACTATAACAACCATTATCACCTCTATAACGGCCATTATCACCACTATAGCGACCATTATCACCACTATAACAACCATTATGACCACTATAAGGACCATTATCACCACTATAACAACCATTATCACCAATATAACGACCATTATCACCACTATAACGACCACTATCACCACTATAACAACCATTATCACCACTATAATGACCATTACCACCACTATAACGACCACTATCACCACTATAACGGCCATTATCACCACTATAGCGACCATTATCAACACTATAACCACCATTATCACCAGTAGAAGGAAGATTATCAACGCTGTAATGACCGTTATCACCACTATAACGACCATTATCACCACTATAACGGCCATTGTCACCACTATAGCGACCATTATCAACACTACAACCACCATTATCACCAGTAGAAGGACCATTATCAACGCTGTAATGACCATTATCACCACTATAACAAGCATTATCACCACTATAACAAAGATTATCACCACTATATGGACCGCTATCACCACTATAACGACCACTATCACCACTACAACAACCTTTATCACCACTATAAGGACAATTATCACCACTATAACAACCATTATCACCACTATAACAACCATTGTCACCACTATATGGACCATTATCACCACTATAACGACCACTATCACCACTATAACAACCATTATCACCAATATAACGACCATTATCACCACTATATGGACCATTATCACCACTATAACGACCACTATCACCACTATAACCATTATCACCACTATAACGACCATTATCACCGCTATAACAACCATTATCACCACTATATGGACCATTATCACCACTATAACGACCACTATCACCACTATAACCATTATCACCACTATATCAAAGATTATCACCAGTAGAAGGACCATTATCAGCGCTGTAATGACCATTATCACCACTATAACAACCATTATCACCACTATAACAACCATTATCACCACTATAACAACCATTATCACCACTATAACAACCATTATCACCACTATATGGACCATTATCACCACTATAACGACCACTATCACCACTATAACAACCATTATCACCAATATAACGACCATTATCACCACTATAACGACCACTATCACCACTATAACAACCATTATCCCCACTATAATGACCATTATCACCACTATAACGACCATTATCACCACTATACCGACCACTATCACCACTATAACAACCATTATCACCCCTATAACAACTATTATCACCACTATAACAACCATTATCACCACTATAACGACCATTATCACCACTATAACGACCATTATCACCACTATAACAACCATTATCACCACTATAACAACCATTATCACCACTATATGGACCATTATCACCACTATACCGACCACTATCACCACTATAACAACCATTATCACCACTATAACGACCATTATCACCACTATAACGACCACTATCACCACTATAACAACCATTATCACCACTATAAGGACCATTATCACCACTATAACAACCATTATCACCGCTATAACAACCATTATCACCTCTATAACGGCCATTATCACCACTATAGCGACCATTATCACCACTATAACAACCATTATGACCACTATAAGGACCATTATCACCACTATAACAACCATTATCACCAATGTAACGACCATTATCACCACTATAACGACCACTTTCACCACTATAACAACCATTATCACCACTATAACAACCATTGTCACCACTATATGGACCATTATCACCACTATAACGACCACTATCACCACTATAACAACCATTATCACCAATAAAACGACCATTATCACCACTATATGGACCATTATCACCACTATAACGACCACTATCACCACTATAACCATTATCACCACTATAACGACCATTATCACCGCTATAACAACCATTATCACCACTATATGGACCATTATCACCACTATAACGACCACTATCACCACTATAACCATTATCACCACTATATCAAGGATTATCACCAGTAGAAGGACCATTATCAGCGCTGTAATGACCATTATCACCACTATAACAACCATTATCACCACTATAACAACCATTATCACCACTATAACAACCATTATCACCACTATATGGACCATTATCAACACTATAACGACCATTGTCACCCCTATAACGACCATTATCACCACTATAACGAATATTATCACCACTATAGCGACCATTATCACCACTATAGCGACCATTATCAACACTATAATAACCATTATCAGCACTATAACAACAATTATCAGTACTATAACAACCATTATCAAAACTATAACAACCTTTATCACCACTATAACAACCGTTATCACAACTATAGCAAACATTATCACCACTATAGCGACCATTATCTACACTATAATCACCATTATCAGAACTATAACAACAATTATCAGTACTATAACAACCATTATCAAAAATGTAACAACCTTTATCACCACTATAACAACCGTTATCACCACTATAGCAACCATTATCACCACTATAACGACCATTATCACCACTATAACGACCACTATCACGACTATGACAACCATTATCACCACTATAACGACAATTCCCACCACTATAACAACCATTATCACCACTACATGGACCATTATCACCACTATAACGACCACTATCACCACTGTAGCAACCATTATCACCACTATAAGGACCGTTATCACCCCTATAACGACCATTATCACCACTATAAGGACCATTCTCACCACTATAACGACCACTATCACAATTAGAACGGCCATTATCACCACTATAACGACCATTATCACCACTATAACGACCATTATGACCACTATAACGACCACAATCACGACTATATCAACCATTATCACCACTTTAACGACCATTATCAGTACTGTAACAACCATTATCAAAACTATGACAACCTTTATCACCACTATAACAACCGTTATCACCACTATAGCAACCATAATCACCACTATAGCGACCACTATCAACACTATAATCACCATTAGCAGCACTATAACAATAATTATCAGTACTATAACAACCATTATCAAAAATATAACAACCTTTATCCCCACTATAACAACCATTATCACCACTATAACAACCATTATCACCACTATAAGGACCATTATCACCACTATAACGACCATTATCACCACTATAAGGATCATTATCACCACGATAACATCCATTATCACCAGTATATGGACCATTATCACCACTATAAGGACCATTATCACCACTATAACGACCATTATCACCACTATAAGGACCATTATCACCACGATAACATCCATTATCACCAGTATATGGACCATTATCACCACTATAACGACCACTATCATCACTATAACAACCATTATCACCACTATGAGGACCATTATCACCACTATAACGACCATTATCACCACTATAAGGACCATTATCACCACTATAACGACCACTATCATCACTATAACAAACATTATCACCACTATACGGACCATTATCACCACTATAACGACCATTATCACCACTGTAAGGACCATTATCACCACTATGACAACCATTATCACCACTATATGGACTATTATCACCACTATGACGACCATTATCACCTCTATAACAACCATTATCACCACTATATGGACCATTATCACCACTATAACGACCACTATCATCACTATAACTACCATCATCACCACTATACGGACCATTATCACCACTATAACATCCATTATCACCACTATATGGACCATTATTACCACTATAACGACCACTATCATCACTATAACAACCATTATCACCACTATACGGACCATTATCACCACTATAACGAACATTATCACCACTATATGGACCATTATTACCACTATAACGACCACTATCATCACTATAACAACCATTATCACCACTATACGGACCATTATCACCACTATAACGACCATTTTCACCACTATAACGACCACTATCACGACTATAACAACCATTATCACAACTTTAACGGCCATTATCACCACTATAACGGCCATTATCACCACTATAGCGACCATTATCACAATTAGAACGACCACTATCACCACTATAACGACCATTATCACCACTATAACGACCATTATCACCACTATAACAACCACTATCGCCAATATATTGACCATTATCACCACTATAACGACCATTATCACCACTATAACGACCATAATCACCACTATAACGACCATTACCACAATTAGAACGACCATTATCACCACTATAACGACCATTATCACCACTATAACGACCATTATTACCACTATAACGACCATTATCACCACTATAACGACCATTATCACCACTATAACGACCATTATCACCACTATAACGGCCATTATCAATACTATAGCGACCACTATCAACACTATAACCACCATTATCAGCACTATCACAACAATTATCATTACTATAACAGCCATTACCAATACTATAACTACCTTTATCACCACTATAACAACCGCTATCACCACTATAGCGACCATTATCACCTCTATAACGACCTTTACCCCCACTATAACAACCACTATTACCACTACAACAACCATTATTACCACTATAACAACCATTATCATCAATATAACAACCATTATCGCCACTATAACAACTATTATCACCACTATAACAACCATGATCACCACTATAAGGACCATTATCATCACTATAACGATCGTTGTCACCACAATAACAGACATTATCACCTCTATGACGACCATTATCACAATTAGAACGACCATTATCACCACTATAACGACCACTATCACCACTATAACGACCATTATCACCACTATAGCGACCATTATCAACACTATAACCACCATTATCAGCATTATAACAACAATTATCAATACTATAACAACCATTATCACCACTATAACGTCTATTATCACCACTATAACGACCACTATCACGACTATAACAACCATTATCACCACTTTAACGACCATTATCAGTACTGTAACAACCATTATCAAAACTATAACAACCTTTATCACCACTATAACAACCGTTATCACAACTATAGCACGCATTATCACCACTATAGCGACAATTCCCACCACTATAACAACCATTATCACCACTATAACAACCATTATCACCACTATATGGACCATTATCACCACTATAACGACCACTATCACCACTGTAGCAAACATTATCACCACTATAAGGACCGTTATCACCACTATAACGACCATTATCACAACTATAAGGACCATTATCACCACTATAACGACCATTATCACAATTAGAACGACCATTATCACCACTATAACGACCATTATCACCACTATAACGACCATTATCAACACTATAACCACCATTATCAGCACTATAACAACAATTATCAATACTATAACAACCATTATCACCACTATAACGACTATTATCACCACTATAACGACCACTATCACGACTATAACAACCATTATCACAACTTTAACGGCCATTATCACCACTATAACGGCCATTATCACCACTATAGCGACCATTATCAAAGCTATAACCACCATTATCAGCACTATAACAACAATTATCACTACTATAACAACCATTACCAATACTATAACAACCTTTAATACCACTATGACAACCGTTATCACCACTATAGCAACCATTATCACCACTATAACAACCATTATCACCACTGTAACAACCATTATCGCCACTATAAGCACCATTATCACCACTATAACAACTATTATCACCACTATAACAACCATTATCACCACTACAACAACCATTATCACCACTACAACAACCATTATTACCACTATAAGAACCATTATCACCACTATAAGGACCATTATCACCACTATGACGACCATTATCACCACTATAACAACCATTGTCACCACTATATGGACCATTATCACCACTATAACGACCACTATCACCACTATAACAACCATTATCACCAATATAACGACCATTATCACCACTATAACGACCATTATCACCACTATAACGACCACTATCACCACTATAACAACCATTATCACCACTATAACAACCATTATCACCACTATATGGACCATTATCACCACTATAACGACCACTATCACCACTATAACCATTATCACCACTATAACGACCATTATCACCACTATATCAAAGATTATCACCAGTAGAAGGACCATTATCCGCGCTGTAATGACCATTATCACCACTATAACAACCATTATCACCACTATAACAACCATTATCACCACTATAACAACCATTATCACCACTATAACAACCATTATCACCACTATATGGACCATTATCACCACTATAACGACCACTATCACCACTATAACAACCATTATCACCAATATAACGACCATTATCACCACTATAACGACCACTATCACCACTATAACAACCATTATCACCACTATAATGACCATTATCACCACTATAACGACCATTATCACCACTATAACGACCATTATCACCACTATAACAACCATTATCGCCACTATAACAACCATTATCACCACTATATGGACCATTATCACCACTATACCGACCACTATCACCACTATAACAACCATTATCACCCCTATAACAACTATTATCACCACTATAACAACCATTATCACCATTATAACGACCACTATCACCACTATAACGGCCATTATCACCACTATAACGGCCATTATGACCACTATAACCACCATTATCACCACTATAACAACCATTATCGCCACTATAAGCGCCATTATCACCACCATAACAACCATTATCACCACTATAGCGACCATTATCAGCACTATAACCACCATTATCGCCACTATAACGACCACTGTCAACACTATAACCACCATTATCACCACTATAACAACCATTATCACCACTATATGGACCATTATCACCACTATAACGACCACTATCACCACTCCAACCATTATCACCACTATAACGACCACCATCACCACTATAACAACCATTATCACCACTATAACGACCATTATCACCACTATATCAAAGATTATCACCAGTAGAAGGACCATTATCCGCGCTGTAATGACCATTATCACCACTATAACAACCATTTTCACCACTATAACAACCATTATCACCACTATAACAACCATTATCACCACTATAACAACCATTATCACCACTATAACAACCATTATCACCACTATATGGACCATTATCACCACTATAACGACCACTATCACCACTATAACAACCATTATCACCAATATAACGACCATTATCACCACTATAACGACCACTATCACCACTATAACAACCATTATCACCACTATAATGACCATTATCACCACTATAACGACCATTATCACCACTATAACGACCATTATCACCACTATAACAACCATTATCGCCACTATAACAACCATTATCACCACTATATGGACCATTATCACCACTATACCGACCACTATCACCACTATAACAACCATTATCACCCCTATAACAACTATTATCACCACTATAACAACCATTATCACCATTATAACGACCACTATCACCACTATAACGGCCATTATCACCACTATAACGGCCATTATGACCACTATAACCACCATTATCACCACTATAACAACCATTATCGCCACTATAAGCGCCATTATCACCACCATAACAACCATTATCACCACTATAGCGACCATTATCAGCACTATAACCACCATTATCGCCACTATAACGACCACTGTCAACACTATAACCACCATTATCACCACTATAACAACCATTATCACCACTATATGGACCATTATCACCACTATAACGACCACTATCACCACTATAACCATTATCACCACTATAACGACCACCATCACCACTATAACAACCATTATCACCACTATAACAACCATTATCGCCACTATAAGCGCCATTATCACCACCATAACAACCATTATCACCACTATAGCGACCATTATCAGCACTATAACCACCATTATCGCCACTATAACGACCACTGTCAACACTATAACCACCATTATCACCACTATAACAACCATTATCACCACTATATGGACCATTATCACCACTATAACGACCACTATCACCACTATAACCATTATCACCACTATAACGACCACCATCACCACTATAACAACCATTATCACCACTATAACGACCATTATTAACACTATAACCACTATTATCAGCACTATAACAACAATTATCAATACTATGACAACCATTATCACCACTATAACGACAATTCCCACCACTATAACAACCATTATCACCACTACATGGACCATTATCACCACTATAACGACCACTATCACCACTGTAGCAACCATTATCACCACTATAAGGACCGTTATCACCCCTATAACGACCATTATCACCACTATAAGGACCATTCTCACCACTATAACGACCACTATCACAATTAGAACGGCCATTATCACCACTATAACGACCATTATCACCACTATAACGACCATTATGACCACTATAACGACCACAATCACGACTATAACAACCATTATCACCACTTTAACGACCATTATCAGTACTGTAACAACCATTATCAAAACTATGACAACCTTTATCACCACTATAACAACCGTTATCACCACTATAGCAACCATAATCACCACTATAGCGACCACTATCAACACTATAATCACCATTAGCAGCACTATAACAATAATTATCAGTACTATAACAACCATTATCAAAAATATAACAACCTTTATCCCCACTATAACAACCATTATCACCACTATAACAACCATTATCACCACTATAAGGACCATTATCACCACTATAACGACCATTATCACCACTATAAGGATCATTATCACCACGATAACATCCATTATCACCAGTATATGGACCATTATCACCACTATAAGGACCATTATCACCACTATAACGACCATTATCACCACTATAAGGACCATTAACCCCACGATAACATCCATTATCACCAGTATATGGACCATTATCACCACTATAACGACCACTATCATCACTATAACAACCATTATCACCACTATGAGGACCATTATCACCACTATAACGACCATTATCACCACTATAAGGACCATTATCACCACTATAACGACCACTATCATCACTATAACAAACATTATCACCACTATACGGACCATTATCACCACTATAACGACCATTATCACCACTGTAAGGACCATTATCACCACTATGACAACCATTATCACCACTATATGGACTATTATCACCACTATGACGACCATTATCACCTCTATAACAACCATTATCACCACTATATGGACCATTATCACCACTATAACGACCACTATCATCACTATAACTACCATCATCACCACTATACGGACCATTATCACCACTATAACATCCATTATCACCACTATATGGACCATTATTACCACTATAACGACCACTATCATCACTATAACAACCATTATCACCACTATACGGACCATTATCACCACTATAACGAACATTATCACCACTATATGGACCATTATTACCACTATAACGACCACTATCATCACTATAACAACCATTATCACCACTATACGGACCATTATCACCACTATAACGACCATTTTCACCACTATAACGACCACTATCACGACTATAACAACCATTATCACAACTTTAACGGCCATTATCACCACTATAACGGCCATTATCACCACTATAGCGACCATTATCACAATTAGAACGACCACTATCACCACTATAACGACCATTATCACCACTATAACGACCATTATCACCACTATAACAACCACTATCACCAATATATTGACCATTATCACCACTATAACGACCATTATCACCACTATAACGACCATAATCACCACTATAACGACCATTACCACAATTAGAACGACCATTATCACCACTATAACGACCATTATCACCACTATAACGACCATTATTACCACTATAACGACCATTATCACCACTATAACGACCATTATCACCACTATAACGACCATTATCACCACTATAACGGCCATTATCAATACTATAGCGACCACTATCAACACTATAACCACCATTATCAGCACTATCACAACAATTATCATTACTATAACAGCCATTACCAATACTATAACTACCTTTATCACCACTATAACAACCGCTATCACCACTATAGCGACCATTATCACCTCTATAACGACCTTTACCCCCACTATAACAACCACTATTACCACTACAACAACCATTATTACCACTATAACAACCATTATCATCAATATAACAACCATTATCGCCACTATAACAACTATTATCACCACTATAACAACCATGATCACCACTATAAGGACCATTATCATCACTATAACGATCGTTGTCACCACAATAACAGACATTATCATCTCTATGACGACCATTATCACAATTAGAACGACCATTATCACCACTATAACGACCACTATCACCACTATAACGACCATTATCACCACTATAGCGACCATTATCAACACTATAACCACCATTATCAGCATTATAACAACAATTATCAATACTATAACAACCATTATCACCACTATAACGTCTATTATCACCACTATAACGACCACTATCACGACTATAACAACCATTATCACCACTTTAACGACCATTATCAGTACTGTAACAACCATTATCAAAACTATAACAACCTTTATCACCACTATAACAACCGTTATCACAACTATAGCAACCATTATCACCACTATAGCGACAATTCCCACCACTATAACAACCATTATCACCACTATAACAACCATTATCACCACTATATGGACCATTATCACCACTATAACGACCACTATCACCACTGTAGCAAACATTATCACCACTATAAGGACCGTTATCACCACTATAACGACCATTATCACAACTATAAGGACCATTATCACCACTATAACGACCATTATCACAATTAGAACGACCATTATCACCACTATAACGACCATTATCACCACTATAACGACCATTATCAACACTATAACCACCATTATCAGCACTATAACAACAATTATCAATACTATAACAACCATTATCACCACTATAACGACTATTATCACCACTATAACGACCACTATCACGACTATAACAACCATTATCACAACTTTAACGGCCATTATCACCACTATAACGGCCATTATCACCACTATAGCGACCATTATCAAAGCTATAACCACCATTATCAGCACTATAACAACAATTATCACTACTATAACAACCATTACCAATACTATAACAACCTTTAATACCACTATGACAACCGTTATCACCACTATAGCAACCATTATCACCACTATAACAACCATTATCACCACTGTAACAACCATTATCGCCACTATAAGCACCATTATCACCACTATAACAACTATTATCACCACTATAACAACCATTATCACCACTACAACAACCATTATCACCACTACAACAACCATTATTACCACTATAAGAACCATTATCACCACTATAAGGACCATTATCACCACTATGACGACCATTATCACCACTATAACAACCATTATCACCACTATATGGACCATTATCACCACTATAACGACCACTATCACCACTATAACAACCATTATCACCAATATAACGACCATTATCACCACTATAACGACCACTATCACCACTATAACAACCATTATCACCACTATAATGACCATTATCACCACTATAACGACCATTATCACCACTATAACGACCATTATCACCACTATAACAACCATTATCGCCACTATAACAACCATTATCACCACTATATGGACCATTATCACCACTATACCGACCACTATCACCACTATAACAACCATTATCACCCCTATAACAACTATTATCACCACTATAACAACCATTATCACCATTATAACGACCACTATCACCACTATAACGGCCATTATCGCCACTATAACGGCCATTATGACCACTATAACCACCATTATCACCACTATAACAACCATTATCGCCACTATAAGCGCCATTATCACCACCATAACAACCATTATCACCACTATAGCGACCATTATCAGCACTATAACCACCATTATCGCCACTATAACGACCACTGTCAACACTATAACCACCATTATCACCACTATAACAACCATTATCACCACTATATGGACCATTATCACCACTATAACGACCACTATCACCACTATAACCATTATCACCACTATAACGACCACCATCACCACTATAACAACCATTATCACCACTATAACGACCATTATTAACACTATAACCACTATTATCAGCACTATAACAACAATTATCAATACTATAACAACCATTATCACCACTATAACGACTATTATCACCACTATAACGACCACTATCACGACTATAACAACCATTATCACCACTTTAACGGCCATTATCACCACTATAACAAATATTATCACCAATATAACGACCATTATCACCACTATAACGACCACTATCACCACTATAACAACCATTATCACCACTATAATGACCATTATCACCACTATAACGACCATTATCACCACTATAACGACCATTATCACAACTATAACAACCATTATCACCACTATAACAACCATTATCACCACTATATGGACCATTATCACCACTATACCGACCACTATCACCACTATAACAACCATTATTACCACTATAACGACCATTATCACCACTATAACGACCACTATCACCACTATAACAACCATTATCACCACTATAAGGACCATTATCACGACTATTACAACCATTATCACCACTATAACAACCATTATCACCTCTATAACGGCCATTATCACCACTATAGCGACAATTATCAGCACTATAACCACTATTATCACCACTATAACGACCACTATCAACACTATAACCACCATTATCACCACTATAACAACCATTATCACAACTACATGGACCATTATCACCACTATAACGACCACTATCACCACTGTAGCAACCATTATCACCACTATAAGGACCGTTATCACCCCTATAACGACCATTATCACCACTATAAAGACCATTCTCACCACTATAACGACCACTATCACAATTAGAACGGCCATTATCACCACTATAACGACCATTATCACCACTATAACGACCATTATCACCACTATAACGACCACAATCACGACTATAACAACCATTATCACCACTTTAACGACCATTATCAGTACTGTAACAACCATTATCAAAACTATGACAACTTTTATCACCACTATAACAACCGTTATCACCACTATAGCAACCATAATCACCACTATAGCGACCACTATCAACACTATAATCACCATTAGCAGCACTATAACAATAATTATCAGTACTATAACAACCATTATCAAAAATATAACAACCTTTATCACCACTATAACAACCGTTATCACCAGTATAGCAACCATTATCACCACTATAACGACCACTATCACGACTATGACAACCATTATCACCACTATAACGACAATTCCCATCACTATAACAACCATTATCACCACTATAACAACCATTATCACCACTATAAGGACCATTATCACCACGATAACATCCATTATCACCAGTATATGGACCATTATCACCACTATAACGACCACTATCATCACTATAACAACCATTATCACCACTATAAGGACCATTATCACCACTATAACGACCATTATCACCACTATAAGGACCATTATCACCACTATAACGACCAATATCACAATTAGAACGACCATTATCACCACTATAACGACCATTCTCACCATTATAACATCCATTATCACCACTATATGGACCATTATCACCACTATATGGACCATTATCACCACTATAACGACCACTATCATCACTATAACAAGCATTATCACCACTATACGGACCATTATCACCACTATAACGACCATTATCACCACTATAAGGACTATTATCTCCACTATAACGACCATTATCACAATTAGAACGACCATTATCACCACTATAACGACCATTATCACCACTATAAGGACTATTATCACCACTATAACGACCATTATCACAATTAGAACGACCATTATCACCACTATAACGACCATTATCACCACTATAACGACCATTATGACCACTATAGCGACCATTATCAACACTATAACCACCATTATCAGCATTATAACAACAATTATCAATACTATAACGACCATTATCACCACTATAACGACTATTATCACCACTATAACGACCACTATCACCACTGTAGCAACCATTATCACCACTATAGCAACCATTATCACCACTATAGCGACCACTATCAACACTATAATCACCATTATCAGCACTATAACAATAATTATCAGTACTATAACAACCATTATCACCACTATAAGGACCATTATCACCACTATAACGACCATTATCACCACTATAAGGACCATTATCACCACGATAACATCCATTATCACCAGTATGTGGACCATTATCACCACTATAAAGACCACTATCATCACTATAACAACCATTATCACCACTATGACAACCATTATCACCACTATATGGACCATTATCACCACTATAACGACCTCTATCACCACTATAGCAACCATTATCACCACTATAAGGACTATTATCACCACTATGACGACCATTATCACCTCTATAACAACCATTATCACCACTATTCGGACCATTATCGCCACTATAACGACCACTATCATCACTATAACAACCATTATCACCATTATAACGACCACTATCACCACTATAACGGCCATTATCGCCACTATAACGGCCATTATGACCACTATAACCACCATTATCACCACTATAACAACCATTATCGCCACTATAAGCGCCATTATCACCACCATAACAACCATTATCACCACTATAGCGACCATTATCAGCACTATAACCACCATTATCGCCACTATAACGACCACTGTCAACACTATAACCACCATTATCACCACTATAACAACCATTATCACCACTATATGGACCATTATCACCACTATAACGACCACTATCACCACTATAACCATTATCACCACTATAACGACCACCATCACCACTATAACAACCATTATCACCACTATAACGACCATTATCACAACTATAACAACCATTATCACCACTATAACAACCATTATCACCACTATATGGACCATTATCACCACTATACCGACCACTATCACCACTATAACAACCATTATTACCACTATAACGACCATTATCACCACTATAACGACCACTATCACCACTATAACAACCATTATCACCACTATAAGGACCATTATCACGACTATTACAACCATTATCACCACTATAACAACCATTATCACCTCTATAACGGCCATTATCACCACTATAGCGACAATTATCAGCACTATAACCACTATTATCACCACTATAACGACCACTATCAACACTATAACCACCATTATCACCACTATAACAACCATTATCACAACTACATGGACCATTATCACCACTATAACGACCACTATCACCACTGTAGCAACCATTATCACCACTATAAGGACCGTTATCACCCCTATAACGACCATTATCACCACTATAAAGACCATTCTCACCACTATAACGACCACTATCACAATTAGAACGGCCATTATCACCACTATAACGACCATTATCACCACTATAACGACCATTATCACCACTATAACGACCACAATCACGACTATAACAACCATTATCACCACTTTAACGACCATTATCAGTACTGTAACAACCATTATCAAAACTATGACAACTTTTATCACCACTATAACAACCGTTATCACCACTATAGCAACCATAATCACCACTATAGCGACCACTATCAACACTATAATCACCATTAGCAGCACTATAACAATAATTATCAGTACTATAACAACCATTATCAAAAATATAACAACCTTTATCACCACTATAACAACCGTTATCACCAATATAGCAACCATTATCACCACTATAACGACCACTATCACGACTATGACAACCATTATCACCACTATAACGACAATTCCCATCACTATAACAACCATTATCACCACTATAACAACCATTATCACCACTATAAGGACCATTATCACCACGATAACATCCATTATCACCAGTATATGGACCATTATCACCACTATAACGACCACTATCATCACTATAACAACCATTATCACCACTATAAGGACCATTATCACCACTATAACGACCATTATCACCACTATAAGGACCATTATCACCACTATAACGACCAATATCACAATTAGAACGACCATTATCACCACTATAACGACCATTCTCACCATTATAACATCCATTATCACCACTATATGGACCATTATCACCACTATATGGACCATTATCACCACTATAACGACCACTATCATCACTATAACAAGCATTATCACCACTATACGGACCATTATCACCACTATAACGACCATTATCACCACTATAAGGACTATTATCTCCACTATAACGACCATTATCACAATTAGAACGACCATTATCACCACTATAACGACCATTATCACCACTATAAGGACTATTATCACCACTATAACGACCATTATCACAATTAGAACGACCATTATCACCACTATAACGACCATTATCACCACTATAACGACCATTATGACCACTATAGCGACCATTATCAACACTATAACCACCATTATCAGCATTATAACAACAATTATCAATACTATAACGACCATTATCACCACTATAACGACTATTATCACCACTATAACGACCACTATCACCACTGTAGCAACCATTATCACCACTATAGCAACCATTATCACCACTATAGCGACCACTATCAACACTATAATCACCATTATCAGCACTATAACAATAATTATCAGTACTATAACAACCATTATCACCACTATAAGGACCATTATCACCACTATAACGACCATTATCACCACTATAAGGACCATTATCACCACGATAACATCCATTATCACCAGTATGTGGACCATTATCACCACTATAAAGACCACTATCATCACTATAACAACCATTATCACCACTATGACAACCATTATCACCACTATATGGACCATTATCACCACTATAACGACCTCTATCACCACTATAGCAACCATTATCACCACTATAAGGACTATTATCACCACTATGACGACCATTATCACCTCTATAACAACCATTATCACCACTATTCGGACCATTATCGCCACTATAACGACCACTATCATCACTATAACAACCATTATCACCACTATAGGGACCATTATCACCACTATAACATCCATTATCACCACTATATGGACCATTATTACCACTATAACCACCACTATCATCACTATAACAACCATTGTCACCACTATACGGACCATTATCACCACTATAACGACCATTATCACCACTATAACGACCACTATCACGACTATGACAACCATTATCACAACTTTAACGGCCATTATCACCACTATAACGGCCATTATCACCACTATAGCGACCATTATCAAAGCTATAACCACCATTATCAGCACTATAACAACAATTATCACTACTATAACAACCATTACCAATACTATAACAACCTTCAATACCACTATGACAACCGTTATCACCACTATAGCAACCATTATCACCACTATAACAACCATTATCACCACTGTAACAACCATTATCGCCACTATAAGCACCATTATCACCACCATAACAACTATTATCACCACTCTAACAACCATTATCACCACTACAACAACCATTATCACCACTACAACAACCATTATTACCACTATAAGAACCATTATCACCACTATAAGGACCATCATCACCACTATGACGACCATTATCACCTCTATAACGACCTTTACCACCACTATAACAACCATTATCACCACTACAACAACCATTATTACCACTATAACAACCATTATCACCACTATAAGGACCATTATCACCACTATGACGACCATTATCACCTCTATAACGACCTTTACCACCACTATAACAACCATTATTACCACTACAACAACCATTATTACCACTATAACAACCATTATCATCAATATAACAACCATTATCGCCACTATAACAACTATTATCACCACTATAACAACCATGCTCACCACTATAAGGACCATTATCATCACTATAACGATCGTTATCACCACAATAACAGACATTATCACCACTATGACGACCATTATCACAATTAGAACGACCATTATCACCACTATAACGACCACTATCACCACTATAACGACCATTATCACCACTATAGCGACCATTATCAGTACTGTAACAACCATTATCAAAACTATAACAACCTTTATCACCACTATAACAACCGTTATCACAACTATAGCAACCATTATCACCACTATAGCGACCATTATCAACACTATAATCACCATTATCAGCACTATAACAACAATTATCAGTACTATAACAACCATTATCAAAAATGTAACAACCTTTATCACCACTATAACAACCGTTATCACCACTATAGCAACCATTATCACCACTATAACGACCATTATCACCACTATAACGACCACTATCACCACTGTAGCAACCATTATCACCACTATGACGGCCATTATCACCACTATAGCGACCATTATCAAAGCTATAACCACCATTATCAGCACTATAACAACAACTATCATTACTATAACAACCATTACCAATACTATAACAACCTTTAATGCCACTATGACAACCGTTATCACCACTATAGCAACCATTATCACCACTATAACGACCATTATCACGACTATAACAACCACTATCACGACTATGACAACCATTATCACCACTATAACGACCATTCTCGACACCATAACAACCATTATCACCACTATGACAACCATTATCACCACTATATGGACCATTATCACCACTATAACGACCATTATCACCACTATATGGACAACTATCACCACTATAACAACCATTATCACCCCTATAACAACTATTATCACTACTATAACAACCATTATCACCATTATAACGACCATTATCACCACTATAACGGCCATTATCACCACTATAACGGCCATTATGACCACTATAACCACCATTATCACCACTATAACGACCACTATCAACACTATAACCACCATTATCACCACTCTAACAACCATTATCACCACTATATGGACCATTATCACCACTATAACGACCACTATCACCACTATGACGGCCATTATCACCACTATAGCGACCATTATCAACACTATAGCCACCATTATCACCAGTAGACGGACCATTATCAACGCTGTAATGACCGTTATCACCACTATAACAACCATTATCACGACTGCAACAATCATTATCACCACTATAACAACCATTATCGCCACTATAAGCGCCATTATCACCACCATAACAACCATTATCACCACTATAGCGACCATTATCAGCACTATAACCACCATTATCGCCACTATAACGACCACTGTCAACACTATAACCACCATTATCACCACTATAACAACCATTATCACCACTATATGGACCATTATCACCACTATAACGACCACTATCACCACTATAACCATTATCACCACTATAACGACCATTATCACCGCTATATCAAAGATTATCACCAGTAGAAGGACCATTATCAACGCTGTAATGACCATTATCACCACTATAACAACCATTATCACCACTATAACGACCACTATCAACACTGTAACCACCATTATCACCACTATAACAACCATTATCACCACCATATGGACCGCTATCACCACTATAACGACCACTATCACCACTACAACAACCTTTATCACCACTATAAGGACCATTATCACCACTATAACAACCATTATCACCACTACAACAACCATTGTCACCACTATATGGACCATTATCACCACTATAACGACCACTATCACCACTATAACAACCATTATCACCAATATAAGACCATTATCACCACTATAACGACCACTATCACCACTATAACAACCATTATCACCACTATAACAACCATTATCACCACTATATGGACCATTATCACCACTATAACGACCACTATCACCACTATAACAACCATTATCACCACTATAATCACCATTATCACCACTATAACAACCATTATCACCACTATATGGACCATTATCACCACTATAACGACCACTATCGCCACTATAACCATTATCACCACTATAACGACCATTATCACCACTATATCAAAGATTATCACCAGTAGAAGGACCATTATCAACACTGTAATGACCATTATCACCACTATAACAACCATTATCACCACTATAACAACCATTATCACCACTCTATGGACCATTATCACCACTATAACGACCACTATCACCACTATAACAACCATTATCACCAATATAACGACCATTATCACCACTATAACGACCACTATCACCACTATAACAACCATTATCACCACTATAATGACCATTATCACCACTATAACGACCATTATCACCACTATAACGACCATTATCACAACTATAACAACCATGATCACCACTATAACAACCATTATCACCACTATATGGACCATTATCACCACTATACCGACCACTATCACCACTATAACAACCATTATCACCACTATAACGACCATTATCACCACTATAACGACCACTATCACCACTATAACAACCATTATCACCACTATAAGGACCATTATCACCACTATAACAACCATTATCACCACTATAACAACAATTATCACCTCTATAACGGCCATTATCACCACTACAGCGACCATTATCAGCACTATACCCACCATTATCACCACTATAACGACCATTATCACCACTATAACAACCATTATCACCACTATATGGACCATTATCACCACTCTAACGACCACTATCACCACTATAACCATTATCACCACTATAACGACCATTATCACCACTATATCAAAGATTATCATCACTATAACGACCATTATCACCACTATAACGACCATTATCACCACTATAACAACCATTATCACCACTATAACAACCATTATCACCACTATATGGACCATTATCACCACTATACCGACCACTATCACCACTATAACAACCATTATCACCACTATAACGACCATTATCACCACTATAACGACCACTATCACCACTATAACAACCATTATCACCACTATAAGGACCATTATCACCACTATAACAACCATTATCACCACTATAACAACCATTATCACCTCTATAACGGCCATTATCACCACTATAGCGACCATTATCACCACTATAACAACCATTATGACCACTATAAGGACCATTATCACCACTATAACAACCATTATCACCAATATAACGACCATTATCACCACTATAACGACCACTATCACCACTATAACGACCATTATCACCACTATAAGGACTATTATCACCACTATAACGACCATTATCACAATTAGAACGACCATTATCACCACTATAACGACCATTATCACCACTATAACGACCATTATGACCACTATAGCGACCATTATCAACACTATAACCACCATTATCAGCATTATAACAACAATTATCAATACTATAACGACCATTATCACCACTATAACGACTATTATCACCACTATAACGACCACTATCACCACTGTAGCAACCATTATCACCACTATAGCGACCACTATCAACACTATAATCACCATTACAGCACTATAACAATAATTATCAGTACTATAACAACCATTATCACCACTATAAGGACCATTATCACCACTATAACGACCATTATCACCACTATAAGGACCATTATCACCACGATAACATCCATTATCACCAGTATGTGGACCATTATCACCACTATAAAGACCACTATCATCACTATAACAACCATTATCACCACTATGACAACCATTATCACCACTATATGGACCATTATCACCACTATAACGACCTCTATCACCACTATAGCAACCATTATCACCACTATAAGGACTATTATCACCACTATGACGACCATTATCACCTCTATAACAACCATTATCACCACTATTCGGACCATTATCGCCACTATAACGACCACTATCATCACTATAACAACCATTATCACCACTATAGGGACCATTATCACCACTATAACATCCATTATCACCACTATATGGACCATTATTACCACTATAACCACCACTATCATCACTATAACAACCATTGTCACCACTATACGGACCATTATCACCACTATAACGACCATTATCACCACTATAACGACCACTATCACGACTATGACAACCATTATCACAACTTTAACGGCCATTATCACCACTATAACGGCCATTATCACCACTATAGCGACCATTATCAAAGCTATAACCACCATTATCAGCACTATAACAACAATTATCACTACTATAACAACCATTACCAATACTATAACAACCTTCAATACCACTATGACAACCGTTATCACCACTATAGCAACCATTATCACCACTATAACAACCATTATCACCACTGTAACAACCATTATCGCCACTATAAGCACCATTATCACCACTATAACAACTATTATCACCACTCTAACAACCATTATCACCACTACAACAACCATTATCGCCACTATAACAACTATTATCACCACTATAACAACCATGCTCACCACTATAAGGACCATTATCATCACTATAACGATCGTTATCACCACAATAACAGACATTATCACCACTATGACGACCATTATCACAATTAGAACGACCATTATCACCACTATAACGACCACTATCACCACTATAACGACCATTATCACCACTATAGCGACCATTATCAGTACTGTAACAACCATTATCAAAACTATAACAACCTTTATCACCACTATAACAACCGTTATCACAACTATAGCAACCATTATCACCACTATAGCGACCATTATCAACACTATAATCACCATTATCAGCACTATAACAACAATTATCAGTACTATAACAACCATTATCAAAAATGTAACAACCTTTATCACCACTATAACAACCGTTATCACCACTATAGCAACCATTATCACCACTATAACGACCATTATCACCACTATAACGACCACTATCACCACTGTAGCAACCATTATCACCACTATGACGGCCATTATCACCACTATAGCGACCATTATCAAAGCTATAACCACCATTATCAGCACTATAACAACAACTATCATTACTATAACAACCATTACCAATACTATAACAACCTTTAATGCCACTATGACAACCGTTATCACCACTATAGCAACCATTATCACCACTATAACGACCATTATCACGACTATAACAACCACTATCACGACTATGACAACCATTATCACCACTATAACGACCATTCTCGACACCATAACAACCATTATCACCACTATGACAACCATTATCACCACTATATGGACCATTATCACCACTATAACGACCATTATCACCACTATATGGACAACTATCACCACTATAACAACCATTATCACCCCTATAACAACTATTATCACTACTATAACAACCATTATCACCATTATAACGACCATTATCACCACTATAACGGCCATTATCACCACTATAACGGCCATTATGACCACTATAACCACCATTATCACCACTATAACGACCACTATCAACACTATAACCACCATTATCACCACTCTAACAACCATTATCACCACTATATGGACCATTATCACCACTATAACGACCACTATCACCACTATGACGGCCATTATCACCACTATAGCGACCATTATCAACACTATAGCCACCATTATCACCAGTAGACGGACCATTATCAACGCTGTAATGACCGTTATCACCACTATAACAACCATTATCACGACTGCAACAATCATTATCACCACTATAACAACCATTATCGCCACTATAAGCGCCATTATCACCACCATAACAACCATTATCACCACTATAGCGACCATTATCAGCACTATAACCACCATTATCGCCACTATAACGACCACTGTCAACACTATAACCACCATTATCACCACTATAACAACCATTATCACCACTATATGGACCATTATCACCACTATAACGACCACTATCACCACTATAACCATTATCACCACTATAACGACCATTATCACCGCTATATCAAAGATTATCACCAGTAGAAGGACCATTATCAACGCTGTAATGACCATTATCACCACTATAACAACCATTATCACCACTATAACGACCACTATCAACACTGTAACCACCATTATCACCACTATAACAACCATTATCACCACCATATGGACCGCTATCACCACTATAACGACCACTATCACCACTACAACAACCTTTATCACCACTATAAGGACCATTATCACCACTATAACAACCATTATCACCACTACAACAACCATTGTCACCACTATATGGACCATTATCACCACTATAACGACCACTATCACCACTATAACAACCATTATCACCAATATAAGACCATTATCACCACTATAACGACCACTATCACCACTATAACAACCATTATCACCACTATAACAACCATTATCACCACTATATGGACCATTATCACCACTATAACGACCACTATCACCACTATAACAACCATTATCACCACTATAATCACCATTATCACCACTATAACAACCATTATCACCACTATATGGACCATTATCACCACTATAACGACCACTATCGCCACTATAACCATTATCACCACTATAACGACCATTATCACCACTATATCAAAGATTATCACCAGTAGAAGGACCATTATCAACACTGTAATGACCATTATCACCACTATAACAACCATTATCACCACTATAACAACCATTATCACCACTCTATGGACCATTATCACCACTATAACGACCACTATCACCACTATAACAACCATTATCACCAATATAACGACCATTATCACCACTATAACGACCACTATCACCACTATAACAACCATTATCACCACTATAATGACCATTATCACCACTATAACGACCATTATCACCACTATAACGACCATTATCACAACTATAACAACCATGATCACCACTATAACAACCATTATCACCACTATATGGACCATTATCACCACTATACCGACCACTATCACCACTATAACAACCATTATCACCACTATAACGACCATTATCACCACTATAACGACCACTATCACCACTATAACAACCATTATCACCACTATAAGGACCATTATCACCACTATAACAACCATTATCACCACTATAACAACAATTATCACCTCTATAACGGCCATTATCACCACTACAGCGACCATTATCAGCACTATACCCACCATTATCACCACTATAACGACCATTATCACCACTATAACAACCATTATCACCACTATATGGACCATTATCACCACTCTAACGACCACTATCACCACTATAACCATTATCACCACTATAACGACCATTATCACCACTATATCAAAGATTATCATCACTATAACGACCATTATCACCACTATAACGACCATTATCACCACTATAACAACCATTATCACCACTATAACAACCATTATCACCACTATATGGACCATTATCACCACTATACCGACCACTATCACCACTATAACAACCATTATCACCACTATAACGACCATTATCACCACTATAACGACCACTATCACCACTATAACAACCATTATCACCACTATAAGGACCATTATCACCACTATAACAACCATTATCACCACTATAACAACCATTATCACCTCTATAACGGCCATTATCACCACTATAGCGACCATTATCACCACTATAACAACCATTATGACCACTATAAGGACCATTATCACCACTATAACAACCATTATCACCAATATAACGACCATTATCACCACTATAACGACCACTATCACCACTATAACGACCATTATCACCACTATAAGGACTATTATCACCACTATAACGACCATTATCACAATTAGAACGACCATTATCACCACTATAACGACCATTATCACCACTATAACGACCATTATGACCACTATAGCGACCATTATCAACACTATAACCACCATTATCAGCATTATAACAACAATTATCAATACTATAACGACCATTATCACCACTATAACGACTATTATCACCACTATAACGACCACTATCACCACTGTAGCAACCATTATCACCACTATAGCGACCACTATCAACACTATAATCACCATTACAGCACTATAACAATAATTATCAGTACTATAACAACCATTATCACCACTATAAGGACCATTATCACCACTATAACGACCATTATCACCACTATAAGGACCATTATCACCACGATAACATCCATTATCACCAGTATGTGGACCATTATCACCACTATAAAGACCACTATCATCACTATAACAACCATTATCACCACTATGACAACCATTATCACCACTATATGGACCATTATCACCACTATAACGACCTCTATCACCACTATAGCAACCATTATCACCACTATAAGGACTATTATCACCACTATGACGACCATTATCACCTCTATAACAACCATTATCACCACTATTCGGACCATTATCGCCACTATAACGACCACTATCATCACTATAACAACCATTATCACCACTATAGGGACCATTATCACCACTATAACATCCATTATCACCACTATATGGACCATTATTACCACTATAACCACCACTATCATCACTATAACAACCATTGTCACCACTATACGGACCATTATCACCACTATAACGACCATTATCACCACTATAACGACCACTATCACGACTATGACAACCATTATCACAACTTTAACGGCCATTATCACCACTATAACGGCCATTATCACCACTATAGCGACCATTATCAAAGCTATAACCACCATTATCAGCACTATAACAACAATTATCACTACTATAACAACCATTACCAATACTATAACAACCTTCAATACCACTATGACAACCGTTATCACCACTATAGCAACCATTATCACCACTATAACAACCATTATCACCACTGTAACAACCATTATCGCCACTATAAGCACCATTATCACCACTATAACAACTATTATCACCACTCTAACAACCATTATCACCACTACAACAACCATTATCACCACTACAACAACCATTATTACCACTATAAGAACCATTATCACCACTATAAGGACCATCATCACCACTATGACGACCATTATCACCTCTATAACGACCTTTACCACCACTATAACAACCATTATCACCACTACAACAACCATTATTACCACTATAACAACCATTATCACCACTATAAGGACCATTATCACCACTATGACGACCATTATCACCTCTATAACGACCTTTACCACCACTATAACAACCATTATTACCACTACAACAACCATTATTACCACTATAACAACCATTATCATCAATATAACAACCATTATCGCCACTATAACAACTATTATCACCACTATAACAACCATGCTCACCACTATAAGGACCATTATCATCACTATAACGATCGTTATCACCACAATAACAGACATTATCACCACTATGACGACCATTATCACAATTAGAACGACCATTATCACCACTATAACGACCACTATCACCACTATAACGACCATTATCACCACTATAGCGACCATTATCAGTACTGTAACAACCATTATCAAAACTATAACAACCTTTATCACCACTATAACAACCGTTATCACAACTATAGCAACCATTATCACCACTATAGCGACCATTATCAACACTATAATCACCATTATCAGCACTATAACAACAATTATCAGTACTATAACAACCATTATCAAAAATGTAACAACCTTTATCACCACTATAACAACCGTTATCACCACTATAGCAACCATTATCACCACTATAACGACCATTATCACCACTATAACGACCACTATCACCACTGTAGCAACCATTATCACCACTATGACGGCCATTATCACCACTATAGCGACCATTATCAAAGCTATAACCACCATTATCAGCACTATAACAACAACTATCATTACTATAACAACCATTACCAATACTATAACAACCTTTAATGCCACTATGACAACCGTTATCACCACTATAGCAACCATTATCACCACTATAACGACCATTATCACGACTATAACAACCACTATCACGACTATGACAACCATTATCACCACTATAACGACCATTCTCGACACCATAACAACCATTATCACCACTATGACAACCATTATCACCACTATATGGACCATTATCACCACTATAACGACCATTATCACCACTATATGGACAACTATCACCACTATAACAACCATTATCACCCCTATAACAACTATTATCACTACTATAACAACCATTATCACCATTATAACGACCATTATCACCACTATAACGGCCATTATCACCACTATAACGGCCATTATGACCACTATAACCACCATTATCACCACTATAACGACCACTATCAACACTATAACCACCATTATCACCACTCTAACAACCATTATCACCACTATATGGACCATTATCACCACTATAACGACCACTATCACCACTATGACGGCCATTATCACCACTATAGCGACCATTATCAACACTATAGCCACCATTATCACCAGTAGACGGACCATTATCAACGCTGTAATGACCGTTATCACCACTATAACAACCATTATCACGACTGCAACAATCATTATCACCACTATAACAACCATTATCGCCACTATAAGCGCCATTATCACCACCATAACAACCATTATCACCACTATAGCGACCATTATCAGCACTATAACCACCATTATCGCCACTATAACGACCACTGTCAACACTATAACCACCATTATCACCACTATAACAACCATTATCACCACTATATGGACCATTATCACCACTATAACGACCACTATCACCACTATAACCATTATCACCACTATAACGACCATTATCACCGCTATATCAAAGATTATCACCAGTAGAAGGACCATTATCAACGCTGTAATGACCATTATCACCACTATAACAACCATTATCACCACTATAACGACCACTATCAACACTGTAACCACCATTATCACCACTATAACAACCATTATCACCACCATATGGACCGCTATCACCACTATAACGACCACTATCACCACTACAACAACCTTTATCACCACTATAAGGACCATTATCACCACTATAACAACCATTATCACCACTACAACAACCATTGTCACCACTATATGGACCATTATCACCACTATAACGACCACTATCACCACTATAACAACCATTATCACCACTATAACGACCATTATCACCACTATAACGACCACTATCACCACTATAACAACCATTATCACCACTATAAGGACCATTATCACCACTATAACAACCATTATCACCACTATAACAACAATTATCACCTCTATAACGGCCATTATCACCACTACAGCGACCATTATCAGCACTATACCCACCATTATCACCACTATAACGACCATTATCACCACTATAACAACCATTATCACCACTATATGGACCATTATCACCACTCTAACGACCACTATCACCACTATAACCATTATCACCACTATAACGACCATTATCACCACTATATCAAAGATTATCATCACTATAACGACCATTATCACCACTATAACGACCATTATCACCACTATAACAACCATTATCACCACTATAACAACCATTATCACCACTATATGGACCATTATCACCACTATACCGACCACTATCACCACTATAACAACCATTATCACCACTATAACGACCATTATCACCACTATAACGACCACTATCACCACTATAACAACCATTATCACCACTATAAGGACCATTATCACCACTATAACAACCATTATCACCACTATAACAACCATTATCACCTCTATAACGGCCATTATCACCACTATAGCGACCATTATCACCACTATAACAACCATTATGACCACTATAAGGACCATTATCACCACTATAACAACCATTATCACCAATATAACGACCATTATCACCACTATAACGACCACTATCACCACTATAACAACCATTATCACCACTATAATGACCATTACCACCACTATAACGACCACTATCACCACTATAACGGCCATTATCACCACTATAGCGACCATTATCAACACTATAACCACCATTATCACCAGTAGAAGGACCATTATCAACGCTGTAATGACCGTTATCACCACTATAACGACCATTATCACCACTATAACGGCCATTGTCACCACTATAGCGACCATTATCAACACTACAACCACCATTATCACCAGTAGAAGGACCATTATCAACGCTGTAATGACCATTATCACCACTATAACAAGCATTATCACCACTATAACAAAGATTATCACCACTATGTGGACCGCTATCACCACTATAACGACCACTATCACCACTACAACAACCTTTATCACCACTATAAGGACAATTATCACCACTATAACAACCATTATCACCACTATAACAACCATTGTCACCACTATATGGACCATTATCACCACTATAACGACCACTATCACCACTATAACAACCATTATCACCAATATAACGACCATTATCACCACTATATGGACCATTATCACCACTATAACGACCACTATCACCACTATAACCATTATCACCACTATAACGACCATTATCACCGCTATAACAACCATTATCACCACTATATGGACCATTATCACCACTATAACGACCACTATCACCACTATAACCATTATCACCACTATATCAAAGATTATCACCAGTAGAAGGACCATTATCAGCGCTGTAATGACCATTATCACCACTATAACAACCATTATCACCACTATAACAACCATTATCACCAATGTAACGACCATTATCACCACTATAACGACCACTTTCACCACTATAACAACCATTATCACCACTATAACAACCATTGTCACCACTATATGGACCATTATCACCACTATAACGACCACTATCACCACTATAACAACCATTATCACCAATATAACGAACATTATCACCACTATATGGACCATTATCACCACTATAACGACCACTATCACCACTATAACCATAATCACCACTATAACGACCATTATCACCGCTATAACAACCATTATCACCACTATATGGACCATTATCACCACTATAACGACCACTATCACCACTATAACCATTATCACCACTATATCAAAGATTATCACCAGTAGAAGGACCATTATCAGCGCTGTAATGACCATTATCACCACTATAACAACCATTATCACCACTATAACAACCATTATCACCACTATAACAACCATTATCACCACTATATGGACCATTATCACCACTATAACGACCACTATCACCACTATAACAACCATTATCACCAATATAACGACCATTATCACCACTATAACGACCACTATCACCACTATAACAACCATTATCCCCACTATAATGACCATTATCACCACTATAACGACCATTATCACCACTATACCGACCACTATCACCACTATAACAACCATTATCACCCCTATAACAACTATTATCACCACTATAACAACCATTATCACCACTATAACGACCATTATCACCACTATAACGACCATTATCACCACTATAACAACCATTATCACCACTATAACAACCATTATCACCACTATATGGACCATTATCACCACTATACCGACCACTATCACCACTATAACAACCATTATCACCACTATAACGACCATTATCACCACTATAACGACCACTATCACCACTATAACAACCATTATCACCACTATAAGGACCATTATCACCACTATAACAACCATTATCACCACTATAACAACCATTATCACCTCTATAACGGCCATTATCACCACTATAGCGACCATTATCACCACTATAACAACCACTATCACCACTATAACGACCACTATCACGACTATAACAACCATTATCACAACTTTAACGGCCATTATCACCACTATAACGGCCATTATCACCACTATAGCGACCATTATCAAAGCTATAACCACCATTATCAGCACTATAACAACAATTATCACTACTATAACAACCATTACCAATACTATAACAACCTTTAATACCACTATGACAACCGTTATCACCACTATAGCAACCATTATCACCACTATAACAACCATTATCACCACTGTAACAACCATTATCGCCACTATAAGCACCATTATCACCACTATAACAACTATTATCACCACTATAACAACCATTATCACCACTACAACAACCATTATCACCACAACAACAACCATTATTACCACTATAAGAACCATTATCACCACTATAAGGACCATTATCACCACTATGACGACCATTATCACCTCTATAACGACCTTTACCACCACTTTTTTTTTTTTTTTTTTTTTTTTATACGTGGGGGAAATCTTCCAAAGATACCCCGCACCCCTGGGGGAGGGCGCGGGGTTATGCCGGATTTTTACCGGCGAAAACCCCCACGGTGGTCCTACCTCAGCGCATGGAAAGGGGGCCCCGGGAACTCTAACGAACACGACCGGGACCCCCCGCGCCTTGGCTCCTTAGAGCCCCATCCCGGGGGAGGCCGGAGAGACCTCCCCCATGCTCATCCCATTTACGACGGCGCCCGGACCACCGAGGCGCCGCCGTCCCCCCCGGGGCAGTGTTCAATGGCGTCCTGGGCCCCCACCCAGGACCTATTTCATATTTCAGGACACGGCGCAGCGCTGAAAAGGCGGGGCAAACCTCCAGCGTATGCTGCGCCGTGTCCAAATCCTCCCCACAGTGATGGCAGGCCGCCGTCGTCTCCTTCCCAATTCGACGCAGGTATTCACCGAAGCATCCGTGCCCGGTGAACACCTGCGTCATACGGTAGGTGAGTCTACCATGTCCTCTCTCCCGCCACTCCTCCAGATGTGGCAGGAGAGCCCCGACAACTGGCTTGCTGGCGTATTTGCTGATCTCGATACGCCAGCGGGTTTCAGCCAGTTGTCGGGCCTGACGCCTGATCGCTTCGATCGCCGTAGGGTCCGGCGGGACGCCGTCGAGTCGTCGCAGGGCACGGATGCGCGTGTATGACGACGCATCCGCCCCCGCGAGGAACTCGAACGGGATAAGTCCCGCCAGAGCCATTGCCGCCCCGTAGGAGATGGTGCGGTATCCCCTTATGACCCTGATGGCCAACCGCCGCTGCAGTCGATGCACTAACTGAAGACTGCGGCGGCTGGCCATCAGGGATCGTGCCCAGACTGGTGCCCCGTAGGACACCATGGACCGCACCACCCCCACGTAAAGGCGGCGAACCTTCTCATCGGGTCCCCCGAGATTGGGCATTATACGGCCCAATGCGGCCGCAGCCCGCTCCACTCGGGGGACCAGGCGATCGAAGTGTCGATCAAAACGCCAGTGGCTGTCGAGGTCGAGTCCCAAATACCTCAAACTGGACCCAACCTCGACCCATGACTCACCTACCCGGACCCACGAGGGGGGGGGGGGGGGGGGGAGGTCCCCGCGACCGAGGCCTGTTGTGGAAAACAATAGCCTCGGTCTTGCGGGGATCAATGCTCAACCCCAACTCGCGGATCCGTCCGACGACGGCGGCTACTGCCACCTCGACCAGACGGATGGTCCTCTCCAGCTCCACCCCGACGGCCAGAATGTAAGTGTCGTCTGCATAGCAGACGACATAACAGCCGTCGGGGAGGGCGGCCCGCAGAACGCGGTCGTACCCCAGGTTCCACAGATATGGTCCCAAAGCGGAACCCTGGGGTACGCCGCATGTGGTCTCCCTGCAGACAATGCCGTCCCGGCCCTTGTACACTATCCACCTGTCTTGCAGGTAGGACCCGATCACCCTCCTTAGGTAGGGAGGCACCTGGTGATATACCAGGGCCTCCCTAATGGCGGCCCAGGGCAGGGTGTTAAATGCATTGACAATGTCAATTGACACGCCAACACACACCCCGCCCCGGGATACTGCCGCGTCCGCGAGGGAACGCACGCGCAATACCGCGTCCAGCGTGGAGCGTCCCTCGCGGAAGCCGAATTGGCAGTCCGCCAGATCGGGCCCTACCGTCGACAGGTGCCTGGAGAGGCGGGAAGCTATCACCCTCTCAAACAGCTTCCCCGCCTCATCCAGGAGGCATATGGGCCGGTACGCGGAGGGAGACTCCGCGGGCCTTCCATCCTTACGGATGAGGACCATCCGTCCGGTCTTCCACACCTGGGGAAATATCCCCTGCGCGAGGCACGTGTTGAAAGTGCCTCGCACCTCCTCGATAAGGACGCCCGAGGCCATGACCAGGGCCCTTCCTGGCACGCCGTCCGGGCCCGGGGCGGTATTCTTCGCCCCGAGCCGTTTCAGCGCGGCGAGGAGCTCCTCGTCGGTGACCCCCAGCTCGTCGGACCAATCGACGTGGTCCGACACCTCAGCCGCGTGGCCCTCTGTGACCCCGGAAAGGGGGAAGAGGGTTTCGACCACGCGGCTAAGGAACTGGGGGTCGAGAGACTCCGTCAGAGGGGGCGCCCACGGGCGAAGCCGGCCAAGTACCAACTTGTACGGGCGCCCCCACGGATCTTTGTCCAGTCTCCCGAGGAGCTCCTGCCAGGCCCCAGCCTTGGCCTTCTTTATGGCGAGCTGCAGGGCTTTTACCTTCTCGCGGTAAAGCCCATACAGCTCCGCTACCCACGTCGGGCTCTCCCTTCGCCGTCGACGGGCACGGGTGTACCGGCGGCGCGCCCGAATGCAATCGCTTCTAAGATCAGCGATTTCGGGCGACCACCAGTACACCGATTTCCTCCACGAGGGGCCCGCTCTTGGCATCGCCGCGTCACATATTAATGTGAGCACGCGGCGAAGCCAACGGGCCCCTTCGTGCCCGTCAACTGGCCTGTCTGAATGCCAGGCCACGACGTGAGCAGCTACCATCAGGGCGTCCTTATCCAATCTCTTGATGGACCACCGCGGTGGTGGGCGTTCTCCCTCCTCTGGGCGGCCTCGGGGAGGCGCTTCAGGAGGAGTGGCGGAGAGGACCATCGTTATATAACGATGGTCCGACAAGGTCTCAACCTCCTCCGCCACCCTCCACCCCGAGATACGGCGCGCGGCAGCCGGAGAGGCGAAGGAGAGGTCCACAATGGATCCTCCCCACTGCCGCACGCACGTATGGACGGAGCCCGTATTCAGTAAACGGAGCTCCAGTCCAGCCGCCCAGTCGAGCAACGTCTCGCCCCTCGCGTCGGTCCTGGGGGACCCCCAGGCCGTGGCCTTGGAGTTGAAGTCCCCCAGAACCAAAACAGGACGGGGCAGGCAGCGTGAGACGCATCGCCTGACCCCGTCCAAGAACATCTCAAAGGACGCGAGGGGCCAGCTCGGTGGAGCATAAATTCCCACCACCGCGGTGCCACCCCAATCGACCGCCACGAATCCCCGACCCCGCTCGATGAGCGTGCAGGGCGGGGACCCGCGGCGGCCGTTCCAAATTATAGCGACGGAGCCCCCGTCGTCCCCGGTCCAACTCGGGTGGACCGGGACTCTATGGGGCTCCGCTACTACTCCCAAACCTGCTTCCCGCTCGGCCAGGGCCTGGGCAAGAAGGTCTTGCGCCCTGGCCGAGCGGTTCAGGTTAGCCTGAAGAATGGGGCCCGATGGCCCCATCCTACTCTGCTTCCATCGGGGTCTGAGCCCCCTCCTCCCCGGTGGCCGTGCCCGGCCCGGCTACATCCGCCGCCCCGGGGGGCCGGCGTCTCCGACCGCCCTGTCGCCGGAGCAGCGACAGCCCCGGGCGCCGGGGAAACCGGCGGAACCGAGACTGCCACTACCTCGGCCGCTGGGGCCGTTGGCTTCTTGCCACGGCCCCTTCTTCGCCGCCGGCCCCCGCCGCCAACCTCCTTGGCGGCTTGACACGGCTGCGTGCCGAGCCGGTGGCTGGCAGGCCGCCCCTGGTCGGCACACACCGTGCACTTAGGCGGAGCGGTGCACTGTGCCGCCCGATGCCCTTCAGCACCACAGGCGTAGCACCGCCCCGACCTATCTACCGTGCTAGTGCACCGCTGCCTCACGTGCCCGTACTCAAGGCAGCGGTAGCACTGCATGGGGCGGGCCCGCAAAGCGTCCACCGGGACGAGGGTCCACCCCACGACCACGGTGCCGGCCAGGGCCACCTTCCTCGCCGCAGCCGCCGGGCAGCGGACCCAGATTGTGCCCAGGCCACCGGGACCCGGGCGCACGTCGCCCGTCTTCACCTCCCCCAGGAGGCATCCTCCGGCCGCCGCGACCACAGCCGCCACCTCCGTGGACGTGACGGAGTCCATTAGGCCGCGCAGCCGGAGGTCGGCCATCTTTTGGGGGCGCGCCACCTTCACGCCCGTTCCCTCCAGTACCTCCGCCATTTTACTAGCAAGGAGGTCGGCTTTTGCGCCGCGATCAGGGCCGGATACCTCAAGGAGGAATCCCCCTGTCGCGGCGCGCCTCGGGCGCAGCGGTGGCACGCCCAGCGAGGGGAGATCTATTCTCTCCCTCGCCTTGGCCATCGCCTCCGTGAGGGAGGTCTTGCACCCCTCCGGGATGGTTACGGCCACCGCCGCCGTGCGCGGTGGCCGAGGCGGAGCTGCCTTCGCCTTCGGAGCCGGGGGCTTCTTCGGCCCCGCCTGCGTGGCGGTTGGGGCGGCCTTGGCCGCCTTCCGCTTCGCTTTCCGACCGACGACGGTGGCCCACGTTTCGGTGGGTGCCACCGTCGCCGGGGCCGCACTCCCGCTTGCCGCAGCTGCGACAGCCGCATAGCTGCGCAGCTGCTGCGGCGGTGCAGTCACCGCGGAGGGCGCGGGCCTACGGCCGGTTTGAGGAGGGGGCTGCTTCCCCTTCCTCGCCTTCCTCTGTGTCACCTTGTCAGGGACCGGGGCGGAGGAGGTGGTCGCCGGCCGTGGCGCATCACGCCGCGACGCCGCCGGCCCGGAAGGAGTGGCCTGTGCCCGCGCTACTTCCGGCCCCGGGGACGCCATGCGCGCGTCGATTACCGTCGTTATGAGGCGCACCAGCTCCTCCGGCGTCATATCCCCAACTGACCGACCACCCTGCCGGTTATCCGACGGGCCAGAGGCCCGCGGAGGCGATCTGGGCGAGGGCGGTCGCGTTGGGGGCGTCGATGTCGCCAGCCTCGGCGATCTGCGCGGCGGCGACGCGGGCGACTGTGCGACGGGCGCAGACGGCGTAGCAGGGGGGGGTTTACGCTGCGCCGTCAGCTCCTCCCTAAGGAGGCGGAGGTCCGCCTCCAAGTCCCCGATCATCTTTCTGAGGGCCCGATTTTCGGCCTCCAGAGCCGCGGTGGAGGATGTGGCCGACCAAGCCGCCAGTTCGGCCTCCGCCACTCGCGTCTCCTGCGCGGCGAGGCGTAATGCCCGCACAAAACGGCCATTGAGGTTCCGTGACCTCGCCGCCACCCGGTCGACGACCTGCATGTGCTCGAGTGTTCGAGTCACAATACAGGCCGTCGACATGGCCCGGAACTCCCTCGCGAGTTCCAACTCGTCAGGGAGGGGGAGGGGCGACCTCGAAGGAGGCCGAATTTCGGCGTCGGGATCCAGCGGATCGGTGTCCGCTTCACCGCACGCCACGGCCTCCTCCCCCTCCAGGAGGCGCTTTTTGGCCTCCACATATGCGGTCGCGTCGACGGTGGTTGCCGACCGACCGCGCTTGCGCCCCTGTCCGGAGGCCCTAGAGGCGGACGAAACATCGGTTTCGTTGCCGTCTGTGACACGGCCCCTGCCGACGCCCACAGCCGCCGTCGAGTCCATCGACGACGCCCGGGACGACGCACAAGAGCGGGTCAACGACCGCGCTCTAGGGCGATCCACGGACTTCCGCCGTGGAGCAGGCACCTTAAACATATCGTCGTCTTTAGCGACGTCGTCTGCAGGTGCACCGCCAGCCGGCATTGCCACCTCCTCGCTCTCGACAGGGGATGTGGAGCGTTTAATCTCCACCATCGCCCCGGAGAGCTTCTCCAAAACTACCACCAGGCCGTCTTGCCCTTCCGGACAAGACGCCTCCCCCCCAGATACCCCAATTGTATATTTATTTGAATCCATTAGATTCCCACGCAAAGGTCGGAAAGGGTGGTCCACCCCGGCAGAGCCGCCTTACCGGGGTAAGCCTAAATACTCGGGGGGGTCGGCAGGTACCCCCGAGGGAACCGTTAAAGACTGCCTCTGTTTAACGTCTGGGCAGCCACGCAGTCCTCGGCACGGTTGCCTTTACACCTTGACTTCAGACGTCCTCCCGCCCCCGCCGCCCCCCGTTTTCAGTCCTCAGTGTCGAGCCTTACCGGCTTGGGAGGCCCTACCAGGGTCCGAAGACCCCGCCGGCATCGCCTCGACACTTCGTCGAACCTACTTGGGGAACGACGGGAGCACCCCTTTTCACGGACTCTTACCGTTGGCAGGGGATACCGTGGCCGTATTCCGCCCCGCGAGCCACACAGCGGATTTTTTATACAGGTTTACTCCTCGCGAGCCAGCCGGTTAAGGCCAGCTCCCCGTTCCTGCGAAACATGACCAGAGGCTTACGGTATGAGCATAGGCCCCCCAGAACTGGGGAACCCGCCGTTCTCCCGTTAGCATAGAGGCCCTCACCCTTGGGAAGCCAACCGCCGAAGCGATTGATTTCCGAAGGGCATAGAGTGCCTCCACCCCAGCGGACACCACGAGGAGGTGGGAGATCCGACTTGTGGCACACTGCCACCATTCGTCCACCACCTTTACCACCACTATAACAACCATTATCACCACTACAACAACCATTATTACCACTATAACAACCATTATCATCAATATAACCATCATTATCACCACTATAACGACCATGATCACCACTATAACGACCACTATCACGACTATAACATCCATTATCACCACTTTAACGACCATTATCAGTACTGTAACAAGCATTATCAAAACTATAACAACCTTTATCACCACTATAACAATCGTTATCACCACTATAGCAACCATTATCACCACTATAGCGACCACTATCAACACTATAATCACCATTATCAGCACTATAACAACAATTATCAGTACTATAACAACCATTATCAAAAATATAACAACCTTTATCACCACAATAACAACCGTTATCACCACTATAGCAACCATTATCACCACTATAACGACCACTATCACGACTATGACAACCATTATCACCACTATAACGACAATTCCCATCACTATAACAACCATTATCACCACTATAACAACCATTATCACCACTATAAGGACCATTATCACCACTATAACGACCATTATCACCACTATAAGGACCATTATCACCACGATAACATCCATTATCACCAGTATATGGACCATTATCACCACTATAACGACCACTATCATCACTATAACAACCATTATCACCACTATAAGGACCATTATCACCACTATAACGACCATTATCACCACTATAAGGACCATTATCACCACTATAACGACCAATATCACAATTAGAACGACCATTATCACCACTATAACGACCATTCTCACCATTATAACATCCATTATCACCACTATATGGACCATTATCACCACTATATGGACCATTATCACCACTATAACGCCCACTATCATCACTATAACAAACATTATCACCACTATACGGACCATTATCACCACTATAACGACCATTATCACCACTATAAGGACTATTATCACCACTATAACGACCACTATCACCACTGTAGCAACCATTATCACCACTATAGCAACCATTATCACCACTATAGCGACCACTATCAACACTATAATCACCATTATCAGCACTATAACAATAATTATCAGTACTATAACAACCATTATCACCACTATAAGGACCATTATCACCACTATAACGACCATTATCACCACTATAAGGACCATTATCACCACGATAACATCCATTATCACCAGTATATGGACCATTATCACCACTATAACGACCACTATCATCACTATAACAACCATTATCACCACTATGACAACCATTATCACCACTATATGGACCATTATCACCACTATAACGACCTCTATCACCACTATAGCAACCATTATCACCACTATAAGGACTATTATCACCACTATGACGACCATTATCACCTCTATAACAACCATTATCACCACTATTCGGACCATTATCGCCACTATAACGACCACTATCATCACTATAACAACCATTATCACCACTATAGGGACCATTATCACCACTATAACATCCATTATCACCACTATATGGACCAGTATTACCACTATAACCACCACTATCATCACTATAACAACCATTGTCACCACTATACGGACTATTATCACCACTATAACGACCATTATCACCACTATAACGACCACTATCACGACTATGGCAACCATTATCACAACTTTAACGGCCATTATCACCACTATAACGGCCATTATCACCACTATAGCGACCATTATCAAAGCTATAACCACCATTATCAGCACTATAACAACAATTATCACTACTATAACAACCATTACCAATACTATAACAACCTTTAATACCACTATGACAACCGTTATCACCACTATAGCAACCATTATCACCACTATAACAACCATTATCACCACTGTAACAACCATTATCGCCACTATAACGACCACTATCACGACTATGACAACCATTATCACAACTTTAACGGCCATTATCACCACTATAACGGCCATTATCACCACTATGACGACCATTATCACAATTAGAACGACCATTATCACCACTATAACGACCACTATCACCACTATAACGACCATTATCACCACTATAGCGACCATTATCAGTACTGTAACAACCATTATCAAAACTATAACAACCTTTATCACCACTATAACAACCGTTATCACAACTATAGCAACCATTATCACCACTATAGCGACCATTATCAACAATATAATCACCATTATCAGCACTATAACAACAATTATCAGTACTATAACAACCATTATCAAAAATGTAACAACCTTTATCACCACTATAACAACCGTTATCACCACTATAGCAACCATTATCACCACTATAACGACCATTATCACGACTATAACAACCACTATCACGACTATGACAACCATTATCACCACTATAACGACCATTCTCGACACCATAACAACCATTATCACCACTATGACAACCATTATCACCACTATATGGACCATTATCACCACTATAACGGCCTCTATCACCACTATAGCAACCATTATCACCACTATAAGGACTATTATCACCACTATAAGGACTATTATCACCACTATGACGACCATTATCACCTCTATAACAACCATTATCACCACTATATGGACCATTATCACCACTATAACGACCACTATCATCACTATAACAACCATTATCACCACTATAAGGACCATTATCACCACTATAACATCCATTATCACCACTATATGGACCATTATTACCACTATAACGACCACTATCATCACTATAACAACCATTATCACCACTATACGGACCATTATCACCACTATAACGACCATTATTACCACTATAACAACCATTATCATCAATATAACAATCATTATCGCCACTATAACAACTATTATCACCACTATAACAACCATGATCACCACTATAACGACCACTATCACGACTATAACATCCATTATCACCACTTTAACGACCATTATCAGTACTGTAACAAGCATTATCAAAACTATAACAACCTTTATCACCACTATAACAACCGTTATCACCACTATAGCAACCATTATCACCACTATAGCGACCACTATCAACACTGTAATCACCATTATCAGCACTATAACAACAATTATCAGTACTATAACAACCATTATCAAAAATATAACAACCTTTATCACCACAATAACAACCGTTATCACCACTATAGCAACCATTATCACCACTATAACGACCACTATCACGACTATGACAACCATTATCACCACTATAACGACCACTATCACGACTATGACAACCATTATCACCACTATAACGACAATTCCCATCACTATAACAACCATTATCACCACTATAACAACCATTATCACCACTATAAGGACCATTATCACCACTATAACAACCATTATCACCACTATAAGGACCATTATCACCACTATAACGACCATTATCACCACTATAAGGACCATTATCACCACTATAACGACCATTATCACCACTATAAGGACCATTATCACCACTATAACGACCAATATCACAATTAGAACGACCATTATCACCACTATATGGACCATTATCACCACTATAACGACCACTATCATCACTATAACAAACATTATCACCACTATACGGACCATTATCACCACTATAACGACCATTATCACCACTATAAGGACCATTATCGCCACTATAACGACCACTATCACCACTATAAGGACTATTATCACCACTATAACGACCATTATCACAATTAGAACGACCATTATCACCACTATAACGACCATTATCACCACTATAAGGACTATTATCACCACTATAACGGCCATTATCACAATTAGAACGACCATTATCACCACTATAACGACCATTATCACCACTATAACGACCATTATCACCACTATAGCGACCATTATCAACACTATAACCACCATTATCAGCATTATAACAACAATTATCAATACTATAACGACCATTATCACAATTAGAACGACCATTATCACCACTATAACGACCATTATCACCACTATAGCGACCATTATAAACACTATAACCACCATTATCAGCATTATAACAACAATTATCAATACTATAACGACCATTATCACCACTATAACGACTATTATCACCACTATAACGACCACTATCACCACTGTAGCAACCATTATCACCACTATAGCAACCATTATCACCACTATAGCGACCACTATCAACACTATAATCACCATTATCAGCACTATAACAATAATTATCAGTACTATAACAACCATTGTCACCACTATACGGACCATTATCACCACTATAACGACCATTATCACCACTATAACGACCACTATCACGACTATGACAACCATTATCACAACTTTAACGGCCATTATCACCACTATAACGGCCATTATCACCACTATAGCGACCATTATCAAAGCTATAACCACCATTATCAGCACTATAACAACAATTATCACTACTATAACAACCATTACCAATACTATAACAACCTTTAATACCACTATGACAACCGTTATCACCACTATAGCAACCATTATCACCACTATAACAACCATTATCACCACTGTAACAACCATTATCGCCACTATAAGCACCATTATCACCACTATAACAACTATTATCACCACTCTAACAACCATTATCACCACTACAACAACCATTATCACCACTACAACAACCATTATTACCACTATAAGAACCATTATCACCACTATAAGGACCATCATCACCACTATGACGACCATTATCACCTCTATAACGACCTTTACCACCACTATAACAACCATTATTACCACTACAACAACCATTATTACCACTATAACAACCATTATCATCAATATAACAACCATTATCGCCACTATAACAACTATTATCACCACTATAACAACCATGCTCACCACTATAAGGACCATTATCATCACTATAACGATCGTTATCACCACAATAACAGACATTATCACCACTATGACGACCATTATCACAATTAGAACGACCATTATCACCACTATAACGACCACTATCACCACTATAACGACCATTATCACCACTATAGCGACCATTATCAGTACTGTAACAACCATTATCAAAACTATAACAACCTTTATCACCACTATAACAACCGTTATCACAACTATAGCAACCATTATCACCACTATAGCGACCATTATCAACACTATAATCACCATTATCAGCACTATAACAACAATTATCAGTACTATAACAACCATTATCAAAAATGTAACAACCTTTATCACCACTATAACAACCGTTATTACCACTATAGCAACCATTATCACCACTATAACGACCATTATCACCACTATAACGACCACTATCACCACTGTAGCAACCATTATCACCACTATGACGGCCATTATCACCACTATAGCGACCATTATCAAAGCTATAACCACCATTATCAGCACTATAACAACAACTATCATTACTATAACAACCATTACCAATACTATAACAACCTTTAATGCCACTATGACAACCGTTATCACCACTATAGCAACCATTATCACCACTATAACGACCATTATCACGACTATAACAACCACTATCACGACTATGACAACCATTATCACCACTATAACGACCACTCTCGACACCATAACAACCATTATCACCACTATGACAACCATTATCACCACTATATGGACCATTATCACCACTATAACGACCTCTATCACCACTATAGCAACCATTATCACCACTATAAGGACTATTATCACCACTATGACGACCATTATCACCTCTATAACAACCATTATCACCATTATATGGACCATTATCACCACTATAACGACCACTATCATCACTATAACAACCATTATCACCACTATAAGGACCATTATCACCACTATAACATCCATTATCACCACTATATGGACCATTATTACCACTATAACGACCACTATCATCACTATAACAACCATTATCACCACTATACGGACCATTATCACCACTATAACGACCATTATTACCACTATAACAACCATTATCATCAATATAACAATCATTATCGCCACTATAACAACTATTATCACCACTATAACAACCATGATCACCACTATAACGACCACTATCACGACTATAACATCCATTATCACCACTTTAACGACCATTATCAGTACTGTAACAAGCATTATCAAAACTATAACAACCTTTATCACCACTATAACAACCGTTATCACCACTATAGCAACCATTATCACCACTATAGCGACCACTATCAACACTGTATTCACCATTATCAGCACTATAACAACAATTATCAGTACTATAACAACCATTATCAAAAATATAACAACCTTTATCACCACAATAACAACCGTTATCACCACTATAGCAACCATTATCACCACTATAACGACCACTATCACGACTATGACAACCATTATCACCACTATAACGACCACTATCACGACTATGACAACCATTATCACCACTATAACGACAATTCCCATCACTATAACAACCATTATCACCACTATAACAACCATTATCACCACTATAAGGACCATTATCACCACTATAACAACCATTATCACCACTATAAGGACCATTATCACCATTATAACGACCATTATCACCACTATAAGGACCATTATCACCACTATAACGACCATTATCACCACTATAAGGACCATTATCACCACTATAGCGACCATTATCAACACTATAACCACCATTATCAGCATTATAACAACAATTATCAATACTATAACGACCATTATCACCACTATAACGACTATTATCACCACTATAACGACCACTATCACCACTGTAGCAACGATTATCACCACTATAACGGCCATTATCACCACTATAACGGCCATTATCACCACTATAGCGACCATTATCAAAGCTATAACCACCATTATCAGCACTATAACAACAATTATCACTACTATAACAACCATTACCAATACTATAACAACCTTTAATACCACTATGACAACCGTTATCACCACTATAGCAACCATTATCACCACTATAACAACCATTATCACCACTGTAACAACCATTATCGCCACTATAAGCACCATTATCACCACTATAACGACCACTATCACCACTTTTTTTTTTTTTTTTTAACGTGGGGGAAATCTTCAAAAGATACCCCGCGCCTTTGGGGGAAGGCGCGGGGTTATGCCGGATTTCTACCAGCTAAAACCCCCACGGTGACCCTTCCTGGCGCTACGGGGTGGTCCGGGATCTAAGATTAATTCACCTCGGGACCACCCCTGCGCGTGCTGCCGGTCTCGGGGGGGCCAGGTGTTGTTGGCCCCCCTGCGCCTCTCGATCTTCCGGCACCAGGAGGTCACACCCGGTGCCGGCACTGCACGGACCGCGTGCAATGGCGTCCGAGCCCCCACTCGGACGCCTACGGCCCGGGCGGCTCCGGGCTGAACCTTTTACAAGGTTCCTGATCTTTGCCGCGGAGCCGCCATTATCGTGGGTCTACGGGCGCCCGCCGGCCGGAAGAGACAAACTCCCCATATGCCGGGCGGGCGCCAACCTCACGTAGGGGGGCGGACTAGCTGCGACGCCCGGATGGAGACCGGGGCGTCGCCCGCCCCCCTCTTCGTCTGCGGGCGGGACCGCGACCTCGACGTTCGCGATCCCGCTCCGCGGCCTCCTTCTGCGAGATAACTTTCTCGCAGAAGGAGGCGAAAGCTTGCCACGACCTCTCGCTGGCGAGTATCTCCACGACAACACTGGCCAGCGAGAGGTCCCACCCAATGCAGCAGCGTAGCTGCGTACGTGCCCCGCTAAAAGCGGGGCACTCCTCCAACGTATGTTGGGCGGAGTCTCGCTCCGCCCCACAATGGTGGCAGCACGGTAGCTGCTCCTTCGCGATCCGCCACAGGAACTCACCGAAGCACCCATGCCCGGTGAGAACCTAGGTCATCCGGTAGGTGATCCTTCCAAAGCCGCGGTCCTGCCATTCCATCAATTTCGGCAGGACCGCCCCAACGCCGCGGTGGTCAGCGGCGCCGCTTTCTATGATCTCGCGGCGCCACTTCGTCAGCGCGAAGCGTCGGGCCTGACGCTTGAGGGCCTCTGCCTCCGACTCCAGCCGGGGCACACCCTGCTGGCGGAGGGAGCGGAGTCGCCAGTAAACGTGGGCGTCTCCCTCCGCCAGGTAATGGTAGGGAATGAACCCGGCCAGAGTCATCGCCGCCGCGTAGGAGACCGTGCGGTATCCCCTTATCGCCCTGATGGCCATTAGGCGCTGCACGCGGCGCAGCAGTTGCTTGCTGCGCCGGCAGGCCATCAGGGCGTCAGCCCATATCGGGGCCCCGTAAAGGGCCATGGACCGCACGACTCCTGCGTAGAGGCGGCGAACCGTCTCGCCTGGTCCCCCAATATTCGGCAACAGCCGGCCAAGAGCCGCTGCTACCTTCTCTAAACGGGGGACCAGGCGCTTGAAGTGCTCCTCAAAGCGCCAGCGGCTGTCCAGGTAGAGCCCAAGGTATCTCATACCGTTGCCCACCTGGATATTTTCTTCACCTACGCGGATGAACGACTGGGGTGGGGCCCTGCACCGTGGCCGGCAAAACCACATTGCTTCGGTTTTGCCCGCTGAAAGCTCCAACCCCAGTCGTCGGATCGCAACAGCCACCGCTGCCACTCCAGCCTCGGCGAGGCGGATGGTCTCGTGCCACTCCCTCCCGACGGCGAGCACGAGTGTGTCGTCGGCGAAGCACACAACTCGCACGCCGGGGGGGAGGGCAACCCGCAGAGCCGCGTCGTACCCGACGTTCCACAAAGTGGGGCCTAAGGCGGACCCCTGGGGTACGCCGCGGTTGATCTCCCTCCGGTGCGTGACACCGTCCCGGCCCGGGTACTCTATCCACCTGTCCCGCAGATAGTCCCCGATCACAGCCCTCAAGTAGGGAGGGACCTCATGATAGATGAGGCCCTCCCCAATCTTATCCCAGGGCAGGGTATTGAAGGCGTTTTTGATGTCTAGGCTGATGCCCAGCGCCACCCCACCCCGGGATATGGCCGACTCCGCGAGGGACCTGACGCGGTGAAGCGCGTCGATGGTGCTTCGTCCCTCGCGGAAGCCGTACTGGCTGTCGGCCAGATCGGGGCCATCACGGGCCAGATGCCTGGAGAGTCGGGAAGCGATAACTCGCTCGAAAAGCTTCCCGATCTCGTCCAGGAGCACTATGGGCCGGTACGCAGAGGGAGAATCTGCGGGCCTCCCTTGCTTGCGGAGTAAGACCATCCGCCCCACCTTCCACTGGGACGGAAAATGCCCCGACTGCAGGCAGGCATCGAAAAGACGCCGCAGTCGGGGGGAGAGGACGCGTAGCGCCATCCCCCAGGCACGACCGGGGATGCCGTCAGGGCCCGGAGCTGTGTTCCGGGACACCATACGGCTAATAGCCGCGGCCATTTCCTCCTCCGTGACCCCCAGTTCGTCGGACCAGTTGGTCGGGTCCGACGAGGGAGCAGGTGGCGCAACCTCCGTACTCTGCGGAAACAAAGTGTCCACCACCTGCGCCAGAAACTGGGGGTCCAAGCTCTCCGTTACAGGAGGCGCCCACGGTCGAAGCTTCCCCATGACCGATTTATATGGGCGCCCCCACGGATCCTTGCTTAATGAACGGAGGAGTTCTTCGCATGCCCGGGATTTGGCTTCCCTGATGGCCTGCTGCAGGGACGTGGACAGTGTCCGATATGTCCCATGCAGCACCTCTTCCCTCGCCTCGTCGCGGTTCCTACGACGGCGGGCACGCATGTACCGGCGACGGGCATGCTGACATTCGTTGCGCATCTGCGCAATGCCGCCCGTCCACCAGTACGCGGCTCGCCGCTGGAAGCCTTTGGCCCGGGGCATGGCGGCGTCACACACCATTGTCATAGCGCCCCGGAACCAATCAGCTTCCGCATCCACGTCCGCGACGGGCCCGTCTGGTATCTCAGGCCAGGCCACAGCGAGGGAAGCAGCCATCAGTGCGTCCTCATCCAAGCGCTTAAGCGCCCATCTCCGCGGTGGTGCGGTTCTGTGGCAGCAACGGGTAGCGGAGATATCCATACGGATATAGAGGTGGTCACTTAGCGTTTCCACCTCCTCCGCCACCCTCCAACCCGTTACACGGCGCGCCGCAGGGGGTGTCGCCCATGAAAGGTCGACAATGGACTCCCCCTGCGGACGGACGCACGTGCTAACGGAGCCCCTGTTGAGCAACCGGAGCCCGCATGTCGCTGCCCATTCGAGCACCGCCTCTCCCCTCGCGTTTGTGCTGGGGGACCCCCAGGCATGAGCCTTGGCGTTGAAGTCCCCCAGCACGAGGACTGGACGGGGTGAAAATCGGGAGATGCACCTCCCAACCCCATCCAGAAACTCCTCAAAGGACGCGAGGGTCCATCGTGGCGGTGCATAAACGCCCACCACCGCGGTTCCGTCCCAGTGGACAGCCACGAATCCTCGGCCGCGCTCTATCAGCTCGCAGCACGAGGATCCGGGCTGATAATTCCATTTAATCGCCACGGAGCCCTCCTCGTCCCCAAACCAGTCGGTGTGGTCGGGGACATTATAGGGCTCCGCAGCGATCGCCAATCCAATCCGCCACTCGGCCAGGGTGTGGAGGAAAAGATCCTGTGCCCCGGCCGAGTGGTTAAGATTGGCCTGTAATATCGGGCCAGTGGCACGCATCATGGTACGGTGTCCATTGCGCCCTCGGCACCGTCACCACCGGTGCTCGGGGGCACCACCACCACCACGTCCGCCGGGGCGGACGACCCGGACGCCGCTACCGCAGGCGTCGTCGGCTCCGCCGTTGCAGGCGCCACGGGCGCCATTACTGGCCTGGGTAAAGTTGGGGTTGGGCCTGGGCCCTTCCCCTTCCTCACTTTACGCCGGGAGGACGGCGCGCAAGTCCGCGAGCCGAGCCTATGCCCGGCAGGCCTCCCCAAATCGGTGCATAGAGGGCACCGGGGAGGTGCCGAGCATCGGCTTGCGCGATGACCGGTCAGACCACAGTTATAACAACGGTCCGACCGGTCGACTTCCGCAGTGCACCGCTGCCGGACGTGTCCAACCTCCAAACAGCGGAAGCACTGCAATGGGCGGGCTGGAAGGGCGTCAACCTTGGCCGACACCCAGCCCACCCGTATCCTCCCGGCCGCAACGACCTTCTTGAGGCCGTCCAGGGGGCACCGGACCCAGGCCGTTCCCAGCCCAGAGGGGGCGGTTCGGATCTCACCGACCTTCAATTCCCCCTCTTGGCAGCCAGCGACGGCCGCCACACCCGCACACACTTCCGCCGACGACACGGAGCCGTCGAGGCCCGAAACGCGGAATTCACCGCATTTAAACGGTCGGGCAACGCGGACATCCGTGCCGTCGAAGACGACCCTCAGACGGGCAGCGAGTGCCTCTGCCTTCGCCACTTTACCCTCCCCGGGGATTTCGAGGATAGTAGCGCCAGTAACGCCGAGCCTGACGCGTACCTCCGATATCCCCAGGTCGGCGAGCCGCACCTTGGATCTGGCCTCAGCCATCACCGCCGCGTGTGTCCGCTTACTCCCAGGGGCTACGGTTAACGTGACCGCAGCTGTCCTGGGAGGGCGTGCCGGGTGTGGCTTTGGCCCCTTCCCGTTGGCCGGAGGCTGAACTGCCTTCGGCTGCGCTTTCGCCTTTTTGGCCAAAAGCGGTGGCGGAGGGGGCGCCGCCTTTCTCACGGCCGCCTTGGCCTTCCGCCCAACCACCTTCGACCACTGCTCCCCTGCAGCAGTGGGTTGCTGGGCGGGCGGTTGGGGCCGCTGCTGCCTCTCCGACGGCGGTTTCGGCTTCGCACCACCAGGCGGCGTGGCGCGAGCCGCAACTACCTTCTGAGGTATGGCCACCGCAGAAGAAGATTTTGTCCGCTTCTTCTTCTTCTTCGCCGCCGGAGCTGCTGCGTTTGGCGCTGACCTGGGCGCGTCCGCCCGCAGCGGCGGCCTCAGCACGCGGCCCGGGAAGATTTCTTCCCGGAAAGCCGCCAGCTTCCCCTCAATTAGGCTTCTAATAGCCTCGAGCAGCCCTGGCACACCCTCGATGACTCGTGGGCCAGGGACTGCTGATTGCCGTTCAGTGGCACATCCCGAAGGTGCTGAAACATCCGCCGGGGGCGCCGTCGAGATGGGAGGGGTCGCAGTTCGCGCTCCAGCGACATCTGTTCCTTGCGGTGGAACAAAAACGGTCGATGCGAGATTAGGGCAAGGATGCACATCCGCATTCTGTGCAGTGGTCACTCCACTGTAACTTGCCCTAAGAGCCCGTAGCTCCTCTCGCATCGTGGCCACCTCCCGCCGCAGAGACGCCACCTCACTATCGCGTTCGCGTAGCTTAGCCCGCAGCTGGATGGTTTCAGTATCCAGCCGCGGAGCAACCTCCGTTGCGGGCATCCGCCGATAGGCGTTGATGCTAGCCGCCTGAAGGAACCGGTTGCTCTCCCGGATTGCCCTCACAAAGGTGCCTTTCAGGTTCTTTGAACCCGAGGCAACCTTTTCGAGAAGCCGGCCCTTCTCCAGCACCTCCGCCATGATGTCCGCAACGTGGCGGCCATCCAGCTCTCTCACGATGTCGTCTACCTCATCCAAAGGTAGGCTAGCAGAGCTGGGTGGCCGCGGCGGCACAGAGGGGTCTAATATCTCCTCTTCGTTTCTGAGCTCCGATCTACGGAACTCAGTGGCCCTGAGACGACGCTTCGTCTCAGCTAACGTGGCGCAATCCCCTGATGTAGGCGGGGGCCTGCCACGTTTCCGGCTCTGCTGCCGGTCCATCGACGCAACAGTCGCGGCGGACGCAAACGAGCACTCGGACGCGTCCGAGTCCTCTCCACTGCCGCAGACTGATGCGCTGAGTGAAGCGCCGTCCAGCACCTTCCTCCGCGTCCTCGATCGTCCCCGATCGACCCTGGACAGTTGAACGGAGGGCCGAGCGAGGGCCAACAAAATGTCGGCACACGTCGGCACAGTAGGTCGGGAGTGTTCTCCCACGCAGTCCCGCCGCTGCCGCACTTCCCTGTCACGTTGTCGCGTGGCAGAGCCTTCCTGTTCGCCAGTTGCATTACTAGACACGGTGGCCTGGTCGTCCACCACCTGTGCCTCACGGTCGTTGGATGACGACGTGGTAGGGCCCGCTTGACTACCCTGGTCCACGCCGGTACTGGGGGATCCGACGCCCCCTGCACCGTAAACGTTAACTCCGTTTTCACAACTCATCATTCATTATATTATGTACGTTTTCGGGCCGCCGCCCACTCCGTCCCGCTCCCGTCGCCCACCGTTTCAATCCTCCGTGCGAGCCTTACCGGCTTGGGAGGCCCTGCCGGGGTCCGAAGACCCCACCGGCATCGCCTCGCACATCATCGGACCTACTTTAGCAAACGGCGAGAGCATCCCCTTTTAGTCGCCTCGTACGACAGGCAGGGGCGTACCGTAGCTGTATTCTGCTCCCCACCTACAGAGAGGGTTTATCTTCGGGGTTTTCCTTCCCCTAGTCCATTTGGTCCGCGACTGCTTATTCGTCACCAGAGAAGGTGCTTATTTCGCAGCTAACCAGCATATCTGCTGGCCGTTCCCCTATCCGCCACCTGGGGACGCGCCCGGTCGCGGTGGACACCGCACCCAGGGGGTGAAACCCCTGGCCGGGACCACTATCACCACTGTAGCAACCATTATCACCACTATGACGGCCATTATCACCACTATAGCGACCATTATCAAAGCTATAACCACCATTATCAGCACTATAACAACAACTATCATTACTATAACAACCATTACCAATACTATAACAACCTTTAATGCCACTATGACAACCGTTATCACCACTATAGCAACCATTATAACCACTATAACGACCATTATCACGACTATAACAACCACTATCACGACTATGACAACCATTATCACCACTATAACGACCATTCTCACCACCATAACAACCATTATCACCACTATGACAACCATTATCACCACTATATGGACCATTATCACCACTATAACGACCACTATCATCACCATAACAACCATTATCACCACTATAAGGACCATTATCACCACTATAACATCCATTATCACCACTATATGGACCATTATTACCACTATAACGACCACTATCATCACTATAACAACCATTATCACCACTATACGGACCATTATCACCACTATAACGACCATTATTACCACTATAACAACCATTATCATCAATATAACAATCATTATCGCCACTATAACAACTATTATCACCACTATAACAACCATGATCACCACTATAACGACCACTATCACGACTATAACATCCATTATCACCACTTTAACGACCATTATCAGTACTGTAACAAGCATTATCAAAACTATAACAACCTTTATCACCACTATAACAACCGTTATCACCACTATAGCAACCATTATCACCACTATAGCGACCACTATCAACACTATAATCACCATTATCAGCACTATAACAACAATTATCAGTACTATAACAACCATTATCAAAAATATAACAACCTTTATCACCACAATAACAACCGTTATCACCACTATAGCAACCATTATCACCACTATAACGACCACTATCACGACTATGACAACCATTATCACCACTATAACGACCTCTATCACCACTATAGCAACCATTATCACCACTATAAGGACTATTATCACCACTATGACGACCATTATCACCTCTATAACAACCATTATCACCACTATTCGGACCATTATCGCCACTATAACGACCACTATCATCACTATAACAACCATTATCACCACTATAGGGACCATTATCACCACTATAACATCCATTATCACCACTATATGGACCAGTATTACCACTATAACCACCACTATCATCACTATAACAACCATTGTCACCACTATACGGACCATTATCACCACTATAACGACCATTATCACCACTATAACGACCACTATCACGACTATGGCAACCATTATCACAACTTTAACGGCCATTATCACCACTATAACGGCCATTATCACCACTATAGCGACCATTATCAAAGCTATAACCACCATTATCAGCACTATAACAACAATTATCACTACTATAACAACCATTACCAATACTATAACAACCTTTAATACCACTATGACAACCGTTATCACCACTATAGCAACCATTATCACCACTATAACAACCATTATCACCACTGTAACAACCATTATCGCCACTATAAGGACCATTATCACCACTATAACGACCATTATCACCACTATAAGGACCATTATCACCACTATAACGACCATTATCACCACTATAAGGACCATTATCACCACTATAACGACCAATATCACAATTAGAACGACCATTATCACCACTATAACGACCATTATCACCACTATAGCGACCATTATCAGTACTGTAACAACCATTATCAAAACTATAACAACCTTTATCACCACTATAACAACCGTTATCACAACTATAGCAACCATTATCACCACTACAGCGACCATTATCAACAATATAATCACCATTATCAGCACTATAACAACAATTATCAGTACTATAACAACCATTATCAAAAATGTAACAACCTTTATCACCACTATAACAACCGTTATCACCACTATAGCAACCATTATCACCACTATAACGACCATTATCACGACTATAACAACCACTATCACGACTATGACAACCATTATCACCACTATAACGACCATTCTCGACACCATAACAACCATTATCACCACTATGACAACCATTATCACCACTATATGGACCATTATCACCACTATAACGGCCTCTATCACCACTATAGCAACCATTATCACCACTATAAGGACTATTATCACCACTATAAGGACTATTATCACCACTATGACGACCATTATCACCTCTATAACAACAATTATCACCACTATATGGACCATTATCACCACTATAACGACCACTATCATCACTATAACAACCATTATCACCACTATAAGGACCATTATCACCACTATAACATCCATTATCACCACTATATGGACCATTATTACCACTATAACGACCACTATCATCACTATAACAACCATTATCACCACTATACGGACCATTATCACCACTATAACGACCATTATTACCACTATAACAACCATTATCATCAATATAACAATCATTATCGCCACTATAACAACTATTATCACCACTATAACAACCATGATCACCACTATAACGACCACTATCACGACTATAACATCCATTATCACCACTTTAACGACCATTATCAGTACTGTAACAAGCATTATCAAAACTATAACAACCTTTATCACCACTATAACAACCGTTATCACCACTATAGCAACCATTATCACCACTATAGCGACCACTATCAACACTGTAATCACCATTATCAGCACTATAACAACAATTATCAGTACTATAACAACCATTATCAAAAATATAACAACCTTTATCACCACAATAACAACCGTTATCACCACTATAGCAACCATTATCACCACTATAACGACCACTATCACGACTATGACAACCATTATCACCACTATAACGACCACTATCACGACTATGACAACCATTATCACCACTATAACGACAATTCCCATCACTATAACAACCATTATCACCACTATAACAACCATTATCACCACTATAAGGACCATTATCACCACTATAGCAACCATTATCACCACTATAAGGACCATTATCACCACTATAACGACCATTATCACCACTATAAGGACCATTATCACCACTATAACGACCATTATCACCACTATAAGGACCATTATCACCACTATAACGACCAATATCACAATTAGAACGACCATTATCACCACTATATGGACCATTCTCGCCACTATAACGACCACTATCATCATTATAACAAACATTATCACCACTATACGGACCATTATCACCACTATAACGACCATTATCACCACTATAAGGACCATTATCGCCACTATAACGACCACTATCACCACTATAAGGACTATTATCACCACTATAACGACCATTATCACAATTAGAACGACCATTATCACCACTATAACGACCATTATCACCACTATAAGGACTATTATCACCACTATAACGACCATTATCACAATTAGAACGACCATTATCACCACTATAACGACCATTATCACCACTATAACGACCATTATCACCACTATAGCGACCATTATCAACACTATAACCACCATTATCAGCATTATAACAACAATTATCAATACTATAACGACCATTATCACAATTAGAACGACCATTATCACCACTACAACGACCATTATCACCACTATAGCGACCATTATAAACACTATAACCACCATTATCAGCATTATAACAACAATTATCAATACTATAACGACCATTATCACCACTATAACGACTATTATCACCACTATAACGACCACTATCACCACTGTAGCAACCATTATCACCACTATAGCAACCATTATCACCACTATAGCGACCACTATCAACACTATAATCACCATTATCAGCACTATAACAACAATTATCAGTACTATAACAACCATTATCAAAAATATAACAACCTTTATCACCACAATAACAACCGTTATCACCACTATAGCAACCATTATCACCACTATAACGACCACTATCACGACTATGACAACCATTATCACCACTATAACGACCTCTATCACCACTATAGCAACCATTATCACCACTATAAGGACTATTATCACCACTATGACGACCATTATCACCTCTATAACAACCATTATCACCACTATTCGGACCATTATCGCCACTATAACGACCACTATCATCACTATAACAACCATTATCACCACTATAGGGACCATTATCACCACTATAACATCCATTATCACCACTATATGGACCAGTATTACCACTATAACCACCACTATCATCACTATAACAACCATTGTCACCACTATACGGACCATTATCACCACTATAACGACCATTATCACCACTATAACGACCACTATCACGACTATGGCAACCATTATCACAACTTTAACGGCCATTATCACCACTATAACGGCCATTATCACCACTATAGCGACCATTATCAAAGCTATAACCACCATTATCAGCACTATAACAACAATTATCACTACTATAACAACCATTACCAATACTATAACAACCTTTAATACCACTATGACAACCGTTATCACCACTATAGCAACCATTATCACCACTATAACAACCATTATCACCACTGTAACAACCATTATCGCCACTATAACGACCACTATCACGACTATGACAACCATTATCACAACTTTAACGGCCATTATCACCACTATAACGGCCATTATCACCACTATGACGACCATTATCACAATTAGAACGACCATTATCACCACTATAACGACCACTATCACCACTATAACGACCATTATCACCACTATAGCGACCATTATCAGTACTGTAACAACCATTATCAAAACTATAACAACCTTTATCACCACTATAACAACCGTTATCACAACTATAGCAACCATTATCACCACTACAGCGACCATTATCAACAATATAATCACCATTATCAGCACTATAACAACAATTATCAGTACTATAACAACCATTATCAAAAATGTAACAACCTTTATCACCACTATAACAACCGTTATCACCACTATAGCAACCATTATCACCACTATAACGACCATTATCACGACTATAACAACCACTATCACGACTATGACAACCATTATCACCACTATAACGACCATTCTCGACACCATAACAACCATTATCACCACTATGACAACCATTATCACCACTATATGGACCATTATCACCACTATAACGGCCTCTATCACCACTATAGCAACCATTATCACCACTATAAGGACTATTATCACCACTATAAGGACTATTATCACCACTATGACGACCATTATCACCTCTATAACAACAATTATCACCACTATATGGACCATTATCACCACTATAACGACCACTATCATCACTATAACAACCATTATCACCACTATAAGGACCATTATCACCACTATAACATCCATTATCACCACTATATGGACCATTATTACCACTATAACGACCACTATCATCACTATAACAACCATTATCACCACTATACGGACCATTATCACCACTATAACGACCATTATTACCACTATAACAACCATTATCATCAATATAACAATCATTATCGCCACTATAACAACTATTATCACCACTATAACAACCATGATCACCACTATAACGACCACTATCACGACTATAACATCCATTATCACCACTTTAACGACCATTATCAGTACTGTAACAAGCATTATCAAAACTATAACAACCTTTATCACCACTATAACAACCGTTATCACCACTATAGCAACCATTATCACCACTATAGCGACCACTATCAACACTGTAATCACCATTATCAGCACTATAACAACAATTATCAGTACTATAACAACCATTATCAAAAATATAACAACCTTTATCACCACAATAACAACCGTTATCACCACTATAGCAACCATTATCACCACTATAACGACCACTATCACGACTATGACAACCATTATCACCACTATAACGACCACTATCACGACTATGACAACCATTATCACCACTATAACGACAATTCCCATCACTATAACAACCATTATCACCACTATAACAACCATTATCACCACTATAAGGACCATTATCACCACTATAGCAACCATTATCACCACTATAAGGACCATTATCACCACTATAACGACCATTATCACCACTATAAGGACCATTATCACCACTATAACGACCATTATCACCACTATAAGGACCATTATCACCACTATAACGACCAATATCACAATTAGAACGACCATTATCACCACTATATGGACCATTCTCGCCACTATAACGACCACTATCATCACTATAACAAACATTATCACCACTATACGGACCATTATCACCACTATAACGACCATTATCACCACTATAAGGACCATTATCGCCACTATAACGACCACTATCACCACTATAAGGACTATTATCACCACTATAACGACCATTATCACAATTAGAACGACCATTATCACCACTATAACGACCATTATCACCACTATAAGGACTATTATCACCACTATAACGACCATTATCACAATTAGAACGACCATTATCACCACTATAACGACCATTATCACCACTATAACGACCATTATCACCACTATAGCGACCATTATCAACACTATAACCACCATTATCAGCATTATAACAACAATTATCAATACTATAACGACCATTATCACAATTAGAACGACCATTATCACCACTACAACGACCATTATCACCACTATAGCGACCATTATAAACACTATAACCACCATTATCAGCATTATAACAACAATTATCAATACTATAACGACCATTATCACCACTATAACGACTATTATCACCACTATAACGACCACTATCACCACTGTAGCAACCATTATCACCACTATAGCAACCATTATCACCACTATAGCGACCACTATCAACACTATAATCACCATTATCAGCACTATAACAATAATTATCAGTACTATAACAACCATTGTCACCACTATACGGACCATTATCACCACTATAACGACCATTATCACCACTATAACGACCACTATCACGACTATGACAACCATTATCACAACTTTAACGGCCATTATCACCACTATAACGGCCATTATCACCACTATAGCGACCATTATCAAAGCTATAACCACCATTATCAGCACTATAACAACAATTATCACTACTATAACAACCATTACCAATACTATAACAACCTTTAATACCACTATGACAACCGTTATCACCACTATAGCAACCATTATCACCACTATAACAACCATTATCACCACTGTAACAACCATTATCGCCACTATAAGCACCATTATCACCACTATAACAACTATTATCACCACTCTAACAACCATTATCACCACTACAACAACCATTATCACCACTACAACAACCATTATTACCACTATAAGAACCATTATCACCACTATAAGGACCATCATCACCACTATGACGACCATTATCACCTCTATAACGACCTTTACCACCACTATAACAACCATTATTACCACTACAACCATTATTACCACTATAACAACCATTATCATCAATATAACAACCATTATCGCCATTAGAACAACTATTATCACCACTATAACAACCATGCTCACCACTATAAGGACCATTATCATCACTATAACGATCGTTATCACCACAATAACAGACATTATCACCACTATGACGACCATTATCACAATTAGAACGACCATTATCACCACTATAACGACCACTATCACCACTATAACGACCATTATCACCACTATAGCGACCATTATCAGTACTGTAACAACCATTATCAAAACTATAACAACCTTTATCACCACTATAACAACCGTTATCACAACTATAGCAACCATTATCACCACTATAGCGACCATTATCAACACTATAACGACCATTATCACCACTATAGCGACCATTATAAACACTATAACCACCATTATCAGCATTATAACAACAATTATCAATACTATAACGACCATTATCACCACTATAACGACTATTATCACCACTATAACGACCACTATCACCACTGTAGCAACCATTATCACCACTATAGCAACCATTATCACCACTATAGCGACCACTATCAACACTATAATCACCATTATCAGCACTATAACAATAATTATCAGTACTATAACAACCATTGTCACCACTATACGGACCATTATCACCACTATAACGACCATTATCACCACTATAACGACCTCTATCACGACTATGACAACCATTATCACAACTTTAACGGCCATTATCACCACTATAACGGCCATTATCACCACTATAGCGACCATTATCAAAGCTATAACCACCATTATCAGCACTATAACAACAATTATCACTACTATAACAACCATTACCAATACTATAACAACCTTTAATACCACTATGACAACCGTTATCACCACTATAGCAACCATTATCACCACTATAACAACCATTATCACCACTGTAACAACCATTATCGCCACTATAAGCACCATTATCACCACTATAACAACTATTATCACCACTCTAACAACCATTATCACCACTACAACAACCATTATCACCACTACAACAACCATTATTACCACTATAAGAACCATTATCACCACTATAAGGACCATCATCACCACTATGACGACCATTATCACCTCTATAACGACCTTTACCACCACTATAACAACCATTATTACCACTACAACAACCATTATTACCACTATAACAACCATTATCATCAATATAACAACCATTATCGCCATTATAACAACTATTATCACCACTATAACAACCATGCTCACCACTATAAGGACCATTATCATCACTATAACGATCGTTATCACCACAATAACAGACATTATCACCACTATGACGACCATTATCACAATTAGAACAACCATTATCACCACTATAACGACCACTATCACCACTATAACGACCATTATCACCACTATAGCGACCATTATCAGTACTGTAACAACCATTATCAAAACTATAACAACCTTTATCACCACTATAACAACCGTTATCACAACTATAGCAACCATTATCACCACTATAGCGACCATTATCAACACTATAATCACCATTATCAGCACTATAACAACAATTATCAGTACTATAACAACCATTATCAAAAATGTAACAACCTTTATCACCACTATAACAACCGTTATGACCACTATAGCAACCATTATCACCACTATAGCGACCACTATCAACACTGTATTCACCATTATCAGCACTATAACAACAATTATCAGTACTATAACAACCATTATCAAAAATATAACAACCTTTATCACCACAATAACAACCGTTATCACCACTATAGCAACCATTATCACCACTATAACGACCACTATCACGACTATGACAACCATTATCACCACTATAACGACCACTATAACGACTATGACAACCATTATCACCACTATAACGACAATTCCCATCACTATAACAACCATTATCACCACTATAACAACCATTATCACCACTATAACGGCCATTATCACCACTATAGCGACCATTATCAAAGCTATAACCACCATTATCAGCACTATAACAACAATTATCACTACTATAACAACCATTACCAATACTATAACAACCTTTAATACCACTATGACAACCGTTATCACCACTATAGCAACCATTATCACCACTATAACAACCATTATCACCACTGTAACAACCATTATCGCCACTATAAGCACCATTATCACCACTATAACGACCACTATCACCACTGTAGCAACCATTATCACCACTATGACGGCCATTATCACCACTATAGCGACCATTATCAAAGCTATAACCACCATTATCAGCACTATAACAACAACTATCATTACTATAACAACCATTACCAATACTATAACAACCTTTAATGCCACTATGACAACCGTTATCACCACTATAGCAACCATTATAACCACTATAACGACCATTATCACGACTATAACAACCACTATCACGACTATGACAACCATTATCACCACTATAACGACCATTCTCACCACCATAACAACCATTATCACCACTATGACAATCATTATCACCACTATATGGACCATTATCACCACTATAACGACCTCTATCACCACTATAGCAACCATTGTCACCACTATAAGGACTATTATCACCACTATGACGACCATTATCACCTCTATAACAACCATTATCACCACTATATGGACCATTATCACCACTATAACGACCACTATCATCACCATAACAACCATTATCACCACTATAAGGACCATTATCAGTACTGTAACAACCATTATCAAAACTATAACAACCTTTATCACCACTACAACAACCATTATCACCACTACAACAACCATTATTACCACTATAAGAACCATTATCACCACTATAAGGACCATCATCACCACTATGACGACCATTATCACCTCTATAACGACCTTTACCACCACTATAACAACCATTATTACCACTACAACAACCATTATTACCACTATAACAACCATTATCATCAATATAACAACCATTATCGCCATTAGAACAACTATTATCACCACTATAACAACCATGCTCACCACTATAAGGACCATTATCATCACTATAACGATCGTTATCACCACAATAACAGACATTATCACCACTATGACGACCATTATCACAATTAGAACGACCATTATCACCACTATAACGACCACTATCACCACTATAACGACCATTATCACCACTATAGCGACCATTATCAGTACTGTAACAACCATTATCAAAACTATAACAACCTTTATCACCACTATAACAACCGTTATCACAACTATAGCAACCATTATCACCACTATAGCGACCATTATCAACACTATAACGACCATTATCACCACTATAGCGACCATTATAAACACTATAACCACCATTATCAGCATTATAACAACAATTATCAATACTATAACGACCATTATCACCACTATAACGACTATTATCACCACTATAACGACCACTATCACCACTGTAGCAACCATTATCACCACTATGGCAACCATTATCACCACTATAGCGACCACTATCAACACTATAATCACCATTATCAGCACTATAACAATAATTATCAGTACTATAACAACCATTGTCACCACTATACGGACCATTATCACCACTATAACGACCATTATCACCACTATAACGACCACTATCACGACTATGACAACCATTATCACAACTTTAACGGCCATTATCACCACTATAACGGCCATTATCACCACTATAGCGACCATTATCAAAGCTATAACCACCATTATCAGCACTATAACAACAATTATCACTACTATAACAACCATTACCAATACTATAACAACCTTTAATACCACTATGACAACCGTTATCACCACTATAGCAACCATTATCACCACTATAACAACCATTATCACCACTGTAACAACCATTATCGCCACTATAAGCACCATTATCACCACTATAACAACTATTATCACCACTCTAACAACCATTATCACCACTACAACAACCATTATCACCACTACAACAACCATTATTACCACTATAAGAACCATTATCACCACTATAAGGACCATCATCACCACTATGACGACCATTATCACCTCTATAACGACCTTTACCACCACTATAACAACCATTATTACCACTACAACAACCATTATTACCACTATAACAACCATTATCATCAATATAACAACCATTATCGCCATTATAACAACTATTATCACCACTATAACAACCATGCTCACCACTATAAGGACCATTATCATCACTATAACGATCGTTATCACCACAATAACAGACATTATCACCACTATGACGACCATTATCACAATTAGAACGACCATTATCACCACTATAACGACCACTATCACCACTATAACGACCATTATCACCACTATAGCGACCATTATCAGTACTGTAACAACCATTATCAAAACTATAACAACCTTTATCACCACTATAACAACCGTTATCACAACTATAGCAACCATTATCACCACTATAGCGACCATTATCAACACTATAATCACCATTATCAGCACTATAACAACAATTATCAGTACTATAACAACCATTATCAAAAATGTAACAACCTTTATCACCACTATAACAACCGTTATGACCACTATAGCAACCATTATCACCACTATAGCGACCACTATCAACACTGTATTCACCATTATCAGCACTATAACAACAATTATCAGTACTATAACAACCATTATCAAAAATATAACAACCTTTATCACCACAATAACAACCGTTATCACCACTATAGCAACCATTATCACCACTATAACGACCACTATCACGACTATGACAACCATTATCACCACTATAACGACCACTATAACGACTATGACAACCATTATCACCACTATAACGACAATTCCCATCACTATAACAACCATTATCACCACTATAACAACCATTATCACCACTATAAGGACCATTATCACCACTATAACAACCATTATCACCACTATAAGGACCATTATCACCATTATAACGACCATTATCACCACTATAAGGACCATTATCACCACTATAACGACCATTATCACCACTATAAGGACCATTATCACCACTATAGCGACCATTATCAACACTATAACCACCATTATCAGCATTATAACAACAATTATCAATACTATAACGACCATTATCACCACTATAACGACTATTATCACCACTATAACGACCACTATCACCACTGTAGCAACGATTATCACCACTATAACGGCCATTATCACCACTATAACGGCCATTATCACCACTATAGCGACCATTATCAAAGCTATAACCACCATTATCAGCACTATAACAACAATTATCACTACTATAACAACCATTACCAATACTATAACAACCTTTAATACCACTATGACAACCGTTATCACCACTATAGCAACCATTATCACCACTATAACAACCATTATCACCACTGTAACAACCATTATCGCCACCATAAGCACCATTATCACCACTATAACGACCACTATCACCACTGTAGCAACCATTATCACCACTATGACGGCCATTATCACCACTATAGCGACCATTATCAAAGCTATAACCACCATTATCAGCACTATAACAACAACTATCATTACTATAACAACCATTACCAATACTATAACAACCTTTAATGCCACTATGACAACCGTTATCACCACTATAGCAACCATTATAACCACTATAACGACCATTATCACGACTATAACAACCACTATCACGACTATGACAACCATTATCACCACTATAACGACCATTCTCACCACCATAACAACCATTATCACCACTATGACAATCATTATCACCACTATATGGACCATTATCACCACTATAACGACCTCTATCACCACTATAGCAACCATTGTCACCACTATAAGGACTATTATCACCACTATGACGACCATTATCACCTCTATAACAACCATTATCACCACTATATGGACCATTATCACCACTATAACGACCACTATCATCACCATAACAACCATTATCACCACTATAAGGACCATTATCACCACTATAACATCCATTATCACCACTATATGGACCATTATTACCACTATAACGACCACTATCATCACTATAACAACCATTATCACCACTATACGGACCATTATCACCACTATAACGACCATTATTACCACTATAACAACCATTATCATCAATATAACAATCATTATCGCCACTATAACAACTATTATCACCACTATAACAACCATGATCACCACTATAACGACCACTATCACGACTATAACATCCATTATCACCACTTTAACGACCATTATCAGTACTGTAACAAGCATTATCAAAACTATAACAACCTTTATCACCACTATAACAACCGTTATCACCACTATAGCAACCATTATCACCACTATAGCGACCACTATCAACACTATAATCACCATTATCAGCACTATAACAACAATTATCAGTACTATAACAACCATTATCAAAAATATAACAACCTTTATCACCACAATAACAACCGTTATCACCACTATAGCAACCATTATCACCACTATAACGACCACTATCACGACTATGACAACCATTATCACCACTATAACGACCACTATCACGACTATGACAACCATTATCACCACTATAACGACAATTCCCATCACTATAACAACCGTTATCACCACTATAACAACCATTATCACCACTATAAGGACCATTATCACCACTATAACAACCATTATCACCACTATAAGGACCATTATCACCACTATAACGACCATTATCACCACTATAAGGACCATTATCACCACTATAACGACCAATATCACAATTAGAACGACCATTATCACCACTATATGGACCATTATCACCACTATAACGACCACTATCATCACTATAACAAACATTATCATCACTATACGGACCATTATCACCACTATAACGACCATTATCACCACTATAAGGACCATTATCGCCACTATAGCGACCACTATCACCACTATAAGGACTATTATCACCACTATAACGACCATTATCACAATTAGAACGACCATTATCACCACTATAACGACCATTATCACCACTATAAGGACTATTATCACCACTATAACGACCATTATCACAATTAGAACGACCATTATCACCACTATAACGACCATTATCACCACTATAACGACCATTATCACCACTATAGCGACCATTATCAACACTATAACCACCATTATCAGCATTATAACAACAATTATCAATACTATAACGACCATTATCACCACTATAACGACTATTATCACCACTATAACGACCACTATCACCACTGTAGCAACGATTATCACCACTATAACGGCCATTATCACCACTATAGCGACCATTATCAAAGCTATAACTACCATTATCAGCACTATAACAACAATTATCATTACTATAACAACCATTACCAATACTATAACAACCTTTAATACCACTATGACAACCGTTATCACCACTATAGCAACCATTATCACCACTATAACGACCATTATCACGACTATAACAACCACTATCACGATTATGACAACCATTATCACCACTATAACGACCATTCTCACCCCCATAACAACCATTATCACCACTATGACAACCATTATCACCACTATATGGACCATTATCACCACTATAACGACCTCTATCACCAGTATAGCAACCATTATCACCACTATAAGGATTATTATCACCACTATGACGACCATTATCACCTCTATAACAACCATTATCAACACTATATGGACCATTATTACCACTATAACGACCACTATCATCACTATAACAACCATTATCACCACTATACGGACCATTATCACCACTATAACGACCATTATTACCACTATAACAACCATTATCATCAATATAACAATCATTATCGCCACTATAACAACTATTATCACCACTATAACAACCATGATCACCACTATAACGACCACTATCACGACTATAACATCCATTATCACCACTTTAACGACCATTATCAGTACTGTAACAAGCATTATCAAAACTATAACAACCTTTATCACCACTATAACAACCGTTATCACCACTATAGCAACCATTATCACCACTATAGCGACCACTATCAACACTATAATCACCATTATCAGCACTATAACAACAATTATCAGTACTATAACAACCATTATCAAAAATATAACAACCTTTATCACCACAATAACAACCGTTATCACCACTATAGCAACCATTATCACCACTATAACGACCACTATCACGACTATGACAACCATTATCACCACTATAACGACCACTATCACGACTATGACAACCATTATCACCACTATAACGACAATTCCCATCACTATAACAACCGTTATCACCACTATAACAACCATTATCACCACTATAAGGACCATTATCACCACTATAACAACCATTATCACCACTATAAGGACCATTATCACCACTATAACGACCATTATCACCACTATAAGGACCATTATCACCACTATAACGACCATTATCACCACTATAAGGACCATTATCACCACTATAACGACCAATATCACAATTAGAACGACCATTATCACCACTATATGGACCATTATCACCACTATAACGACCACTATCATCACTATAACAAACATTATCATCACTATACGGACCATTATCACCACTATAACGACCATTATCACCACTATAAGGACCATTATCGCCACTATAACGACCACTATCACCACTATAAGGACTATTATCACCACTATAACGACCATTATCACAATTAGAACGACCATTATCACCACTATAACGACCATTATCACCACTATAAGGGCTATTATCACCACTATAACGACCATTATCACAATTAGAACGACCATTATCACCACTATAACGACCATTATCACCACTATAACGACCATTATCACCACTATAGCGACCATTATCAACACTATAACCACCATTATCAGCATTATAACAACAATTATCAATACTATAACGACCATTATCACCACTATAACGACTATTATCACCACTATAACGACCACTATCACCACTGTAGCAACGATTATCACCACTATAACGGCCATTATCACCACTATAGCGACCATTATCAAAGCTATAACTACCATTATCAGCACTATAACAACAATTATCATTACTATAACAACCATTACCAATACTATAACAACCTTTAATACCACTATGACAACCGTTATCACCACTATAGCAACCATTATCACCACTATAACGACCATTATCACGACTATAACAACCACTATCACGATTATGACAACCATTATCACCACTATAACGACCATTCTCACCCCCATAACAACCATTATCACCACTATGACAACCATTATCACGACTATATGGACCATTATCACCACTATAACGACCTCTATCACCAGTATAGCAACCATTATCACCACTATAAGGATTATTATCACCACTATGACGACCATTATCACCTCTATAACAACCATTATCAACACTATATGGACCATTATCACCACTATAACGACCACTATCATCACTATAACAACCATTATCACCACAATAAGGACCATTATCACCACTATCACATCCATTATCACCACTATATGGACCATTATTACCACTACAACGACCACTATCATCACTATAACAACCATTGTCACCACTATACGGACCATTATCACCACTATAACGACCATTATCACCACTATAACGACCACTATCACGACTATAACAACCATTATCACAACTTTAACGGCCATTATCACCACTATAACGGCCATTATCACCACTATAGCGACCATTATCAAAGCTATAACCACCATTATCAGCACTATAACAACAATTATCACTACTATAACAACCATTACCAATACTATAACAACCTTTAATACCACTATGACAACCGTTATCACCACTATAGCAACCATTATCACCACTATAACAACCATTATCACCACTGTAACAACCATTATCGCCACTATAAGCACCATTATCACCACTATAACAACTATTATCACCACTATAACAGCCATTATCACCACTACAACAACCATTCTCACCACTGTAACAACCATTATCGCCACTATAAGCACCATTATCACCACTATAACAACTATTATCACCACTATAACAACCATTATCACCACTACAACAACCATTATCACCACTACAACAACCATTATTACCACTATAAGAACCATTATCACCACTATTAGGACCATTATCACCACTGTGACGACCATTATCACCTCTATAACGACCTTTACCACCACTATAACAACCATTATCACCACTATAACAACCATTATTACCACTATAACAACCATTATCACCACTACAACAACCATTATTACCACTATTAGAACCATTATCACCACTATAGGGACCATCATCACCACTATGACGACCATTATCACCTCTATAACGACCTTTACCACCACTATAACAACCATTATCACCACTACAACAACCATTATTACCACTATAACAACCATTATCACCACTATAAGGACCATTATCACCACTATGACGACCATTATCACCTCTATAACGACCTTTACCACCACTATAACAACCATTATTACCACTACAACAACCATTATTACCACTATAACAACCATTATCATCAATATAACAACCATTATCGCCACTATAACAACTATTATCACCACTATAACAACCATGATCACCACTATAAGGACCATTATCATCACTATAACGATCGTTATCACCACAATAACAGACATTATCACCACTATGACGACCATTATCACAATTAGAACGACCATTATCACCACTTAAACGACCACTATCACCACTGTAGCAACCATTATCACCACTATAGCAACCATTATCACCACTATAAGGACTATTATCACCACTATGACGACCATTATCACCTCTATAACAACCATTATCACCACTATTCGGACCATTATCGCCACTATAACGACCACTATCATCACTATAACAACCATTATCACCACTATACGGACCATTATCACCACTATAACGACCTTTATCACCACTATAATGACCACTATCACGACTATGACAACCATTATCACAACTTTAACGGCCATTATCACCACTATAACGGCCATTATCACCACTATAGCGACCATTATCAAAGCTATAACCACCATTATCAGCACTATAACAACAATTATCACTACTATAACAACCATTACCAATACTATAACAAACTTTAATACCACCATGACAACCGTTATCACCACTATAGCAACCATTATCACCACTATAACAACCATTATCACCACTGTAACAACCATTATCGCCACTATAAGCACCATTATCACCACTATAACAACTATTATCACCACTCTAACAACCATTATCACCACTACAACAACCATTATCACCACTACAACAACCATTATTACCACTATAAGAACCATTATCACCACTATAAGGACCATCATCACCACTATGACGACCATTATCACCTCTATAACGACCTTTACCACCACTATAACAACCATTATCACCACTACAACAACCATTATTACCACTATAACAACCATTATCACCACTATAAGGACCATTATCACCACTATGACGACCATTATCACCTCTATAACGACCTTTACCACCACTATAACAACCATTATTACCACTACAACAACCATTATTACCACTATAACAACCATTATCATCAATATAACAACCATTATCGCCACTATAACAACTATTATCACCACTATAACAACCATGCTCACCACTATAAGGACCATTATCATCACTATAACGATCGTTATCACCACAATAACAGACATTATCACCACTATGACGAGCATTATCACAATTAGAACGACCGTTATCACCACTATAACGACCACTATCACCACTATAACGACCATTATCACCACTATAGCGACCATTATCAGTACTGTAACAACCATTATCAAAACTATAACAACCTTTATCACCACTATAACAACCGTTATCACCACTATAGCAACCATTATCACCACTATAACGACCATTATCACCACTATAACGACCACTATCACCACTGTAGCAACCATTATCACCACTATGACGTCCATTATCACCACTATAGCGACCATTATCAAAGCTATAACCACCATTATCAGCAATATAACAACAACTATCATTACTATAACAACCATTACCAATACTATAACAACCTTTAATGCCACTATGACAACCGTTATCACCACTATAGCAACCATTATCACCACTATAGCGACCATTATCACGACTATATCAACCACTATCACGACTATGACAACCATTATCACCACTATAAGGACCATTATCACCACTATAACGACCATTATCACCACTATAAGGACCATTATCGCCACTATAACGACCATTATTACAATTAGAACGACCATTATCACCACTATAACGACCATTATCACCACTATAACGACCATTATCACCACTATAGCGACCATTATCAAAGCTATAACTACCATTATCAGCACTATAACAACAATTATCATTACTATAACAACCATTACCAATACTATAACAACCTTTAATACCACTATGACAACCGTTATCACCACTATAACAACCATTATCACCACTATAAGGACCATTATCACCACTATAACAACCATTATCACCACTATAAGGACCATTATCACCACTATAACGACCACTATCACCACTATAAGGACTATTATCACAACTATAACGACCATTATCACAATTAGAACGACCATTATCACCACTATAACGACCATTATCACCACTATAAGGACTATTATCACCACTATAACGACCATTATCACCACTATAACGACCATTATCACCACTATAGCGACCATTATCAACACTATAACCACCATTATCAGCATTATAACAACAATTATCAATACTATAACGACCATTATCACCACTATAACGACTATTATCACCACTATAACGACCACTATCACCACTGTAGCAACGATTATCACCACTATAACGGCCATTATCACCACTATAGCGACCATTATCAAAGCTATAACTACCATTATCAGCACTATAACAACAATTATCATTACTATAACAACCATTACCAATACTATAACAACCTTTAATACCACTATGACAACCGTTATCACCACTATAGCAACCATTATCACCACTATAACGACCATTATCACGACTATAACAACCACTATCACGATTATGACAACCATTATCACCACTATAACGACCATTCTCACCCCCATAACAACCATTATCACCACTATGACAACCATTATCACCACTATATGGACCATTATCACCACTATAACGACCACTATCATCACTATAACAACCATTATCACCACAATAAGGACCATTATCACCACTATCACATCCATTATCACCACTATATGGACCATTATTACCACTACAACGACCACTATCATCACTATAACAACCATTGTCACCACTATACGGACCATTATCACCACTATAACGACCATTATCACCACTATAACGACCATTATCACCACTATAGCGACCATTATCAGTACTGTAACAACCATTATCAAAACTATAACAACCTTTATCACCACTATAACAACCGTTATCACAACTATAGCAACCATTATCACCACTATAGCGACCATTATCAACACTATAATCACCATTATCAGCACTATAACAACAATTATCAGTACTATAACAACCATTATCAAAAATGTAACAACCTTTATCACCACTATAACAACCGTTATCACCACTATAGCAACCATTATCACCACTATAACGACCATTATCACCACTATAACGACCACTATCACCACTGTAGCAACCATTATCACCACTATGACGGCCATTATCACCACTATAGCGACCATTATCAAAGCTATAACCACCATTATCAGCACTATAACAACAACTATCATTACTATAACAACCATTACCAATACTATAACAACCTTTAATGCCACTATGACAACCGTTATCACCACTATAGCAACCATTATAACCACTATAACGACCATTATCACGACTATAACAACCACTATCACGACTATGACAACCATTATCACCACTATAACGACCATTCTCACCACCATAACAACCATTATCACCACTATGACAACCATTATCACCACTATATGGACCATTATCACCACTATAACGACCTCTATCACCACTATAGCAACCATTGTCACCACTATAAGGACTATTATCACCACTATGACGACCATTATCACCTCTATAACAACCATTATCACCACTATATGGACCATTATCACCACTATAACATCCATTATCACCACTATATGGACCATTATTACCACTATAACGACCACTATCATCACTATAACAACCATTATCCCCACTATACGGACCATTATCACCACTATAACGACCATTATCACCACTATAACGACCACTATCACGACTATAACAACCATTATCACCACTATAAGGACTATTATCACCACTATGACGACCATTATCACCTCTATAACAACCATTATCACCACTATATGGACCATTATCACCACTATAACGACCACTATCATCACTATAACAACCATTATCACCACTATAAGGACCATTATCACCACTATAACATCCATTATCACCACTATATGGACCATTATTACCACTATAACGACCACTATCATCACTATAACAACCATTATCACCACTATACGGACCATTATCACCACTATAACGACCATTATCACCACTATAAGGACCATTATCACCACTATAACGACCAATATCACAATTAGAACGACCATTATCACCACTATATGGACCATTATCACCACTATAACGACCACTATCATCACTATAACAAACATTATCATCACTATACGGACCATTATCACCACTATAACGACCATTATCACCACTATAAGGACCATTATCGCCACTATAACGACCACTATCACCACTATAAGGACTATTATCACCACTATAACGACCATTATCACCACTATAAGGACTATTACCACCACTATAACGACCATTATCACAATTAGAACGACCATTATCACCACTATAACGACCATTATCACCACTATAACGACCATTATCACCACTATAGCGACCATTATCAACACCATAACCACCATTATCAGCATTATAACAACAATTATCAATACTATAACGACCATTATCACCACTATAACGACTATTATCACCACTATAACGACCACTATCACCACTGTAGCAACGATTATCACCACTATAACGGCCATTATCACCACTATAGCGACCATTATCAAAGCTATAACTACCATTATCAGCACTATAACAACAATTATCATTACTATAACAACCATTACCAATACTATAACAACCTTTAATACCACTATGACAACCGTTATCACCACTATAGCAACCATTATCACCACTATAACGACCATTATCACGACTATAACAACCACTATCACGATTATGACAACCATTATCACCACTATAACGACCATTCTCACCCCCATAACAACCATTATCACCACTATGACAACCATTATCACCACTATATGGACCATTATCACCACTATAACGACCTCTATCACCAGTATAGCAACCATTATCACCACTATAAGGACTATTATCACCACTATGACGACCATTATCACCTCTATAACAACCATTATCAACACTATATGGACCATTATCACCACTATAACGACCACTATCATCAGTATAACAACCATTATCACCAAGATAAGGACCATTATCACCACTATCACATCCATTATCACCACTATATGGACCATTATTACCACTACAACGACCACTATCATCACTATAACAACCATTATCACCACTATACGGACCATTATCACCACTATAACGACCATTATCACCACTATAACGATCGTTATCACCACAATAACAGACATTATCACCACTATGACGACCATTATCACAATTAGAACGACCTCTATCACCAGTATAGCAACCATTATCACCACTATAAGGACTATTATCACCACTATGACGACCATTATCACCTCTATAACAACCATTATCAACACTATATGGACCATTATCACCACTATAACGACCACTATCATCACTATAACAACCATTATCACCAAGATAAGGACCATTATCACCACTATGACAACCATTATCACCACTATAAGGACTATTACCACCACTATAACGACCACTATCACGACTATAACAACCATTATCACAACTTTAACGGCCATTATCACCACTATAACGGCCATTATCACCACTATAGCGACCATTATCAAAGCTATAACCACCATTATCAGCACTATAACAACAATTATCACTACTATAACAACCATTACCAATACTATAACAACCTTTAATACCACTATGACAACCGTTATCACCACTATAGCAACCATTATCACCACTATAACAACCATTATCACCACTGTAACAACCATTATCGCCACTATAAGCACCATTATCACCACTATAACAACTATTATCACCACTATAACAACCATTATCACCACTACAACAACCATTATTACCACTATAACAACCATGATCACCACTATAAGGACCATTATCATCACTATAACGATCGTTATCACCACAATAACAGACATTATCACCACTATGACGACCATTATCACAATTAGAACGACCATTATCACCACTATAACGACCACTATCACCACTATAACGACCATTATCACCACTATAGCGACCATTATCAGTACTGTAACAACCATTATCAAAACTATAACAACCTTTATCACCACTATAACAACCGTTATCACAACTATAGCAACCATTATCACCACTATAGCGACCATTATCAACACTATAATCACCATTATCAGCACTATAACAACAATTATCAGTACTATAACAACCATTATCAAAAATGTAACAACCTTTATCACCACTATAACAACCGTTATCACCACTATAGCAACCATTATCACCACTATAACGACCATTATCACCACTATAACGACCACTATCACCACTGTAGCAACCATTATCACCACTATGACGGCCATTATCACCACTATAGCGACCATTATCAAAGCTATAACCACCATTATCAGCACTATAACAACAACTATCATTACTATAACAACCATTACCAATACTATAACAACCTTTAATGCCACTATGACAACCGTTATCACCACTATAGCAACCATTATCACCACTATAACGACCACTATCATCACTATAACAACCATTATCACCACTATAAGGACCATTATCACCACTATAACATCCATTATCACCACTATATGGACCATTATTACCACTATAACGACCACTATCATCACTATAACAACCATTATCACCACTATACGGACCATTATCACCACTATAACGACCATTATCAAAGCTATACCCACCATTATCAGCACTATAACAACAATTATCACTACTATAACAACCATTACCAATACTATAACAACCTTTAATACCACTATGACAACCGTTATCACCACTATAGCAACCATTATCACCACTATAACAACCATTATCACCACTATAACGACCATTATCAAAGCTATACCCACCATTATCAGCACTATAACAACAATTATCACTACTATAACAACCATTACCAATACTATAACAACCTTTAATACCACTATGACAACCGTTATCACCACTATAGCAACCATTATCACCACTATAACAACCATTATCACCACTATAACGACCATTCTCACCATTATAACATCCATTATCACCACTATATGGACCATTATCACCACTATAACGACCACCATCATCACTATAACAAACATTATCACCACTATACGGACCATTATCACCACTATAACGACCATTATCACCAATATAAGGACCATTATCGCCACTATAACGACCATTATCACCACTATAAGGACTATTATCACCACTATAACGACCATTATCACACTTAGAACGACCATTATCACCACTATAACGACCATTATCACCACTATAAGGACTATTATCACCACTATAACGAACATTATCACAATTAGAACGACCATTATCACCATTATAACGACCATTATCACCACTATAACGACCATTATCACCACTATAGCGACCATTATCAACACTATAACCACCATTATCAGCATTATAACAACAATTATCAATACTATAACGACCATTATCACCACTATAACGTGTATTATCACCACTATAACGACCACTATCACGACTATAACAACCATTATCACCACTTTAACGACCATTATCACCACTATAAAAACCATTATCACCACTATAACGACCATTATCACCACAATAACGACTATTATCAACACTATAACGATCATTATCACCACTACAGCGACCATTATCAACACTATAATCACCATTATCAGCACTATAACAACAATTATCAGTACTATAACAATCATTATCAAAAATATAACAACCTTTATCACCACTATAACAACCGTTCTCATCAATATAACAACCATTATCGCCACTATAACAATTATTATCACCACTATAGCAACCATGATCACCACTATAAGGACCATTATCATCACTATAACGATCATTATCACCACTATAACATCCATTATCACCACTATATGGACCATTATTACCACTATAACGACCATTATCACAATTAGAACGACCATTATCACCACTATAACGACCATTATCACCACTATAAGGACCATTATCACCACAATAACGACCATTATCACAATTAGAACGACCATTATCACCACTATAACGACCATTATCACCACTATAACGACCATTATCACCACTATAGCGACCATTATCAACACTATAACCACCATTATCTGCACTATGACAACAATTATCAATACTATAACAACCATTATCACCACTATAGCGACTATTATCACCACTATAACGACCACTATCACGACTATAACAACCATTATCACCACTATAAGTACCATTGTCACCACTATAAGGACCATTATCACCACCATAACGACCATTATCACAATTAGAACGACCATTATCACCACTATAACGACCATTATCACAATTAGAACGACCATTATCACCACTATAACGACCATTATCACCACTATGACAACCGTTATCACCACTATAGCAACCATTATCATCACTATAACAACCATTATCACCACTGTAACAACCATTATCGCCACTATAAGCACCATTATCACCACTATAACAACTATTATCACCACTATAAGAACCATTATCACCACTATAAGGACCATTATCACCACTATGACGACCATTATCACCTCTATAACAACCATTATCAACACTATATGGACCATTATTACCACTATAACGACCACTATCATCACTATAACAACCATTATCACCACTATACGGACCATTATCACCACTATAACGACCATTATTACCACTATAACAACCATTATCATCAATATAACAATCATTATCGCCACTATAACAACTATTATCACCACTATAACAACCATGATCACCACTATAACGACCACTATCACGACTATAACATCCATTATCACCACTTTAACGACCATTATCAGTACTGTAACAAGCATTATCAAAACTATAACAACCTTTATCACCACTATAACAACCGTTATCACCACTATAGCAACCATTATCACCACTATAGCGACCACTATCAACACTACAATCACCATTATCAGCACTATAACGACCATTATCACCACTATAAGGACCATTATCACCACTATAACGACCAATATCACAATTAGAACGACCATTATCACCACTATATGGACCATTATCACCACTATAACGACCACTATCATCACTATAACAAACATTATCATCACTATACGGACCATTATCACCACTATAACGACCATTATCACCACTATAAGGACCATTATCGCCACTATAACGACCACTATCACCACTATAAGGACTATTATCACCACTATAACGACCATTATCACAATTAGAACGACCATTATCACCACTATAACGACCATTATCACCACTATAAGGACTATTATCACCACTATAACGACCATTATCACAATTAGAACGACCATTATCACCACTATAACGACCATTATCACCACTATAACGACCATTATCACCACTATAGCGACCATTATCAACACTATAACCACCATTATCAGCATTATAACAACAATTATCAATACTATAACGACCATTATCACCACTATAACGACTATTATCACCACTATAACGACCACTATCACCACTGTAGCAACGATTATCACCACTATAACGGCCATTATCACCACTATAGCGACCATTATCAAAGCTATAACTACCATTATCAGCACTATAACAACAATTATCATTACTATAACAACCATTACCAATACTATAACAACCTTTAATACCACTATGACAACCGTTATCACCACTATAGCAACCATTATCACCACTATAACGACCATTATCACGACTATAACAACCACTATCACGATTATGACAACCATTATCACCACTATAACGACCACTATCATCACTATAACAACCATTATCACCACAATAAGGACCATTATCACCACTATCACATCCATTATCACCACTATATGGACCATTATTACCACTACAACGACCACTATCATCACTATAACAACCATTGTCACCACTATACGGACCATTATCACCACTATAACGACCATTATCACCACTATAACGACCACTATCACGACTATAACAACCATTATCACAACTTTAACGGCCATTATCACCACTATACCGGCCATTATCACCACTATAGCGACCATTATCAAAGCTATAACCACCATTATCAGCACTATAACAACAATTATCACTACTATAACAACCATTACCAATACTATAACAACCTTTAATACCACTATGACAACCGTTATCACCACTATAGCAACCATTATCACCACTATAACAACCATTATCACCACTGTAACAACCATTATCGCCACTATAAGCACCATTATCACCACTATAACAACTATTATCACCACTATAACAGCCATTATCACCACTACAACAACCATTATCACCACTGTAACAACCATTATCGCCACTATAAGCACCATTATCACCACTATAACAACTATTATCACCACTATAACAACCATTATCACCACTACAACAACCATTATCACCACTACAACAACCATTATTACCACTATAAGAACCATTATCACCACTATTAGGACCATTATCACCACTGTGACGACCATTATCACCTCTATAACGACCTTTACCACCACTATAACAACCATTATCACCACTATAACAACCAGTATTACCACTATAACAACCATTATCACCACTACAACAACCATTATTACCACTATTAGAACCATTATCACCACTATAAGGACCATCATCACCACTATGACGACCATTATCACCTCTATAACGACCTTTACCACCACTATAACAACCATTATCACCACTACAACAACCATTATTACCACTATAACAACCATTATCACCACTATAAGGACCATTATCACCACTATGACGACCATTATCACGTCTATAACGACCTTTACCACCACTATAACAACCATTATTACCACTACAACAACCATTATTACCACTATAACAACCATTATCATCAATATAACAACCATTATCGCCACTATAACAACTATTATCACCACTATAACAACCATGATCACCACTATAAGGACCATTATCATCACTATAACGATCGTTATCACCACAATAACAGACATTATCACCACTATGACGACCATTATCACAATTAGAACGACCATTATCACCACTATAACGACCACTATCACCACTGTAGCAACCATTATCACCACTATAGCAACCATTATCACCACTATAAGGACTATTATCACCACTATGACGACCATTATCACCTCTATAACAACCATTATCACCACTATTCGGACCATTATCGCCACTATAACGACCACTATCATCACTATAACAACCATTATCACCACTATAGGGACCATTATCACCACTATAACATCCATTATCACCACTATATGGACCATTATTACCACTATAACGACCACTATCATCACTATAACAACCATTGTCACCACTATACGGACCATTATCACCACTATAACGACCTTTATCACCACTATAACGACCACTATCACGACTATGACAACCATTATCACAACTTTAACGGCCATTATCACCACTATAACGGCCATTATCACCTCTATAGCGACCATTATCAAAGCTATAACCACCATTATCAGCACTATAACAACAATTATCACTACTATAACAACCATTACCAATACTATAACAAACTTTAATACCACTATGACAACCGTTATCACCACTATAGCAACCATTATCACCACTATAACAACCATTATCACCACTGTAACAATCATTATCGCCACTATAAGCACCATTATCACCACTATAACAACTATTATCACCACTCTAACAACCATTATCACCACTACAACAACCATTATAACCACTACAACAACCATTATTACCACTATAAGAACCATTATCACCACTATAAGGACCATCATCACCACTATGACGACCATTATCACCTCTATAACGACCTTTACCACCACTATAACAACCATTATCACCACTACAACAACCATTATTACCACTATAACAACCATGCTCACCACTATAAGGACCATTATCATCACTATAACGATCGTTATCACCACAATAACTTACATTATCACCACTATGACGACCATTATCACAATTAGAACGACCATTATCACCACTATAACGACCACTATCACCACTATAACGACCATTATCACCACTATAGCGACCATTATCAGTACTGTAACAACCATTATCAAAACTATAACAACCTTTATCACCACTATAACAACCGTTATCACCACTATAGCAACCATTATCACCACTATAACGACCATTATCACGACTATAACAACCACTATCACGACTATGACAACCATTATCACCACTATAACGACCATTCTCGACACCATAACAACCATTATCACCACTATGACAACCATAATCACCACTATATGGACCATTATCACCACTATAACGACCTCTATCACCACTATAGCAACCATTATCACCACTATAAGGACTATTATCACCACTATGACGACCATTATCACCTCTATAACAACCATTATCACCACTATATGGACCATTATCACCACTATAACGACCACTATCATCACTATAACAACGATTATCACCACTATAAGGACCATTATCACCACTATAACATCCATTATCACCACTATATGGACCATTATTACCACTATAACGACCACTATCATCACTATAACAACCATTATCACCACTATACGGACCATTATCACCACTATAACGACCATTATTACCACTATAACAACCATTATCATCAATATAACAATCATTATCGCCACTATAACAACTATTATCACCACTATAACAACCATGATCACCACTATAACGACCACTATCACGACTATGACAACCATTATCACCACTATAACGACAATTCCCATCACTATAACAACCGTTATCACCACTATAACAACCATTATCACCACTATAAGGACCATTATCACCACTATAACAACCATTATCACCACTATAAGGACCATTATCACCACTATAACGACCATTATCACCACTATAAGGACCATTATCGCCACTATAACGACCACTATCACCACTATAAGGACTATTATCACCACTATAACGACCATCATCACAATTAGAACGACCATTATCACCACTATAACGACCATTATCACCACTATAAGGACTATTATCACCACTATAACGACCATTATCACAATTAGAACGACCATTATCACCACTATAACGACCATTATCACCACTATAACGACCATTATCACCACTATAGCGACCATTATCAACACTATAACCACCATTATCAGCATTATAACAACAATTATCAATACTATAACGACCATTATCACCACTATAACGACTATTATCACCACTATAACGACCACTATCACCACTGTAGCAACGATTATCACCACTATAACGGCCATTATCACCACTATAGCGACCATTATCAAAGCTATAACTACCATTATCAGCACTATAACAACAATTATCATTACTATAACAACCATTACCAATACTATAACAACCTTTAATACCACTATGACAACCGTTATCACCACTATAGCAACCATTATCACCACTATAACGACCATTATCACGACTATAACAACCACTATCACGATTATGACAACCATTATCACCACTATAACGACCATTATCACGACTATAACAACCACTATCACGATTATGACAACCATTATCACCACTATAACGACCATTCTCACCCCCATAACAACCATTATCACCACTATGACAACCATTATCACCACTATATGGACCATTATCACCACTATAACGACCTCTATCACCAGTATAGCAACCATTATCACCACTATAAGGATTATTATCACCACTATGACGACCATTATCACCTCTATAACAACCATTATCAACACTATATGGACCATTATCACCACTATAACGACCACTATCATCACTATAACAACCATTATCACCACAATAAGGACCATTATCACCACTATCACATCCATTATCACCACTATATGGACCATTATTACCACTACAACGACCACTATCATCACTATAACAACCATTGTCACCACTATACGGACCATTATCACCACTATAACGACCATTATCACCACTATAACGACCACTATCACGACTATAACAACCATTATCACAACTTTAACGGCTATTATCACCACTATAACGGCCATTATCACCACTATAGCGACCATTATCAAAGCTATAACCACCATTATCAGCACTATAACAACAATTATCACTACTATAACAACCATTACCAATACTATAACAACCTTTAATACCACTATGACAACCGTTATCACCACTATAGCAACCATTATCACCACTATAACAACCATTATCACCACTGTAACAACCATTATCGCCACTATAAGCACCATTATCACCACTATAACAACTATTATCACCACTATAACAGCCATTATCACCACTACAACAACCATTATTACCACTATAAGAACCATTATCACCACTATAAGGACCATCATCACCACTATGACGACCATTATCACCTCTATAACGACCTTTACCACCACTATAACAACCATTATCACCACTACAACAACCATTATTACCACTATAACAACCATTATCACCACTATAAGGACCATTATCACCACTATGACGACCATTATCACCACTATAACGACCTTTGCCACCACTATAACAACCATTATTACCACTACAACAACCATTATTACCACTATAACAACCATTATCATCAATATAACAACCATTATCGCCACTATAACGACCATTATCACCACTATAACGACCACTATCACCACTGTAGCAACCATTATCACCACTATGACGGCCATTATCACCACTATAGCGACCATTATCAAAGCTATAACCACCATTATCAGTACTATAACAACAACTATCATTACTATAACAACCATTACCAATACTATAACAACCTTTAATGCCACTATGACAACCGTTATCACCACTATAGCAACCATTATAACCACTATAACGACCATTATCACGACTATAACAACCACTATCACGACTATGACAACCATTATCACCACTATAACGACCATTCTCACCACCATAACAACCATTATCACCACTATGACAACCATTATCACCACTATATGGACCATTATCACCACTATAACGACCTCTATCACCACTATAGCAACCATTGTCACCACTATAAGGACTATTATCACCACTATGACGACCATTATCACCTCTATAACAACCATTATCACCACTATATGGACCATTATCACCACTATAACATCCATTATCACCACTATATGGACCATTATTACCACTATAACGACCACTATCATCACTATAACAACCATTATCCCCACTATACGGACCATTGTCACCACTATAACGACCATTATCACCACTATAACGACCACTATCACGACTATAACAACCATTATCACCACTATAAGGACTATTATCACCACTATGACGACCATTGTCACCTCTATAACAACCATTATCACCACTATATGGACCATTATCACCACTATAACGACCACTATCATCACTATAACAAACATTATCATCACTATACGGACCATTATCACCACTATAACGACCATTATCACCACTATAAGGACCATTATCGCCACTATAACGACCACTATCACCACTATAAGGACTATTATCACCACTATAACGACCATTATCACCACTATAAGGACTATTACCACCACTATAACGACCATTATCACAATTAGAACGACCATTATCACCACTATAACGACCATTATCACCACTATAACGACCATTATCACCACTATAGCGACCATTATCAACACTATAACCACCATTATCAGCATTATAACAACAATTATCAATACTATAACGACCATTATCACCACTATAACGACTATTATCACCACTATAACGACCACTATCACCACTGTAGCAACGATTATCACCACTATAACGGCCATTATCACCACTATAGCGACCATTATCAAAGCTATAACTACCATTATCAGCACTATAACAACAATTATCATTACTATAACAACCATTACCAATACTATAACAACCTTTAATACCACTATGACAACCGTTATCACCACTATAGCAACCATTATCACCACTATAACGACCATTATCACGACTATAACAACCACTATCACGATTATGACAACCATTATCACCACTATAACGACCATTCTCACCCCCATAACAACCATTATCACCACTATGACAACCATTATCACCACTATATGGACCATTATCACCACTATAACGACCTCTATCACCAGTATAGCAACCATTATCACCACTATAAGGACTATTATCACCACTATGACGACCATTATCACCTCTATAACAACCATTATCAACACTATATGGACCATTATCACCACTATAACGACCACTATCATCACTATAACAACCATTATCACCAAGATAAGGACCATTATCACCACTATCACATCCATTATCACCACTATATGGACCATTATTACCACTACAACGACCACTATCATCACTATAACAACCATTATCACCACTATACGGACCATTATCACCACTATAACGACCATTATCACCACTATAACGACCACTATCACGACTATAACAACCATTATCACAACTTTAACGGCCATTATCACCACTATAACGGCCATTATCACCACTATAGCGACCATTATCAAAGCTATAACCACCATTATCAGCACTATAACAACAATTATCACTACTATAACAACCATTACCAATACTATAACAACCTTTAATACCACTATGACAACCGTTATCACCACTATAGCAACCATTATCACCACTATAACAACCATTATCACCACTGTAACAACCATTATCGCCACTATAAGCACCATTATCACCACTATAACAACTATTATCACCACTATAACAACCATTATCACCACTACAACAACCATTATTACCACTATAAGAACCATTATCACCACTATAAGGACCATCATCACCACTATGACGACCATTATCACCTCTATAACGACCTTTACCACCACTATAACAACCATTATCACCACTACAACAACCATTATTACCACTATAACAACCATTATCACCACTATAAGGACCATTATCACCACTATGACGACCATTATCACCTCTATAACGACCTTTACCACCACTATAACAACCATTATTACCACTACAACAACCATTATTACCACTATAACAACCATTATCATCAATATAACAACCATTATCGCCACTATAACAACTATTATCACCACTATAACAACCATGATCACCACTATAAGGACCATTATCACCACTATAACGACCATTATCACCACTATAACGACCACTATCACCACTATAACGACCATTATCACCACTATAGCGACCATTATCAGTACTGTAACAACCATTATCAAAACTATAACAACCTTTATCACCACTATAACAACCGTTATCACAACTATAGCAACCATTATCACCACTATAGCGACCATTATCAACACTATAATCACCATTATCAGCACTATAACAACAATTATCAGTACTATAACAACCATTATCAAAAATGTAACAACCTTTATCACCACTATAACAACCGTTATCACCACTATAGCAACCATTATCACCACTATAACGACCATTATCACCACTATAACGACCACTATCACCACTGTAGCAACCATTATCACCACTATGACGGCCATTATCACCACTATAGCGACCATTATCAAAGCTATAACCACCATTATCAGCACTATAACAACAACTATCATTACTATAACAACCATTACCAATACTATAACAACCTTTAATGCCACTATGACAACCGTTATCACCACTATAGCAACCATTATCACCACTATAACGACCACTATCATCACTATAACAACCATTATCACCACTATAAGGACCATTATCACCACTATAACATCCATTATCACCACTATATGGACCATTATTACCACTATAACGACCACTATCATCACTATAACAACCATTATCACCACTATACGGACCATTATCACCACTATAACGACCATTATCAAAGCTATACCCACCATTATCAGCACTATAACAACAATTATCACTACTATAACAACCATTACCAATACTATAACAACCTTTAATACCACTATGACAACCGTTATCACCACTATAGCAACCATTATCACCACTATAACAACCATTATCACCACTATAACGACCATTATCAAAGCTATACCCACCATTATCAGCACTATAACAACAATTATCACTACTATAACAACCATTACCAATACTATAACAACCTTTAATACCACTATGACAACCGTTATCACCACTATAGCAACCATTATCACCACTATAACAACCATTATCACCACTATAACGACCATTCTCACCATTATAACATCCATTATCACCACTATATGGACCATTATCACCACTATAACGACCACCATCATCACTATAACAAACATTATCACCACTATACGGACCATTATCACCACTATAACGACCATTATCACCAACATAAGGACCATTATCGCCACTATAACGACCATTATCACCACTATAAGGACTATTATCACCACTATAACGACCATTATCACACTTAGAACGACCATTATCACCACTATAAGGACTATTATCACCACTATAACGAACATTATCACAATTAGAACGACCATTATCACCATTATAACGACCATTATCACCACTATAACGACCATTATCACCACTATAGCGACCATTATCAACACTATAACCACCATTATCAGCATTATAACAACAATTATCAATACTATAACGACCATTATCACCACTATAACGTGTATTATCACCACTATAACGACCACTATCACGACTATAACAACCATTATCACCACTTTAACGACCATTATCACCACTATAAAAACCATTATCACCACTATAACGACCATTATCACCACAATAACGACTATTATCAACACTATAACGATCATTATCACCACTACAGCGACCATTATCAACACTATAATCACCATTATCAGCACTATAACAACAATTATCAGTACTATAACAATCATTATCAAAAATATAACAACCTTTATCACCACTATAACAACCGTTCTCATCAATATAACAACCATTATCGCCACTATAACAATTATTATCACCACTATAGCAACCATGATCACCACTATAAGGACCATTATCATCACTATAACGATCATTATCACCACTATAACATCCATTATCACCACTATATGGACCATTATTACCACTATAACGACCATTATCACAATTAGAACGACCATTATCACCACTATAACGACCATTATCACCACTATAAGGACCATTATCACCACAATAACGACCATTATCACAATTAGAACGACCATTATCACCACTATAACGACCATTATCACCACTATAGCGACTATTATCACCACTATAACGACCACTATCACGACTATAACAACCATTATCACCACTATAAGTACCATTGTCACCACTATAAGGACCATTATCACCACCATAACGACCATTATCACAATTAGAACGACCATTATCACCACTATAACGACCATTATCACAATTAGAACGACCATTATCACCACTATAACGACCATTATCACCACTATGACAACCGTTATCACCACTATAGCAACCATTATCATCACTATAACAACCATTATCACCACTGTAACAACCATTATCGCCACTATAAGCACCATTATCACCACTATAACAACTATTATCACCACTATAAGAACCATTATCACCACTATAAGGACCATTATCACCACTATGACGACCATTATCACCTCTATAACAACCATTATCAACACTATATGGACGATTATTACCACTATAACGACCACTATCATCACTATAACAACCATTATCACCACTATACGGACCATTATCACCACTATAACGACCATTATTACCACTATAACAACCATTATCATCAATATAACAATCATTATCGCCACTATAACAACTATTATCACCACTATAACAACCATGATCACCACTATAACGACCACTATCACGACTATAACATCCATTATCACCACTTTAACGACCATTATCAGTACTGTAACAAGCATTATCAAAACTATAACAACCTTTATCACCACTATAACAACCGTTATCACCACTATAGCAACCATTATCACCACTATAGCGACCACTATCAACACTATAATCACCATTATCAGCACTATAACGACCATTATCACCACTATAAGGACCATTATCACCACTATAACGACCAATATCACAATTAGAACGACCATTATCACCACTATATGGACCATTATCACCACTATAACGACCACTATCATCACTATAACAAACATTATCATCACTATACGGACCATTATCACCACTATAACGACCATTATCACCACTATAAGGACCATTATCGCCACTATAACGACCACTATCACCACTATAAGGACTATTATCACCACTATAACGACCATTATCACAATTAGAACGACCATTATCACCACTATAACGACCATTATCACCACTATAAGGACTATTATCACCACTATAACGACCATTATCACAATTAGAACGACCATTATCACCACTATAACGACCATTATCACCACTATAACGACCATTATCACCACTATAGCGACCATTATCAACACTATAACCACCATTATCAGCATTATAACAACAATTATCAATACTATAACGACCATTATCACCACTATAACGACTATTATCACCACTATAACGACCACTATCACCACTGTAGCAACGATTATCACCACTATAACGGCCATTATCACCACTATAGCGACCATTATCAAAGCTATAACTACCATTATCAGCACTATAACAACAATTATCATTACTATAACAACCATTACCAATACTATAACAACCTTTAATACCACTATGACAACCGTTATCACCACTATAGCAACCATTATCACCACTATAACGACCATTATCACGACTATAACAACCACTATCACGATTATGACAACCATTATCACCACTATAACGACCATTCTCACCCCCATAACAACCATTATCACCACTATGACAACCATTATCACCACTATATGGACCATTATCACCACTATAACGACCTCTATCACCAGTATAGCAACCATTATCACCACTATAAGGATTATTATCACCACTATGACGACCATTATCACCTCTATAACAACCATTATCAACACTATATGGACCATTATCACCACTATAACGACCACTATCATCACTATAACAACCATTATCACCACAATAAGGACCATTATCACCACTATCACATCCATTATCACCACTATATGGACCATTATTACCACTACAACGACCACTATCATCACTATAACAACCATTGTCACCACTATACGGACCATTATCACCACTATAACGACCATTATCACCACTATAACGACCACTATCACGACTATAACAACCATTATCACAACTTTAACGGCCATTATCACCACTATACCGGCCATTATCACCACTATAGCGACCATTATCAAAGCTATAACCACCATTATCAGCACTATAACAACAATTATCACTACTATAACAACCATTACCAATACTATAACAACCTTTAATACCACTATGACAACCGTTATCACCACTATAGCAACCATTATCACCACTATAACAACCATTATCACCACTGTAACAACCATTATCGCCACTATAAGCACCTTTATCACCACTATAACAACTATTATCACCACTATAACAGCCATTATCACCACTACAACAACCATTATCACCACTGTAACAACCATTATCGCCACTATAAGCACCATTATCACCACTATAACAACTATTATCACCACTATAACAACCATTATCACCACTACAACAACCATTATCACCACTACAACAACCATTATTACCACTATAAGAACCATTATCACCACTATTAGGACCATTATCACCACTGTGACGACCATTATCACCTCTATAACGACCTTTACCACCACTATAACAACCATTATCACCACTATAACAACCAGTATTACCACTATAACAACCATTATCACCACTACAACAACCATTATTACCACTATTAGAACCATTATCACCACTATAAGGACCATCATCACCACTATGACGACCATTATCACCTCTATAACGACCTTTACCACCACTATAACAACCATTATCACCACTACAACAACCATTATTACCACTATAACAACCATTATCACCACTATAAGGACCATTATCACCACTATGACGACCATTATCACGTCTATAACGACCTTTACCACCACTATAACAACCATTATTACCACTACAACAACCATTATTACCACTATAACAACCATTATCATCAATATAACAACCATTATCGCCACTATAACAACTATTATCACCACTATAACAACCATGATCACCACTATAAGGACCATTATCATCACTATAACGATCGTTATCACCACAATAACAGACATTATCACCACTATGACGACCATTATCACAATTAGAACGACCATTATCACCACTATAACGACCACTATCACCACTGTAGCAACCATTATCACCACTATAGCAACCATTATCACCACTATAAGGACTATTATCACCACTATGACGACCATTATCACCTCTATAACAACCATTATCACCACTATTCGGACCATTATCGCCACTATAACGACCACTATCATCACTATAACAACCATTATCACCACTATAGGGACCATTATCACCACTATAACATCCATTATCACCACTATATGGACCATTATTACCACTATAACGACCACTATCATCACTATAACAACCATTGTCACCACTATACGGACCATTATCACCACTATAACGACCTTTATCACCACTATAACGACCACTATCACGACTATGACAACCATTATCACAACTTTAACGGCCATTATCACCACTATAACGGCCATTATCACCACTATAGCGACCATTATCAAAGCCACAACCACCATTATCAGCACTATAACAACAATTATCACTACTATAACAACCATTACCAATACTATAACAAACTTTAATACCACTATGACAACCGTTATCACCACTATAGCAACCATTATCACCACTATAACAACCATTATCACCACTGTAACAATCATTATCGCCACTATAAGCACCATTATCACCACTATAACAACTATTATCACCACTCTAACAACCATTATCACCACTACAACAACCATTATCACCACTACAACAACCATTATTACCACTATAAGAACCATTATCACCACTATAAGGACCATCATCACCACTATGACGACCATTATCACCTCTATAACGACCTTTACCACCACTATAACAACCATTATCACCACAACAACAACCATTATTACCACTATAACAACCATGCTCACCACTATAAGGACCATTATCATCACTATAACGATCGTTATCACCACAATAACAGACATTATCACCACTATGACGACCATTATCACAATTAGAACGACCATTATCACCACTATAACGACCACTATCACCACTATAACGACCATTATCACCACTATAGCGACCATTATCAGTACTGTAACAACCATTATCAAAACTATAACAACCTTTATCACCACTATAACAACCGTTATCACCACTATAGCAACCATTATCACCACTATAACGACCATTATCACCACTATAACGACCACTATCACCACTGTAGCAACCATTATCACCACTATGACGGCCATTATCACCACTATAGCGACCATTATCAAAGCTATAACCACCATTATCAGCACTATAACAACAACTATCATTACTATAACAACCATTACCAATACTATAACAACCTTTAATGCCACTATGACAACCGTTATCACCACTATAGCAACCATTATCACCACTATAACGACCATTATCACGACTATAACAACCACTATCACGACTATGACAACCATTATCACCACTATAACGACCATTCTCGACACCATAACAACCATTATCACCACTATGACAACCATAATCACCACTATATGGACCATTATCACCACTATAACGACCTCTATCACCACTATAGCAACCATTATCACCACTATAAGGACTATTATCACCACTATGACGACCATTATCACCTCTATAACAACCATTATCACCACTATAAGGACCATTATCACCACTATAACATCCATTATCACCACTATATGGACCATTATTACCACTATAACGACCACTATCATCACTATAACAACCATTATCACCACTATACGGACCATTATCACCACTATAACGACCATTACTACCACTATAACAACCATTATCATCAATATAACAATCATTATCGCCACTATAACAACTATTATCACCACTATAACAACCATGATCACCACTATAACGACCACTATCACGACTATGACAACCATTATCACCACTATAACGACAATTCCCATCACTATAACAACCGTTATCACCACTATAACAACCATTATCACCACTATAAGGACCATTATCACCACTATAACAACCATTATCACCACTATAAGGACCATTATCACCACTATAACGACCATTATCACCACTATAAGGACCATTATCGCCACTATAACGACCACTATCACCACTATAAGGACTATTATCACCACTATAACGACCATTATCACAATTAGAACGACCATTACCACCACTATAACGACCATTATCACCACTATAAGGACTATTATCACCACTATAACGACCATTATCACAATTAGAACGACCATTATCACCACTATAACGACCATTATCACCACTATAACGACCATTATCACCACTATAGCGACCATTATCAACACTATAACCACCATTATCAGCATTATAACAACAATTATCAATACTATAACGACCATTATCACCACTATAACGACTATTATCACCACTATAACGACCACTATCACCACTGTAGCAACGATTATCACCACTATAACGGCCATTATCACCACTATAGCGACCATTATCAAAGCTATAACTACCACTATCAGCACTATAACAACAATTATCATTACTATAACAACCATTACCAATACTATAACAACCTTTAATACCACTATGACAACCGTTATCACCACTATAGCAACCATTATCACCACTATAACGACCATTATCACGACTATAACAACCACTATCACGATTATGACAACCATTATCACCACTATAACGACCATTATCACGACTATAACAACCACTATCACGATTATGACAACCATTATCACCACTATAACGACCATTCGCACCCCCATAACAACCATTATCACCACTATGACAACCATTATCACCACTATATGGACCATTATCACCACTATAACGACCTCTATCACCAGTATAGCAACCATTATCACCACTATAAGGATTATTATCACCACTATGACGACCATTATCACCTCTATAACAACCATTATCAACACTATATGGACCATTATCACCACTATAACGACCACTATCATCACTATAACAACCATTATCACCACAATAAGGACCATTATCACCACTATCACATCCATTATCACCACTATATGGACCATTATTACCACTACAACGACCACTATCATCACTATAACAACCATTGTCACCACTATACGGACCATTATCACCACTATAACGACCATTATCACCACTATAACGACCACTATCACGACTATAACAACCATTATCACAACTTTAACGGCCATTATCACCACTATAACGGCCATTATCACCACTATAGCGACCATTATCAAAGCTATAACCACCATTATCAGCACTATAACAACAATTATCACTACTATAACAACCATTACCAATACTATAACAACCTTTAATACCACTATGACAACCGTTATCACCACTATAGCAACCATTATCACCACTATAACAACCATTATCACCACTGTAACAACCATTATCGCCACTATAAGCACCATTATCACCACTATAACAACTATTATCACCACTATAACAGCCATTATCACCACTACAACAACCATTATTACCACTATAAGAACCATTATCACCACTATAAGGACCATCATCACCACTATGACGACCATTATCACCTCTATAACGACCTTTACCACCACTATAACAACCATTATCACCACTACAACAACCATTATTACCACTATAACAACCATTATCACCACTATAAGGACCATTATCACCACTATGACGACCATTATCACCTCTATAACGACCTTTGCCACCACTATAACAACCATTATTACCACTACAACAACCATTATTACCACTATAACAACCATTATCATCAATATAACAACCATTATCGCCACTATAACAACTATTATCACCACTATAACAACCATGATCACCACTATAAGGACCATTATCATCACTATAACGATCGTTATCACCACAATAACAGACATTATCACCACTATGACGACCATTATCACAATTAGAACGACCATTATCACCACTATAACGACCACTATCACCACTATAACGACCATTATCACCACTATAGCGACCATTATCAGTACTGTGACAACCATTATCAAAACTATAACAACCTTTATCACCACTATAACAACCGTTATCACAACTATAGCAACCATTATCACCACTATAGCGACCATTATCAACACTATAATCACCATTATCAGCACTATAACAACAATTATCAGTACTATAACAACCATTATCAAAAATGTAACAACCTTTATCACCACTATAACAACCGTTATCACCACTATAGCAACCATTATCACCACTATAACGACCATTATCACCACTATAACGACCACTATCACCACTGTAGCAACCATTATCACCACTATGACGGCCATTATCACCACTATAGCGACCATTATCAAAGCTATAACCACCATTATCAGTACTATAACAACAACTATCATTACTATAACAACCATTACCAATACTATAACAACCTTTAATGCCACTATGACAACCGTTATCACCACTATAGCAACCATTATAACCACTATAACGACCATTATCACGACTATAACAACCACTATCACGACTATGACAACCATTATCACCACTATAACGACCATTCTCACCACCATAACAACCATTATCACCACTATGACAACCATTATCACCACTATATGGACCATTATCACCACTATAACGACCTCTATCACCACTATAGCAACCATTGTCACCACTATAAGGACTATTATCACCACTATGACGACCATTATCACCTCTATAACAACCATTATCACCACTATATGGACCATTATCACCACTATAACATCCATTATCACCACTATATGGACCATTATTACCACTATAACGACCACTATCATCACTATAACAACCATTATCCCCACTATACGGACCATTGTCACCACTATAACGACCATTATCACCACTATAACGACCACTATCACGACTATAACAACCATTATCACCACTATAAGGACTATTATCACCACTATGACGACCATTGTCACCTCTATAACAACCATTATCACCACTATATGGACCATTATCACCACTATAACGACCACTATCATCACTATAACAAACATTATCATCACTATACGGACCATTATCACCACTATAACGACCATTATCACCACTATAAGGACCATTATCGCCACTATAACGACCACTATCACCACTATAAGGACTATTATCACCACTATAACGACCATTATCACCACTATAAGGACTATTACCACCACTATAACGACCATTATCACAATTAGAACGACCATTATCACCACTATAACGACCATTATCACCACTATAACGACCATTATCACCACTATAGCGACCATTATCAACACTATAACCACCATTATCAGCATTATAACAACAATTATCAATACTATAACGACCATTATCACCACTATAACGACTATTATCACCACTATAACGACCACTATCACCACTGTAGCAACGATTATCACCACTATAACGGCCATTATCACCACTATAGCGACCATTATCAAAGCTATAACTACCATTATCAGCACTATAACAACAATTATCATTACTATAACAACCATTACCAATACTATAACAACCTTTAATACCACTATGACAACCGTTATCACCACTATAGCAACCATTATCACCATTATAACGACCATTATCACGACTATAACAACCACTATCACGATTATGACAACCATTATCACCACTATAACGACCATTCTCACCCCCATAACAACCATTATCACCACTATGACAACCATTATCACCACTATATGGACCATTATCACCACTATAACGACCTCTATCACCAGTATAGCAACCATTATCACCACTATAAGGACTATTATCACCACTATGACGACCATTATCACCTCTATAACAACCATTATCAACACTATATGGACCATTATCACCACTATAACGACCACTATCATCACTATAACAACCATTATCACCAAGATAAGGACCATTATCACCACTATCACATCCATTATCACCACTATATGGACCATTATTACCACTACAACGACCACTATCGTCACTATAACAACCATTATCACCACTATACGGACCATTATCACCACTATAACGACCATTATCACCACTATAACGACCACTATCACGACTATAACAACCATTATCACAACTTTAACGGCCATTATCACCACTATAACGGCCATTATCACCACTATAGCGACCATTATCAAAGCTATAACCACCATTATCAGCACTATAACAACAATTATCACTACTATAACAACCATTACCAATACTATAACAACCTTTAATACCACTATGACAACCGTTATCACCACTATAGCAACCATTATCACCACTATAACAACCATTATCACCACTATAACGACCATTCTCACCATTATAACATCCATTATCACCACTATATGGACCATTATCACCACTATAACGACCACCATCATCACTATAACAAACATTATCACCACTATACGGACCATTATCACCACTATAACGACCATTATCACCAATATAAGGACCATTATCGCCACTATAACGACCATTATCACCACTATAAGGACTATTATCACCACTATAACGACCATTATCACACTTAGAACGACCATTATCACCACTATAACGACCATTATCACCACTATAAGGACTATTATCACCACTATAACGAACATTATCACAATTAGAACGACCATTATCACCATTATAACGACCATTATCACCACTATAACGACCATTATCACCACTATAGCGACCATTATCAACACTATAACCACCATTATCAGCATTATAACAACAATTATCAATACTATAACGACCATTATCACCACTATAACGTGTATTATCACCACTATAACGACCACTATCACGACTATAACAACCATTATCACCACTTTAACGACCATTATCACCACTATAAAAACCATTATCACCACTATAACGACCATTATCACCACAATAACGACTATTATCAACACTATAACGATCATTATCACCACTACAGCGACCATTATCAACACTATAATCACCATTATCAGCACTATAACAACAATTATCAGTACTATAACAATCATTATCAAAAATATAACAACCTTTATCACCACTATAACAACCGTTCTCATCAATATAACAACCATTATCGCCACTATAACAATTATTATCACCACTATAGCAACCATGATCACCACTATAAGGACCATTATCATCACTATAACGATCATTATCACCACTATAACATCCATTATCACCACTATATGGACCATTATTACCACTATAACGACCATTATCACAATTAGAACGACCATTATCACCACTATAACGACCATTATCACCACTATAAGGACCATTATCACCACAATAACGACCATTATCACAATTAGAACGACCATTATCACCACTATAACGACCATTATCACCACTATAACGACCATTATCACCACTATAGCGACCATTATCAACACTATAACCACCATTATCTGCACTATGACAACAATTATCAATACTATAACAACCATTATCACCACTATAGCGACTATTATCACCACTATAACGACCACTATCACGACTATAACAACCATTATCACCACTATAAGTACCATTGTCACCACTATAAGGACCATTATCACCACCATAACGACCATTATCACAATTAGAACGACCATTATCACCACTATAACGACCATTATCACAATTAGAACGACCATTATCACCACTATAACGACCATTATCACCACTATGACAACCGTTATCACCACTATAGCAACCATTATCATCACTATAACAACCATTATCACCACTGTAACAACCATTATCGCCACTATAAGCACCATTATCACCACTATAACAACTATTATCACCACTATAAGAACCATTATCACCACTATAAGGACCATTATCACCACTATGACGACCATTATCACCTCTATAGCGACCTTTACCACCACTATAACAACCATTATTACCACTACAACAACCATTATTACCACTATAACAACCATTATCATCAATATAACAACCATTATCACCACGATAACAACTATTATCACCACTATAACAACCATGATCACCACTATAACGACCATTATCACAATTAGAACGACCATTATCACCACTATAACGACCATTATCACAATTAGAACGACCATTATCACCACTATAACGACCATTATCACCACTATAACGACCATTATCACCACTATAGCGACCATTATCAACACTATAACCACCATTATCTGCACTATGACAACAATTATCAATACTATAACAACCATTATCACCACTATAGCGACTATTATCACCACTATAACGACCACTATCACGACTATAACAACCATTATCACCACTATAAGTACCATTGTCACCACTATAAGGACCATTATCACCACCATAACGACCATTATCACAATTAGAACGACCATTATCACCACTATAACGACCATTATCACAATTAGAACGACCATTATCACCACTATAACGACCATTATCACCACTATGACAACCGTTATCACCACTATAGCAACCATTATCATCACTATAACAACCATTATCACCACTGTAACAACCATTATCGCCACTATAAGCACCATTATCACCACTATAACAACTATTATCACCACTATAAGAACCATTATCACCACTATAAGGACCATTATCACCACTATGACGACCATTATCACCTCTATAGCGACCTTTACCACCACTATAACAACCATTATTACCACTACAACAACCATTATTACCACTATAACAACCATTATCATCAATATAACAACCATTATCACCACGATAACAACTATTATCACCACTATAACAACCATGATCACCACTATAAGGACCATTATCACACTATAACGATCGTTATCACCACAATAACAGACATTATCACCACTATGACGACCATTATCACAATTAGAACGACCATTATCACCACTATAACGACCACTATCACCACTATAACGACCATTATCACCACTATAGCGACCATTATCAACACTATAACCACCATTATCAGCATTATAACAACAATTATCAATACTATAACAACCATTATCACCACTATAACGTCTATTATCACCACTATAACGACCACTATCACGACTATAACAACCATTATCACCACTTTAACGACCATTATCAGTACTGTAACAACCGTTATCAAAAATATAACAACCTTTATCACCACTATAACAACCGTTATCACAACTATAGCAACCATTATCACCACTATAGCGACCATTATCAACACTATAATCACCATTATCAGCACTATAACAGCAATTATCAGTACTATAACAACCATTATCAAAAATGTAACAACCTTTATCACCACTATAACAACCGTTATCACCACTATAGCAACCATTATCACCACTATAACGACCATTATCACCACTGTAACTACCACTATCACGACTATGACAACCATTATCACCACTATAACGACAATTCCCACCACTATAACAACCATTATCACCACTATAACGACCATTATCACCACTATAACGACCACTATCACCACTGTAGCAACCATTATCACCACTATGACGGCCATTATCACCACTATAGCGACCATTATCAAAGCTATAACCACCATTATCAGTACTATAACAACAACTATCATTACTATAACAACCATTACCAATACTATAACAACCTTTAATGCCACTATGACAACCGTTATCACCACTATAGCAACCATTATAACCACTATAACGACCATTATCACGACTATAACAACCACTATCACGACTATGACAACCATTATCACCACTATAACGACCATTCTCACCACCATAACAACCATTATCACCACTATGACAACCATTATCACCACTATATGGACCATTATCACCACTATAACGACCTCTATCACCACTATAGCAACCATTGTCACCACTATAAGGACTATTATCACCACTATGACGACCATTATCACCTCTATAACAACCATTATCACCACTATATGGACCATTATCACCACTATAACATCCATTATCACCACTATATGGACCATTATTACCACTATAACGACCACTATCATCACTATAACAACCATTATCCCCACTATACGGACCATTGTCACCACTATAACGACCATTATCACCACTATAACGACCACTATCACGACTATAACAACCATTATCACCACTATAAGGACTATTATCACCACTATGACGACCATTGTCACCTCTATAACAACCATTATCACCACTATATGGACCATTATCACCACTATAACGACCACTATCATCACTCTAACAAACATTATCATCACTATACGGACCATTATCACCACTATAACGACCATTATCACCACTATAAGGACCATTATCGCCACTATAACGACCACTATCACCACTATAAGGACTATTATCACCACTATAACGACCATTATCACCACTATAAGGACTATTACCACCACTATAACGACCATTATCACAATTAGAACGACCATTATCACCACTATAACGACCATTATCACCACTATAACGACCATTATCACCACTATAGCGACCATTATCAACACTATAACCACCATTATCAGCATTATAACAACAATTATCAATACTATAACGACCATTATCACCACTATAACGACTATTATCACCACTATAACGACCACTATCACCACTGTAGCAACGATTATCACCACTATAACGGCCATTATCACCACTATAGCGACCATTATCAAAGCTATAACTACCATTATCAGCACTATAACAACAATTATCATTACTATAACAACCATTACCAATACTATAACAACCTTTAATACCACTATGACAACCGTTATCACCACTATAGCAACCATTATCACCACTATAACGACCATTATCACGACTATAACAACCACTATCACGATTATGACAACCATTATCACCACTATAACGACCATTCTCACCCCCATAACAACCATTATCACCACTATGACAACCATTATCACCACTATATGGACCATTATCACCACTATAACGACCTCTATCACCAGTATAGCAACCATTATCACCACTATAAGGACTATTATCACCACTATGACGACCATTATCACCTCTATAACAACCATTATCAACACTATATGGACCATTATCACCACTATAACGACCACTATCATCACTATAACAACCATTATCACCAAGATAAGGACCATTATCACCACTATCACATCCATTATCACCACTATATGGACCATTATTACCACTACAACGACCACTATCATCACTATAACAACCATTATCACCACTATACGGACCATTATCACCACTATAACGACCATTATCACCACTATAACGACCACTATCACGACTATAACAACCATTATCACAACTTTAACGGCTATTATCACCACTATAACGGCCATTATCACCACTATAGCGACCATTATCAAAGCTATAACCACCATTATCAGCACTATAACAACAATTATCACTACTATAACAACCATTACCAATACTATAACAACCTTTAATACCACTATGACAACCGTTATCACCACTATAGCAACCATTATCACCACTATAACAACCATTATCACCACTGTAACAACCATTATCGCCACTATAAGCACCATTATCACCACTATAACAACTATTATCACCACTATAACAACCATTATCACCACTACAACAACCATTATTACCACTATAAGAACCATTATCACCACTATAAGGACCATCATCACCACTATGACGACCATTATCACCTCTATAACGACCTTTACCACCACTATAACAACCATTATCACCACTACAACAACCATTATTACCACTATAACAACCATTATCACCACTATAAGGACCATTATCACCACTATGACGACCATTATCACCTCTATAACGACCTTTACCACCACTATAACAACCATTATTACCACTACAACAACCATTATTACCACTATAACAACCATTATCATCAATATAACAACCATTATCGCCACTATAACAACTATTATCACCACTATAACAACCATGATCACCACTATAAGGACCATCATCACCACTATGACGACCATTATCACCTCTATAACGACCTTTACCACCACTATAACAACCATTATCACCACTACAACAACCATTATTACCACTATAACAACCATTATCACCACTATACGGACCATTATCACCACTATAACGACCATTATCACCACTATAACGACCACTATCACCACTATAACGACCATTATCACCACTATAGCGACCATTATCAGTACTGTAACAACCATTATCAAAACTATAACAACCTTTATCACCACTATAACAACCGTTATCACAACTATAGCAACCATTATCACCACTATAGCGACCATTATCAACACTATAATCACCATTATCAGCACTATAACAACAATTATCAGTACTATAACAACCATTATCAAAAATGTAACAACCTTTATCACCACTATAACAACCGTTATCACCACTATAGCAACCATTATCACCACTATAACGACCATTATCACCACTATAACGACCACTATCACCACTGTAGCAACCATTATCACCACTATGACGGCCATTATCACCACTATAGCGACCATTATCAAAGCTATAACCACCATTATCAGTACTATAACAACAACTATCATTACTATAACAACCATTACCAATACTATAACAACCTTTAATGCCACTATGACAACCGTTATCACCACTATAGCAACCATTATCACCACTATAACGACCACTATCATCACTATAACAACCATTATCACCACTATAAGGACCATTATCACCACTATAACATCCATTATCACCACTATATGGACCATTATTACCACTATAACGACCACTATCATCACTATAACAACCATTATCACCACTATACGGACCATTATCACCACTATAACGACCATTATCAAAGCTATACCCACCATTATCAGCACTATAACAACAATTATCACTACTATAACAACCATTACCAATACTATAACAACCTTTAATACCACTATGACAACCGTTATCACCACTATAGCAACCATTATCACCACTATAACAACCATTATCACCACTATAACGACCATTATCAAAGCTATACCCACCATTATCAGCACTATAACAACAATTATCACTACTATAACAACCATTACCAATACTATAACAACCTTTAATACCACTATGACAACCGTTATCACCACTATAGCAACCATTATCACCACTATAACAACCATTATCACCACTATAACGACCATTCTCACCATTATAACATCCATTATCACCACTATATGGACCATTATCACCACTATAACGACCACCATCATCACTATAACAAACATTATCACCACTATACGGACCATTATCACCACTATAACGACCATTATCACCAATATAAGGACCATTATCGCCACTATAACGACCATTATCACCACTATAAGGACTATTATCACCACTATAACGACCATTATCACACTTAGAACGACCATTATCACCACTATAACGACCATTATCACCACTATAAGGACTATTATCACCACTATAACGAACATTATCACAATTAGAACGACCATTATCACCATTATAACGACCATTATCACCACTATAACGACCATTATCACCACTATAGCGACCATTATCAACACTATAACCACCATTATCAGCATTATAACAACAATTATCAATACTATAACGACCATTATCACCACTATAACGTGTATTATCACCACTATAACGACCACTATCACGACTATAACAACCATTATCACCACTTTAACGACCATTATCACCACTATAAAAACCATTATCACCACTATAACGACCATTATCACCACAATAACGACTATTATCAACACTATAACGATCATTATCACCACTACAGCGACCATTATCAACACTATAATCACCATTATCAGCACTATAACAACAATTATCAGTACTATAACAATCATTATCAAAAATATAACAACCTTTATCACCACTATAACAACCGTTCTCATCAATATAACAACCATTATCGCCACTATAACAATTATTATCACCACTATAGCAACCATGATCACCACTATAAGGACCATTATCATCACTATAACGATCATTATCACCACTATAACATCCATTATCACCACTATATGGACCATTATTACCACTATAACGACCATTATCACAATTAGAACGACCATTATCACCACTATAACGACCATTATCACCACTATAAGGACCATTATCACCACAATAACGACCATTATCACAATTAGAACGACCATTATCACCACTATAACGACCATTATCACCACTATAACGACCATTATCACCACTATAGCGACCATTATCAACACTATAACCACCATTATCTGCACTATGACAACAATTATCAATACTATAACAACCATTATCACCACTATAGCGACTATTATCACCACTATAACGACCACTATCACGACTATAACAACCATTATCACCACTATAAGTACCATTGTCACCACTATAAGGACCATTATCACCACCATAACGACCATTATCACAATTAGAACGACCATTATCACCACTATAACGACCACTATCACCACTATAACGACCATTATCACCACTATAGCGACCATTATCAACACTATAACCACCATTATCAGCATTATAACAACAATTATCAATACTATATCAACCATTATCACCACTATAACGTCTATTATCACCACTATAACGACCACTATCACGACTATAACAACCATTATCACCACTTTAACGACCATTATCAGTACTGTAACAACCGTTATCAAAAATATAACAACCTTTATCACCACTATAACAACCGTTATCACAACTATAGCAACCATTATCACCACTATAGCGACCATTATCAACACTATAATCACCATTATCAGCACTATAACAGCAATTATCAGTACTATAACAACCATTATCAAAAATGTAACAACCTTTATCACCACTATAACAACCGTTATCACCACTATAGCAACCATTATCACCACAATAACGACCATTATCACCACTGTAACTACCACTATCACGACTATGACAACCATTATCACCACTATAACGACAATTCCCACCACTATAACAACCATTATCACCACTATAACAACCATTATCACCACTATATGGACCATTATCACCACTATAACGACCACTATCACCACTGTAGCAACCATTATCACCACTATAAGGACCGTTATCACCACTATAACATCCATTATCACCACTATATGGACCATTATTACCACTATAACGACCACTATCATCACTATAACAACCATTATCACCACTATACGGACCATTATCACCACTATAACGACCATTATCACCACTATAACGACCACTATCACGACTATAACAGCCATTATCACAACTTTAACGGCCATTATCACCACTATAACGGCCATTATCACCACTATAGCGACCATTATCAAAGCTATACCCACCATTATCAGCACTATAACAACCTTTAATACCACTATAACAACCGTTATCACCACTATAGCAACCATTATCACCGCTGTAACGACCATTATCACGACTATAACAACCACTATCACGACTACGACAACCATTATCACCACTATAACGACCATTCTCACCACCATAACAACCATTATCACCACTATGACAACCATTATCACCACTATAACAACCGTTATCACAACTATAGCAACCATTATCACCACTATAGCGACCATTATCAACACTATAATCACCATTATCAGCACTATAACAGCAATTATCAGTACTATAACAACCATTATCAAATATGTAACAACCTTTATCACCACTATAACAACCGTTATCACCACTATAGCAACCATTATCACCACTATAACGACCATTATCACCACTATAACGACTATTATCACAACTATAACGACCACTATCACGACTATAACAACCATTATCACCACTTTAACGACCATTATCAGTACTGTAACAACCATTATCAAAACTATAACAACCTTTGTCACCACTATAACAACCGTTATCACAACTATACCAACCATTATCACCACTATAGCGACCTCTATCACCAGTATAGCAACCATTATCACCACTATAAGGGTTATTATCACCACTATGACGACCATTATCACCTCTATAACAACCATTATCAACACTATATGGACCATTATCACCACTATAACGACCACTATCATCACTATAACAACCATTATCACCACAATAAGGACCATTATCACCACTATCACATCCATTATCACCACTATATGGACCATTATTACCACTACAACGACCACTATCATCACTATAACAACCATTATCACCACTATACGGACCATTATCACCACTATAACGACCATTATCACCACTATAACGACTACTATCACGACTATAACAACCATTATCACAACTTTAACGGCCATTATCACCACTATAACGGCCATTATCACCACTATAGCGACCATTATCAAAGCTATAAGCACCATTATCAGCACTATAACAACAATTATCACTACTATAACAACCATTACCAATACTATAACAACCTTTAATACCACTATGACAACCGTTATCACCACTATAGCAACCATTATCACCACTATAACAACCATTATCACCACTGTAACAACCATTATCGCCACTATAAGCACCATTATCACCACTATAACAACTATTATCAGTACTATAACAACCATTATCAAAAATGTAACAACCTTTATCACCACTATAACAAATCGTTATCACCACTATAGCAACCATTATCACCACTATAACGACCATTATCACCACTATAACGACCACTATCACCACTGTAGCAACCATTATCACCACTATGACGGCCATTATCACCACTATAGCGACCATTATCAAAGCTATAACCACCATTATCAGTACTATAACAACAACTATCATTACTATAACAACCATTACCAATACTATAACAACCTTTAATGCCACTATGACAACCGTTATCACCACTATAGCAACCATTATCACCACTGTAACAACCATTATCGCCACTATAAGCACCATTATCACCACTATAACAACTATTATCAGTACTATAACAACCATTATCAAAAATGTAACAACCTTTATCACCACTATAACAACCGTTATCACCACTATAGCAACCATTATCACCACTATAACGACCATTATCACCACTATAACGACCACTATCACCACTGTAGCAACCATTATCACCACTATAACAACCATTATCACCACTGTAACAACCATTATCACCACTATACGGACCATTATCACCACTATAACGACCATTATCAAAGCTATACCCACCATTATCAGCACTATAACAACAATTATCACTACTATAACAACCATTACCAATACTATAACAACCTTTAATACCACTATGACAACCGTTATCACCACTATAGCAACCATTATCACCACTATAACAACCATTATCACCACTATAACGACCATTATCAAAGCTATACCCACCATTATCAGCACTATAACAACAATTATCACTACTATAACAACCATTACCAATACTATAACAACCTTTAATACCACTATGACAACCGTTATCACCACTATAGCAACCATTATCACCACTATAACAACCATTATCACCACTATGACGGCCATTCTCACCATTATAACATCCATTATCACCACTATATGGACCATTATCACCACTATAACGACCACCATCATCACTATAACAAACATTATCACCACTATACGGACCATTATCACCACTATAACGACCATTATCACCAATATAAGGACCATTATCGCCACTATAACGACCATTATCACCACTATAAGGACTATTATCACCACTATAACGACCATTATCACACTTAGAACGACCATTATCACCACTATAACGACCATTATCACCACTATAAGGACTATTATCACCACTATAACGAACATTATCACAATTAGAACGACCATTATCACCATTATAACGACCATTATCACCACTATAACGACCATTATCACCACTATAGCGACCATTATCAACACTATAACCACCATTATCAGCATTATAACAACAATTATCAATACTATAACGACCATTATCACCACTATAACGTGTATTATCACCACTATAACGACCACTATCACGACTATAACAACCATTATCACCACTTTAACGACCATTATCACCACTATAAAAACCATTATCACCACTATAACGACCATTATCACCACAATAACGACTATTATCAACACTATAACGATCATTATCACCACTACAGCGACCATTATCAACACTATAATCACCATTATCAGCACTATAACAACAATTATCAGTACTATAACAATCATTATCAAAAATATAACAACCTTTATCACCACTATAACAACCGTTCTCATCAATATAACAACCATTATCGCCACTATAACAATTATTATCACCACTATAGCAACCATGATCACCACTATAAGGACCATTATCATCACTATAACGATCATTATCACCACTATAACATCCATTATCACCACTATATGGACCATTATTACCACTATAACGACCATTATCACAATTAGAACGACCATTATCACCACTATAACGACCATTATCACCACTATAAGGACCATTATCACCACAATAACGACCATTATCACAATTAGAACGACCATTATCACCACTATAACGACCATTATCACCACTATAACGACCATTATCACCACTATAGCGACCATTATCAACACTATAACCACCATTATCTGCACTATGACAACAATTATCAATACTATAACAACCATTATCACCACTATAGCGACTATTATCACCACTATAACGACCACTATCACGACTATAACAACCATTATCACCACTATAAGTACCATTGTCACCACTATAAGGACCATTATCACCACCATAACGACCATTATCACAATTAGAACGACCATTATCACCACTATAACGACCATTATCACAATTAGAACGACCATTATCACCACTATAACGACCATTATCACCACTATGACAACCGTTATCACCACTATAGCAACCATTATCATCACTATAACAACCATTATCACCACTGTAACAACCATTATCGCCACTATAAGCACCATTATCACCACTATAACAACTATTATCACCACTATAAGAACCATTATCACCACTATAAGGACCATTATCACCACTATGACGACCATTATCACCTCTATAGCGACCTTTACCACCACTATAACAACCATTATTACCACTACAACAACCATTATTACCACTATAACAACCATTATCATCAATATAACAACCATTATCACCACGATAACAACTATTATCACCACTATAACAACCATGATCACCACTATAAGGACCATTATCATCACTATAACGATCGTTATCACCACAATAACAGACATTATCACCACTATGACGACCATTATCACAATTAGAACGACCATTATCACCACTATAACGACCACTATCACCACTATAACGACCATTATCACCACTATAGCGACCATTATCAACACTATAACCACCATTATCAGCATTATAACAACAATTATCAATACTATAACAACCATTATCACCACTATAACGTCTATTATCACCACTATAACGACCACTATCACGACTATAACAACCATTATCACCACTTTAACGACCATTATCAGTACTGTAACAACCGTTATCAAAAATATAACAACCTTTATCACCACTATAACAACCGTTATCACAACTATAGCAACCATTATCACCACTATAGCGACCATTATCAACACTATAATCACCATTATCAGCACTATAACAGCAATTATCAGTACTATAACAACCATTATCAAAAATGTAACAACCTTTATCACCACTATAACAACCGTTATCACCACTATAGCAACCATTATCACCACAATAACGACCATTATCACCACTGTAACTACCACTATCACGACTATGACAACCATTATCACCACTATAACGACAATTCCCACCACTATAACAACCATTATCACCACTATAACAACCATTATCACCACTATATGGACCATTATTACCACTATAACGACCACTATCATCACTATAACAACCATTATCACCACTATAAGGACCATTATCACCACTATAACGACCATTATCAAAGCTATACCCACCATTATCAGCACTATAACAACAATTATCACTACTATAACAACCATTACCAATACTATAACAACCTTTAATACCACTATGACAACCGTTATCACCACTATAGCAACCATTATCACCACTATAACAACCATTATCACCACTGTAACGACCATTATCGCCACTATAAGCACCATTATCACCACTATAACAACTATTATCACCACTATAACAACCATTATCACCACTACAACAACCATTATCACCACTACAACAACCATTATCACCACTACAACAACCATTATTACCACTATAAGAACCATTATCACCACTACAACAACCATTATTACCACTATAACAACCATTATCATCAATATAACAATCATTATCGCCACTATAACAACTATTATCACCACTATAACAACCATTATCACCACTGTAACGACCATTATCGCCACTATAAGCACCATTATCACCACTATAACAACTATTATCACCACTATAACGACCATTCTCGCCACCATAACAACCATTATCACCACTATGACAACCATTATCACAACTATATGGACCATTATCACCACTATAACGACCTCTATCACCACTATAGCAACCATTATCACCACTATAAGGACTATTATCACCACTATGACGACCATTATCACCTCTATAACAACCATTATCACCACTATATGGACCATTATCACCACTATAACGACCACTATCATCACTATAACAACCATTATCACCACTATAAGGACCATTATCACCACTATAACATCCATTATCACCACTATATGGACCATTATTACCACTATAACGACCACTATCATCACTATAACAACCATTATCACCACTATACGGACCATTATCACCACTATAACGACCATTATCACCACTATAACGACCACTATCACGACTATAACAACCATTATCACAAATTTAACGGCCATTATCACCACTATAACGGCCATTATCACCACTATAGCGACCATTATCAAAGCTATACCCACCATTATCAGCACTATAACAACAATTATCACTACTATAACAACCATTACCAATACTATAACAACCTTTAATACCACTATGACAACCGTTATCACCACTATAGCAACCATTATCACCACTATAACAACCATTATCACCACTGTAACGACCATTATCGCCACTATAAGCACCATTATCACCACTATAACAACTATTATCACCACTATAACAACCATTATCACCACTACAACAACCATTATCACCACTACAACAACCATTATTACCACTATAAGAACCATTATCACCACTACAACAACCATTATTACCACTATAACAACCATTATCATCAATATAACAATCATTATCGCCACTATAACAACTATTATCACCACTACAACAACCATGATCACCACTATAAGGACCATTATCATCACTATAACGCTCGTTATCACCACAATTACAACCATTATCACCACTATAACGACTATTATCACAACTATAACGACCACTATCACGACTATAACAACCATTATCACCACTATAAGGACCATTATCACCACTATAAGGACCATTATCACCACGATAACATCCATTATCACCAGTATATGGACCATTATCACCACTATAACGACCACTATCATCACTATAACAACCATTATCACCACTATAAGGACCATTATCACCACTATAACAACCCTTATCACCACTACAACAACCATTATCACCACTACAACAACCATTATTACCACTATAAGAACCATTATCACCACTATAAGGACCATTATCACCACTATGACGACCATTATCACCTCTATAGCGACCTTTACCACCACTATAACAACCATTATTACCACTACAACAACCATTATTACCACTATAACAACCATTATCATCAATATAACAACCATTATCACCACTATAACAACTATTATCACCACTATAACAACCATGATCACCACTATAAGGACCATTATCATCACTATAACGATCGTTATCACCACAATAACAGACATTATCACCACTATGACGACCATTATCACAATTAGAACGACCATTATCACCACTATAACGACCACTATCACCACTATAACGACCATTATCACCACTATAGCGACCATTATCAACACTATAACCACCATTATCAGCATTATAACAACAATTATCAATACTATAACAACCATTATCACCACTATAACGTCTATTATCACCACTATAACGACCACTATCACGACTATAACAACCATTATCACCACTTTAACGACCATTATCAGTACTGTAACAACCGTTATCAAAAATATAACAACCTTTATCACCACTATAACAACCGTTATCACCACTATAGCAACCATTATCACCACTATAACGACCATTATCACCACTGTAACTACCACTATCACGACTATGACAACCATTATCACCACTATAACGACAATTCCCACCACTATAACAACCATTATCACCACTATAACAACCATTATCACCACTATATGGACCATTATCACCACTATAACGACCACTATCACCACTGTAGCAACCATTATCACCACTATAAGGACCGTTATCACCACTATAACATCCATTATCACCACTATATGGACCATTATTACCACTATAACGACCACTATCATCACTATAACAACCATTATCACCACTATACGAACCATTATCACCACTATAACGACCATTATCACCACTATAACGACCACTATCACGACTATAACAGCCATTATCACAACTTTAACGGCCATTATCACCACTATAACGGCCATTATCACCACTATAGCGACCATTATCAAAGCTATACCCACCATTATCAGCACTATAACAACCTTTAATACCACTATAACAACCGTTATCACCACTATAGCAACCATTATCACCGCTGTAACGACCATTATCACGACTATAACAACCACTATCACGACTATGACAACCATTATCACCACTATAACGACCATTCTCACCACCATAACAACCATTATCACCACTATGACAACCATTATCACCACTATATGGACCATTATCACCACTATAACATCCATTATCACCACTATATGGACCATTATTACCACTATAACGACCACTATCATCACTATAACAACCATTATCACCACTATACGGACCATTATCATCACTATAACAACCATTATCACCACTGTAACAACCATTATCGCCACTATAAGCACCATTATCACCACTATAACAACTATTATCACCACTATAAGAACCATTATCACCACTATAAGGACCATTATCACCACTATGACGACCATTATCACCTCTATAGCGACCTTTACCACCACTATAACAACCATTATTACCACTACAACAACCATTATTACCACTATAACAACCATTATCATCAATATAACAACCATTATCACCACGATAACAACTATTATCACCACTATAACAACCATGATCACCACTATAAGGACCATTATCATCACTATAACGATCGTTATCACCACAATAACAGACATTATCACCACTATGACGACCATTATCACAATTAGAACGACCATTATCACCACTATAACGACCACTATCACCACTATAACGACCATTATCACCACTATAGCGACCATTATCAACACTATAACCACCATTATCAGCATTATAACAACAATTATCAATACTATAACAACCATTATCACCACTATAACGTCTATTATCACCACTATAACGACCACTATCACGACTATAACAACCATTATCACCACTTTAACGACCATTATCAGTACTGTAACAACCGTTATCAAAAATATAACAACCTTTATCACCACTATAACAACCGTTATCACAACTATAGCAACCATTATCACCACTATAGCGACCATTATCAACACTATAATCACCATTATCAGCACTATAACAGCAATTATCAGTACTATAACAACCATTATCAAAAATGTAACAACCTTTATCACCACTATAACAACCGTTATCACCACTATAGCAACCATTATCACCACTATAACGACCATTATCACCACTGTAACTACCACTATCACGACTATGACAACCATTATCACCACTATAACGACAATTCCCACCACTATAACAACCATTATCACCACTATAACAACCATTATCACCACTATATGGACCATTATCGCCACTATAACGACCACTATCACCACTGTAGCAACCATTATCACCACTATAAGGACCGTTATCACCACTATAACATCCATTATCACCACTATATGGACCATTATTACCACTATAACGACCACTATCATCACTATAACAACCATTATCACCACTATACGGACCATTATCACCACTATAACGACCATTATCACCACTATAACGACCACTATCACGACTATAACAGCCATTATCACAACTTTAACGGCCATTATCACCACTATAACGGCCATTATCACCACTATAGCGACCATTATCAAAGCTATACCCACCATTATCAGCACTATAACAACCTTTAATACCACTATAACAACCGTTATCACCACTATAGCAACCATTATCACCGCTGTAACGACCATTATCACGACTATAACAACCACTATCACGACTACGACAACCATTATCACCACTATAACGACCATTCTCACCACCATAACAACCATTATCACCACTATGACAACCATTATCACCACTATAACAACCGTTATCACAACTATAGCAACCATTATCACCACTATAGCGACCATTATCAACACTATAATCACCATTATCAGCACTATAACAGCAATTATCAGTACTATAACAACCATTATCAAATATGTAACAACCTTTATCACCACTATAACAACCGTTATCACCACTATAGCAACCATTATCACCACTATAACGACCATTATCACCACTATAACGACTATTATCACAACTATAACGACCACTATCACGACTATAACAACCATTGTCACCACTTTAACGACCATTATCAGTACTGTAACAACCATTATCAAAACTATAACAACCTTTGTCACCACTATAACAACCGCTATCACAACTATACCAACCATTATCACCACTATAGCGACCTCTATCACCAGTATAGCAACCATTATCACCACTATAAGGATTATTATCACCACTATGACGACCATTATCACCTCTATAACAACCATTATCAACACTATATGGACCATTATCACCACTATAACGACCACTATCATCACTATAACAACCATTATCACCACAATAAGGACCATTATCACCACTATCACATCCATTATCACCACTATATGGACCATTATTACCACTACAACGACCACTATCATCACTATAACAACCATTATCACCACTATACGGACCATTATCACCACTATAACGACCATTATCACCACTATAACGACCACTATCACGACTATAACAACCATTATCACAACTTTAACGGCCATTATCACCACTATAACGGCCATTATCACCACTATAGCGACCATTATCAAAGCTATAACCACCATTATCAGCACTATAACAACAATTATCACTACTATAACAACCATTACCAATACTATAACAACCTTTAATACCACTATGACAACCGTTATCACCACTATAGCAACCATTATCACCACTATAACAACCATTATCACCACTGTAACAACCATTATCGCCACTATAAGCACCATTATCACCACTATAACAACTATTATCACCACTATAACAGCCATTATCACCACTACAACAACCATTATTACCACTATAAGAACCATTATCACCACTATAAGGACCATCATCACCACTATGACGACCATTATCACCTCTATAACGACCTTTACCACCACTATAACCACCATTATCACCACTACAACAACCATTATTACCACTATAACAACCATTATCACCACTATAAGGACCATTATCACCACTATGACGACCATTATCACCTCTATAACGACCTTTGCCACCACTATAACAACCATTATTACCACTACAACAACCATTATTACCACTATAACAACCATTATCATCAATATAACAACCATTATCGCCACTATAACAACTATTATCACCACTATAACAACCATGATCACCACTATAAGGACCATTATCATCACTATAACGATCGTTATCACCACAATAACAGACATTATCACCACTATGACGACCATTATCACAATTAGAACGACCATTATCACCACTATAACGACCACTATCACCACTATAACGACCATTATCACCACTATAGCCACCATTATCAGTACTGTAACAACCATTATCAAAACTATAACAACCTTTATCACCACTATAACAACCGTTATCACAACTATAGCAACCATTATCACCACTATAGCGACCATTATCAACACTATAATCACCATTATCAGCACTATAACAACAATTATCAGTACTATAACAACCATTATCAAAAATGTAACAACCTTTATCACCACTATAACAACCGTTATCACCACTATAGCAACCATTATCACCACTATAACGACCATTATCACCACTATAACGACCACTATCACCACTGTAGCAACCATTATCACCACTCTGACGGCCATTATCACCACTATAGCGACCATTATCAAAGCTATAACCACCATTATCAGCACTATAACAACAACTATCATTACTATAACAACCATTACCAATACTATAACAACCTTTAATGCCACTATGACAACCGTTATCACCACTATAGCAACCATTATAACCACTATAACGACCATTATCACGACTATAACAACCACTATCACGACTATGACAACCATTATCACCACTATAACGACCATTCTCACCACCATAACAACCATTATCACCACTATGACAACCATTATCACCACTATATGGACCATTATCACCACTATAACGACCTCTATCACCACTATAGCAACCATTGTCACCACTATAAGGACTATTATCACCACTATGACGACCATTATCACCTCTATAACAACCATTATCACCACTATATGGACCATTATCACCACTATACGGACCATTATCACCACTATAACGACCATTATCACCACTATAACGACCACTATCACGACTATAACAACCATTATCACAACTTTGACGGCCATTATCACCACTATAACGGCCATTATCACCACTATAGCGACCATTATCAAAGCTATACCCACCATTATCAGCACTATAACAACAAATATCACTACTATAACAACCATTACCAATACTATAACAACCTTTAATACCACTATGACAACCGTTATCACCACTATAGCAACCATTATCACCACTATACGGACCATTATCACCACTATAACGACCATTATCAAAGCTATACCCACCATTATCAGCACTATAACAACAATTATCACTACTATAACAACCATTACCAATACTATAACAACCTTTAATACCACTATGACAACCGTTATCACCACTATAGCAACCATTATCACCACTATAACAACCATTATCACCACTGTAACGACCATTATCGCCACTATAAGCACCATTATCACCACTATAACAACTATTATCACCACTATAACAACCATTATCACCACTACAACAACCATTATCACCACTACAACAACCATTATCACCACTACAACAACCATTATTACCACTATAAGAACCATTATCACCACTACAACAACCATTATTACCACTATAACAACCATTATCATCAATATAACAATCATTATCGCCACTATAACAACTATTATCACCACTATAACAACCATGATCACCACTATAAGGACCATTATCACCACTATAACGACCATTATCACCACTATAACGACCACTATCACGACTATAACAACCATTATCACAACTTTAACGGCCATTATCACCACTATAACGGCCATTATCACCATTATAGCGACCATTATCAAAGCTATAACCACCATTATCAGCACTATAACAACCTTTAATAAAACTATAACAACCGTTATCACCACTATAGCAACCATTATCACCACTATAACGACCATTATCACGACTATAACAACCACTATCACGACTATGACAACCATTATCACCACTATAACGACCATTCTCACCACCATAACAACCATTATCACCACTATGACAACCATTATCACAACTATATGGACCATTATCACCACTATAACGACCTCTATCACCACTATAGCAACCATTATCACCACTATAAGGACTATTATCACCACTATGACGACCATTATCACCTCTATAACAACCATTATCACCACTATATGGACCATTATCACCACTATAACGACCACTATCATCACTATAACAACCATTATCACCACTATAAGGACCATTATCACCACTATAACATCCATTATCACCACTATATGGACCATTATTACCACTATAACGACCACTATCATCACTATAACAACCATTATCACCACTATACGGACCATTATCACCACTATAACGACCATTATCACCACTATAACGACCACTATCACGACTATAACAACCATTATCACAAATTTAACGGCCATTATCACCACTATAACGGCCATTATCACCACTATAGCGACCATTATCAAAGCTATACCCACCATTATCAGCACTATAACAACAATTATCACTACTATAACAACCATTACCAATACTATAACAACCTTTAATACCACTATGACAACCGTTATCACAACTATAGCAACCATTATCACCACTATAACAACCATTATCACCACTGTAACGACCATTATCGCCACTATAAGCACCATTATCACCACTATAACAACTATTATCACCACTATAACAACCATTATCACCACTACAACAACCATTATCACCACTACAACAACCATTATTACCACTATAAGAACCATTATCACCACTACAACAACCATTATTACCACTATAACAACCATTATCATCAATATAACAATCATTATCGCCACTATAACAACTATTATCACCACTACAACAACCATGATCACCACTATAAGGACCATTATCATCACTATAACGCTCGTTATCACCACAATTACAACCATTATCACCACTATAACGACTATTATCACAACTATAACGACCACTATCACGACTATAACAACCATTATCACCACTATAAGGACCATTATCACCACTATAAGGACCATTATCACCACGATAACATCCATTATCACCAGTATATGGACCATTATCACCACTATAACGACCACTATCATCACTATAACAACCATTATCACCACTATAAGGACCATTATCACCACTATAACAACCCTTATCACCACTACAACAACCATTATCACCACTACAACAACCATTATTACCACTATAAGAACCATTATCACCACTATAAGGACCATTATCACCACTATGACGACCATTATCACCTCTATAGCGACCTTTACCACCACTATAACAACCATTATTACCACTACAACAACCATTATTACCACTATAACAACCATTATCATCAATATAACAACCATTATCACCACTATAACAACTATTATCACCACTATAACAACCATGATCACCACTATAAGGACCATTATCATCACTATAACGATCGTTATCACCACAATAACAGACATTATCACCACTATGACGACCATTATCACAATTAGAACGACCATTATCACCACTATAACGACCACTATCACCACTATAACGACCATTATCACCACTATAGCGACCATTATCAACACTATAACCACCATTATCAGCATTATAACAACAATTATCAATACTATAACAACCATTATCACCACTATAACGTCTATTATCACCACTATAACGACCACTATCACGACTATAACAACCATTATCACCACTTTAACGACCATTATCAGTACTGTAACAACCGTTATCAAAAATATAACAACCTTTATCACCACTATAACAACCGTTATCACCACTATAGCAACCATTATCACCACTATAACGACCATTATCACCACTGTAACTACCACTATCACGACTATGACAACCATTATCACCACTATAACGACAATTCCCACCACTATAACAACCATTATCACCACTATAACAACCATTATCACCACTATATGGACCATTATCACCACTATAACGACCACTATCACCACTGTAGCAACCATTATCACCACTATAAGGACCGTTATCACCACTATAACATCCATTATCACCACTATATGGACCATTATTACCACTATAACGACCACTATCATCACTATAACAACCATTATCACCACTATACGAACCATTATCACCACTATAACGACCATTATCACCACTATAACGACCACTATCACGACTATAACAGCCATTATCACAACTTTAACGGCCATTATCACCACTATAACGGCCATTATCACCACTATAGCGACCATTATCAAAGCTATACCCACCATTATCAGCACTATAACAACCTTTAATACCACTATAACAACCGTTATCACCACTATAGCAACCATTATCACCGCTGTAACGACCATTATCACGACTATAACAACCACTATCACGACTATGACAACCATTATCACCACTATAACGACCATTCTCACCACCATAACAACCATTATCACCACTATGACAACCATTATCACCACTATATGGACCATTATCACCACTATAACGACCTCTATCACCACTATAGCAACCATTATCACCACTATAAGGACTATTATCACCACTATGACGACCATTATCACCTCTATAACAACCATTATCACCACTATATGGACCTTTATCACCACTATAACGACCACTATCATCACTATAACAACCATTATCACCACTATAAGGACCATTATCACCACTATAACATCCATTATCACCACTATATGGACCATTATTACCACTATAACGACCACTATCATCACTATAACAACCATTATCACCACTATACGGACCATTATCACCACTATAACGACCATTATCACCACAATAACGACCATTATCACCACTATAAGGACCATTATCACCACTATAACGACCATTATCAACACTATAAGGACCATTATCATCACTATAACGATCGTTATCACCACAATAACAGACATTATCACCACTATGACGACCATTATCACAATTAGAACGACCATTATCACCACTATAACGACCACTATCACCACTATAACGACCATTGTCACCACTATAGCGCCCATTATCAACACTATAACCACCATTATCAGCATTATAACAACAATTATCAATACTATAACAACCATTATCACCACTATGACGTCTATTATCACCACTATAACGACCACTATCACGACTATAACAACCATTATCACCACTTTAACGACCATTATCAGTACTGTAACAACCATTATCAAAACTATAACAACCTTTGTCACCACTATAACAACCGTTATCACAACTATACGAACCATTATCACCACTATAGCGACCATTATCACCACTATAACAACCATTATCACCACTACAACAACCATTATCACCACTACAACAACCATTATTACCACTATATGAACCATTATCACCACTATAAGGACCATTATCACCACTATGACGACCCTTATCACCTCTATAACGACCTTTACCACCACTATAACAACCATTATTACCACTACAACAACCATTATTACCACTATAACAACCATTATCATCAATATAACAACCATTATCGCCACTATAACAACTACTATCACCACTATAACAACCATGATCACCACTATAAGGACCATTATCATCACTATAACGATCGTTATCACCACAATAACAGACATTACCACCACTTTAACGACCATTATCAGTACTGTAACAACCATTATCAAAACTATAACAACCTTTATCACCACTATAACAACCGTTATCACAACTATAGCAACCATTATCACCACTATAGCGACCATTATCAACACTATAATCATCATTATCAGCACTATAACAGCAATTATCAGTACTATAACAACCATTATCAAATATGTAACAACCTTTATCACCACTATAACAACCGTTATCACCACTATAGCAACCATTATCACCACTATAAGGACCATTATCACCAGTATAACGACCATTATCACCACTATAAGGACCATTATCACCACGATAACATCCATTATCACCACTATAAGGACCATTATCACCACGATAACATCCATTATCACCACTACAACAACCATTATTACCACTATAACAACCATTATCACCACTACAACAACCATTATTACCACTATAACAACCATTATCATCAATATAACAATCATTATCGCCACTATAACATCTATTATCACCACTATAACAACCATGATCATCACTATAAGGACCATTATCATCACTATAACGATCGTTATCACCACAATAACAGACATTATCACCACTATGACGACCATTATCACAATTAGAACGACCACTATCACCACTATAACGACCATTGTCACCACTATAGCGCCCATTATCAACACTATAACCACCATTATCAGCATTATAACAACAATTATCAATACTATAACAACCATTATCACCACTATAACGTCTATTATCACCACTATAACGACCACTATCACGACTATAACAACCATTATCACCACTTTAACGACCATTATCAGTACTGTAACAACCATTATCAAAACTATAACAACCTTTGTCACCACTATAACAACCGTTATCACAACTATACCAACCATTATCACCACTATAGCGACCATTATCACCACTATAACAACCATTATCACCACTACAACAACCATTATTACCACTATAAGAACCATTATCACCACTATAAGGACCATTATCACCACTATAACGACCACTATCACCACTGTAGCAACCATTATCACCACTATAAGGACCGTTATCACCACTATAACATCCATTATCACCACTATATGGACCATTATCACCACTATAACGACCTCTATCACCACTATAGCAACCATTATCACCACTATAAGGACTATTATCACCACTATACGGACCATTATCACCACTATAACGACCATTATCAAAGCTATACCCACCATTATCAGCACTATAACAACAATTATCACTACTATAACAACCATTACCAATACTATAACAACCTTTAATACCACTATGACAACCGTTATCACCACTATAGCAACCATTATCACCACTATAACAACCATTATCACCACTATAACGACCATTATCAAAGCTATACCCACCATTATCAGCACTATAACAACAATTATCACTACTATAACAACCATTACCAATACTATAACAACCTTTAATACCACTATGACAACCGTTATCACCACTATAGCAACCATTATCACCACTATAACAACCATTATCACCACTATAACGACCATTCTCACCATTATAACATCCATTATCACCACTATATGGACCATTATCACCACTATAACGACCACCATCATCACTATAACAAACATTATCACCACTATACGGACCATTATCACCACTATAACGACCATTATCACCAATATAAGGACCATTATCGCCACTATAACGACCATTATCACCACTATAAGGACTATTATCACCACTATAACGACCATTATCACACTTAGAACGACCATTATCACCACTATAACGACCATTACCACCACTATAAGGACTATTATCACCACTATAACGAACATTATCACAATTAGAACGACCATTATCACCATTATAACGACCATTATCACCACTATAACGACCATTATCACCACTATAGCGACCATTATCAACACTATAACCACCATTATCAGCATTATAACAACAATTATCAATACTATAACGACCATTATCACCACTATAACGTGTATTATCACCACTATAACGACCACTATCACGACTATAACAACCATTATCACCACTTTAACGACCATTATCACCACTATAAAAACCATTATCACCACTATAACGACCATTATCACCACAATAACGACTATTATCAACACTATAACGATCATTATCACCACTATGACGACCATTATCACAATTAGAACGACCATTATCACCACTGTAACGACCACTATCACCACTATAACGACCATTATCACCACTATAGCGACCATTATCAACACTATAACCACCATTATCAGCATTATAACAACAATTATCAATACTATAACAACCATTATCACCACTATAACGTCTATTATCACCACTATAACGACCACTATCACGACTATAACAACCATTATCACCACTTTAACGACCATTATCAGTACTGTAACAACCGTTATCAAAAATATAACAACCTTTATCACCACTATAACAACCGTTATCACAACTATAGCAACCATTATCACCACTATAGCGACCATTATCAACACTATAATCACCATTATCAGCACTATAACAGCAATTATCAGTACTATAACAACCATTATCAAAAATGTAACAACCTTTATCACCACTATAACAACCGTTATCACCACTATAGCAACCATTATCACCACTATAACGACCATTATCACCACTGTAACTACCACTATCACGACTATGACAACCATTATCACCACTATAACGACAATTCCCACCACTATAACAACCATTATCACCACTATAACAACCATTATCACCACTATATGGACCATTATCACCACTATAACGACCACTATCACCACTGTAGCAACCATTATCACCACTATAAGGACCGTTATCACCACTATAACATCCATTATCACCACTATATGGACCATTATTACCACTATAACGACCACTATCATCACTATAACAACCATTATCACCACTATACGGACCATTATCACCACTATAACGATCATTATCACCACTATAACGACCACTATCACGACTATAACAGCCATTATCACAACTTTAACGGCCATTATCACCACTATAACGGCCATTATCACCACTATAGCGACCATTATCAAAGCTATACCCACCATTATCAGCACTATAACAACCTTTAATACCACTATAACAACCGTTATCACCACTATAGCAACCATTATCACCGCTGTAACGACCATTATCACCACTGTAACAACCATTATCGCCACTATAAGCACCATTATCACCACTATAACAACTATTATCACCACTATAACAGCCATTATCACCACTACAACAACCATTATTACCACTATAAGAACCATTATCACCACTATAAGGACCATCATCACCACTATGACGACCACTATCACCTCTATAACGACCTTTACCACCACTATAACCACCATTATCACCACTACAACAACCATTATTACCACTATAACAACCATTATCACCACTATAAGGACCATTATCACCACTATGACGACCATTATCACCTCTATAACGACCTTTGCCACCACTATAACAACCATTATTACCACTACAACAACCATTATTACCACTATAACAACCATTATCATCAATATAACAACCATTATCGCCACTATAACAACTATTATCACCACTATAACAACCATGATCACCACTATAAGGACCATTATCATCACTATAACGATCGTTATCACCACAATAACAGACATTATCACCACTATGACGACCATTATCACAATTAGAACGACCATTATCACCACTATAACGACCACTATCACCACTATAACGACCATTATCACCACTATGGCGACCATTATCAGTACTGTAACAACCATTATCAAAACTATAACAACCTTTATCACCACTATAACAACCGTTATCACAACTATAGCAACCATTATCACCACTATAGCGACCATTATCAACACTATAATCACCATTATCAGCACTATAACAACAATTATCAGTACTATAACAACCATTATAAAAAATGTAACAACCTTTATCACCACTATAACAACCGTTATCACCACTATAGCAACCATTATCACCACTATAACGACCATTATCACCACTATAACGACCACTATCACCACTGTAGCAACCATTATCACCACTCTGACGGCCATTATCACCACTATAGCGACCATTATCAAAGCTATAACCACCATTATCAGCACTATAACAACAACTATCATTGCTATAACAACCATTACCAATACTATAACAACCTTTAATGCCACTATGACAACCGTTATCACCACTATAGCAACCATTATAACCACTATAACGACCATTATCACGACTATAACAACCACTATCACGACTATGACAACCATTATCACCACTATAACGACCATTCTCACCACCATAACAACCATTATCACCACTATGACAACCATTATCACCACTATATGGACCATTATCACCACTATAACGACCTCTATCACCACTATAGCAACCATTGTCACCACTATAAGGACTATTATCACCACTATGACGACCATTATCACCTCTATAACAACCATTATCACCACTATATGGACCATTATCACCACTATAACGACCACTATCATCACCATAACAACCATTATCACCACTATAAGGACCATTATCACCACTATAACATCCATTATCACCACTATATGGACCATTATTACCACTATAACGACCACTATCATCACTATAACAACCATTATCACCACTATACGGACCATTATCACCACTATAACGACCATTATCACCACTATAACGACCACTATCACGACTATAACAACCATTATCACAACTTTGACGGCCATTATCACCACTATAGCGACCATTATCAAAGCTATACCCACCATTATCAGCACTATAACAACAAATATCACTACTATAGCAACCATTACCAATACTATAACAACCTTTAATACCACTATGACAACCGTTATCACCACTATAGCAACCATTATCACCACTATAACGACCACTATCATCACTATAACAACCATTATCACCACTATAACATCCATTATCACCACTATATGGACCATTATTACCACTATAACGACCACTATCATCACTATAACAACCATTATCACCACTATACGGACCATTATCACCACTATAACGACCATTATCAAAGCTATACCCACCATTATCAGCACTATAACAACAATTATCACTACTATAACAACCATTACCAATACTATAACAACCTTTAATACCACTATGACAACCGTTATCACCACTATAGCAACCATTATCACCACTATAACAACCATTATCACCACTGTAACGACCATTATCGCCACTATAAGCACCATTATCACCACTATAACAACTATTATCACCACTATAACAACCATTATCACCACTACAACAACCATTATCACCACTACAACAACCATTATCACCACTACAACAACCATTATTACCACTATAAGAACCATTATCACCACTACAACAACCATTATTACCACTATAACAACCATTATCATCAATATAACAATCATTATCGCCACTATAACAACTATTATCACCACTATAACAACCATGATCACCACTATAAGGACCATTATCACCACTATAACGACCATTATCACCACTATAACGACCACTATCACGACTATAACAACCATTATCACAACTTTAACGGCCATTATCACCACTATAACGGCCATTATCACCATTATAGCGACCATTATCAAAGCTATAACCACCATTATCAGCACTATAACAACCTTTAATAAAACTATAACAACCGTTATCACCACTATAGCAACCATTATCACCACTATAACGACCATTATCACGACTATAACAACCATTATCACCACTATATGGACCATTATCACCACTATAACGACCACTATCATCACCATAACAACCATTATCACCACTATAAGGACCATTATCACCACTATAACATCCATTATCACCACTATATGGACCATTATTACCACTATAACGACCACTATCATCACTATAACAACCATTATCACCACTATACGGACCATTATCACCACTATAACGACCATTATCACCACTATAACGACCACTATCACGACTATAACAACCATTATCACAACTTTGACGGCCATTATCACCACTATAACGGCCATTATCACCACTATAGCGACCATTATCAAAGCTATACCCACCATTATCAGCACTATAACAACAAATATCACTACTATAACAACCATTACCAATACTATAACAACCTTTAATACCACTATGACAACCGTTATCACCACTATAGCAACCATTATCACCACTATAACGACCACTATCATCACTATAACAACCATTATCACCACTATAAGGACCATTATCACCACTATAACATCCATTATCACCACTATATGGACCATTATTACCACTATAACGACCACTATCATCACTATAACAACCATTATCACCACTATACGGACCATTATCACCACTATAACGACCATTATCAAAGCTATACCCACCATTATCAGCACTATAACAACAATTATCACTACTATAACAACCATTACCAATACTATAACAACCTTTAATACCACTATGACAACCGTTATCACCACTATAGCAACCATTATCACCACTATAACAACCATTATCACCACTGTAACGACCATTATCGCCACTATAAGCACCATTATCACCACTATAACAACTATTATCACCACTATAACAACCATTATCACCACTACAACAACCATTATCACCACTACAACAACCATTATCACCACTACAACAACCATTATTACCACTATAAGAACCATTATCACCACTACAACAACCATTATTACCACTATAACAACCATTATCATCAATATAACAATCATTATCGCCACTATAACAACTATTATCACCACTATAACAACCATGATCACCACTATAAGGACCATTATCACCACTATAACGACCATTATCACCACTATAACGACCACTATCACGACTATAACAACCATTATCACAACTTTAACGGCCATTATCACCACTATAACGGCCATTATCACCATTATAGCGACCATTATCAAAGCTATAACCACCATTATCAGCACTATAACAACCTTTAATAAAACTATAACAACCGTTATCACCACTATAGCAACCATTATCACCACTATAACGACCATTATCACGACTATAACAACCACTATCACGACTATGACAACCATTATCACCACTATAACGACCATTCTCACCACCATAACAACCATTATCACCACTATGACAACCATTATCACCACTGTAACGACCATTATCGCCACTATAAGCACCATTATCACCACTATAACAACTATTATCACCACTACAACAACCATGATCACCACTATAAGGACCATTATCATCACTATAACGCTCGTTATCACCACAATTACAACCATTATCACCACTATAACGACTATTATCACAACTATAACGACCACTATCACGACTATAACAACCATTATCACCACTATAAGGACCATTATCACCACTATAACGACCATTATCACCACTATAAGGACCATTATCACCACGATAACATCCATTATCACCAGTATATGGACCATTATCACCACTATAACGACCACTATCATCACTATAACAACCATTATCACCACTATAAGGACTATTATCACCACTATAACAACCCTTATCACCACTACAACAACCATTATGACCACTATAACAACCATTATTACCACTATAAGAACCATTATCACCACTATTAGGACTATTATCACCACTGTGACGACCATTATCACCTCTATAACGACCTTTACCACCACTATAACAACCATTATCACCACTACAACAACCATTATTACCACTATAACAACCATTATCACCACTACAACAACCATTATTACCACTATAAGAACCATTATCACCACTATAAGGACCATTATCACCACTATGACGACCATTATCACCTCTATAGCGACCTTTACCACCACTATAACAACCATTATTACCACTACAACAACCATTATTACCACTATAACAACCATTATCATCAATATAACAACCATTATCACCACTATAACAACTATTATCACCACTATAACAACCATGATCACCACTATAAGGACCATTATCATCACTATAACGATCGTTATCACCACAATAACAGACATTATCACCACTATGACGACCATTATCACAATTAGAACGACCATTATCACCACTATAACGACCACTATCACCACTATAACGACCATTATCACCACTATAGCGACCATTATCAACACTATAACCACCATTATCAGCATTATAACAACAATTATCAATACTATAACAACCATTATCACCACTATAACGTCTATTATCACCACTATAACGACCACTATCACGACTATAACAACCATTATCACCACTTTAACGACCATTATCAGTACTGTAACAACCGTTATCAAAAATATAACAACCTTTATCACCACTATAACAACCGTTATCACAATTATAGCAACCATTATCACCACTATAGCGACCATTATCAACACTATAATCACCATTATCAGCACTATAACAGCAATTATCAGTACTATAACAACCATTATCAAAAATGTAACAACCTTTATCACCACTATAACAACCGTTATCACCACTATAGCAACCATTATCACCACTATAACGACCATTATCACCACTGTAACTACCACTATCACGACTATGACAACCATTATCACCACTATAACGACAATTCCCACCACTATAACAACCATATTCACCACTATAACAACCATTATCACCACTATATGGACCATTATCACCACTATAACGACCACTATCACCACTGTAGCAACCATTATCACCACTATAAGGACCGTTATCACCACTATAACATCCATTATCACCACTATATGGACCATTATTACCACTATAACGACCACTATCATCACTATAACAACCATTATCACCACTATACGGACCATTATCACCACTATAACGACCATTATCACCACTATAACGACCACTATCACGACTATAACAGCCATTATCACAACTTTAACGGCCATTATCACCACTATAACGGCCATTATCACCACTATAGCGACCATTATCAAAGCTATACCCACCATTATCAGCACTATAACAACCTTTAATACCACTATAACAACCGTTATCACCACTATAGCAACCATTATCACCGCTGTAACGACCATTATCACGACTATAACAACCACTATCACGACTATGACAACCATTATCACCACTATAACGACCATTCTCACCACCATAACAACCATTATCACCACTATGACAACCATTATCACCACTATATGGACCATTATCACCACTATAACGACCTCTATCACCACTATAGCAACCATTACCACCACTATAAGGACTATTATCACCACTATGACGACCATTATCACCTCTATAACAACCATTATCACCACTATATGGACCATTATCACCACTATAACGACCACTATCATCACTATAACAACCATTATCACCACTATAAGGACCATTATCACCACTATAACATCCATTATCACCACTATATGGACCATTATTACCACTATAACGACCACTATCATCACTATAACAACCATTATCACCACTATACGGACCATTATCACCACTATAACGACCATTATCACCACTATAACGACCATTATCACCACTATAAGGACCATTATCACCACTATAACGACCATTATCAACACTATAAGGACCATTATCATCACTATAACGATCGTTATCACCACAATAACAGACATTATCACCACTATGACGACCATTATCACAATTAGAACGACCATTATCACCACTATAACGACCACTATCACCACTATAACGACCATTGTCACCACTATAGCGCCCATTATCAACACTATAACCACCATTATCAGCATTATAACAACAATTATCAATACTATAACAACCATTATCACCACTATGACGTCTATTATCACCACTATAACGACCACTATCACGACTATAACAACCATTATCACCACTTTAACGACCATTATCAGTACTGTAACAACCATTATCAAAACTATAACAACCTTTGTCACCACTATAACAACCGTTATCACAACTATACCAACCATTATCACCACTATAGCGACCATTATCACCACTATAACAACCATTATCACTACTACAACAACCATTATCACCACTACAACAACCATTATTACCACTATAAGAACCATTATCACCACTATAAGGACCATTATCACCACTATGACGACCATTATCACCTCTATAACGACCTTTACCACCACTATAACAACCATTATTACCACTACAACAACCATTATTACCACTATAACAACCATTATCATCAATATAACAACCATTATCGCCACTATAACAACTACTATCACCACTATAACAACCATGATCACCACTATAAGGACCATTATCATCACTATAACGATCGTTATCACCACAATAACAGACATTACCACCACTTTAACGACCATTATCAGTACTGTAACAACCATTATCAAAACTATAACAACCTTTATCACCACTATAACAACCGTTATCACAACTATAGCAACCATTATCACCACTACAACAACCATTATTACCACTATAACAACCATTATCACCACTACAACAACCATTATTACCACTATAACAACCATTATCATCAATATAACAATCATTATCGCCACTATAACATCTATTATCACCACTATAACAACCATGATCATCACTATAAGGACCATTATCATCACTATAACGATCATTATCACCACAATAACAGACATTATCACCACTATGACGACCATTATCACAATTAGAACGACCACTATCACCACTATAACGACCATTGTCACCACTATAGCGCCCATTATCAACACTATAACCACCATTATCAGCATTATAACAACAATTATCAATACTATAACAACCATTATCACCACTATAACGTCTATTATCACCACTATAACGACCACTATCACGACTATAACAACCATTATCACCACTATAACAACCATTATTACCACTATAAGAACCATTATCACCACTATTAGGACTATTATCACCACTGTGACGACCATTATCACCTCTATAACGACCTTTACCACCACTATAACAACCATTATCACCACTACAACAACCATTATTACCACTATAACAACCATTATCACCACTACAACAACCATTATTACCACTATAAGAACCATTATCACCACTATAAGGACCATTATCACCACTATGACGACCATTATCACCTCTATAGCGACCTTTACCACCACTATAACAACCATTATTACCACTACAACAACCATTATTACCACTATAACAACCATTATCATCAATATAACAACCATTATCACCACTATAACAACTATTATCACCACTATAACAACCATGATCACCACTATAAGGACCATTATCATCACTATAACGATCGTTATCACCACAATAACAGACATTATCACCACTATGACGACCATTATCACAATTAGAACGACCATTATCACCACTATAACGACCACTATCACCACTATAACGACCATTATCACCACTATAGCGACCATTATCAACACTATAACCACCATTATCAGCATTATAACAACAATTATCAATACTATAACAACCATTATCACCACTATAACGTCTATTATCACCACTATAACGACCACTATCACGACTATAACAACCATTATCACCACTTTAACGACCATTATCAGTACTGTAACAACCGTTATCAAAAATATAACAACCTTTATCACCACTATAACAACCGTTATCACAATTATAGCAACCATTATCACCACTATAGCGACCATTATCAACACTATAATCACCATTATCAGCACTATAACAGCAATTATCAGTACTATAACAACCATTATCAAAAATGTAACAACCTTTATCACCACTATAACAACCGTTATCACCACTATAGCAACCATTATCACCACTATAACGACCATTATCACCACTGTAACTACCACTATCACGACTATGACAACCATTATCACCACTATAACGACAATTCCCACCACTATAACAACCATATTCACCACTATAACAACCATTATCACCACTATATGGACCATTATCACCACTATAACGACCACTATCACCACTGAAGCAACCATTATCACCACTATAAGGACCGTTATCACCACTATAACATCCATTATCACCACTATATGGACCATTATTACCACTATAACGACCACTATCATCACTATAACAACCATTATCACCACTATACGGACCATTATCACCACTATAACGACCATTATCACCACTATAACGACCACTATCACGACTATAACAGCCATTATCACAACTTTAACGGCCATTATCACCACTATAACGGCCATTATCACCACTATAGCGACCATTATCAAAGCTATACCCACCATTATCAGCACTATAACAACCTTTAATACCACTATAACAACCGTTATCACCACTATAGCAACCATTATCACCGCTGTAACGACCATTATCACGACTATAACAACCACTATCACGACTATGACAACCATTATCACCACTATAACGACCATTCTCACCACCATAACAACCATTATCACCACTATGACAACCATTATCACCACTATATGGACCATTATCACCACTATAACGACCTCTATCACCACTATAGCAACCATTATCACCACTATAAGGACTATTATCACCACTATGACGACCATTATCACCTCTATAACAACCATTATCACCACTATATGGACCATTATCACCACTATAACGACCACTATCATCACTATAACAACCATTATCACCACTATAAGGACCATTATCACCACTATAACATCCATTATCACCACTATATGGACCATTATTACCACTATAACGACCACTATCATCACTATAACAACCATTATCACCACTATACGGACCATTATCACCACTATAACGACCATTATCACCACTATAACGACCATTATCACCACTATAAGGACCATTATCACCACTATAACGACCATTATCAACACTATAAGGACCATTATCATCACTATAACGATCGTTATCACCACAATAACAGACATTATCACCACTATGACGACCATTATCACAATTAGAACGACCATTATCACCACTATAACGACCACTATCACCACTATAACGACCATTGTCACCACTATAGCGCCCATTATCAACACTATAACCACCATTATCAGCATTATAACAACAATTATCAATACTATAACAACCATTATCACCACTATGACGTCTATTATCACCACTATAACGACCACTATCACGACTATAACAACCATTATCACCACTTTAACGACCATTATCAGTACTGTAACAACCATTATCAAAACTATAACAACCTTTGTCACCACTATAACAACCGTTATCACAACTATACCAACCATTATCACCACTATAGCGACCATTATCACCACTATAACAACCATTATCACTACTACAACAACCATTATCACCACTACAACAACCATTATTACCACTATAAGAACCATTATCACCACTATAAGGACCATTATCACCACTATGACGACCATTATCACCTCTATAACGACCTTTACCACCACTATAACAACCATTATTACCACTACAACAACCATTATTACCACTATAACAACCATTATCATCAATATAACAACCATTATCGCCACTATAACAACTACTATCACCACTATAACAACCATGATCACCACTATAAGGACCATTATCATCACTATAACGATCGTTATCACCACAATAACAGACATTACCACCACTTTAACGACCATTATCAGTACTGTAACAACCATTATCAAAACTATAACAACCTTTATCACCACTATAACAACCGTTATCACAACTATAGCAACCATTATCACCACTACAACAACCATTATTACCACTATAACAACCATTATCACCACTACAACAACCATTATTACCACTATAACAACCATTATCATCAATATAACAATCATTATCGCCACTATAACATCTATTATCACCACTATAACAACCATGATCATCACTATAAGGACCATTATCATCACTATAACGATCATTATCACCACAATAACAGACATTATCACCACTATGACGACCATTATCACAATTAGAACGACCACTATCACCACTATAACGACCATTGTCACCACTATAGCGCCCATTATCAACACTATAACCACCATTATCAGCATTATAACAACAATTATCAATACTATAACAACCATTATCACCACTATAACGTCTATTATCACCACTATAACGACCACTATCACGACTATAACAACCATTATCACCACTTTAACGACCATTATCAGTACTGTAACAACCATTATCAAAACTATAACAACCTTTGTCACCACTATAACAACCGTTATGACAACTATACCAACCATTATCACCACTATAGCGACCATTATCACCACTATAACAACCATTATCACCACTACAACAACCATTATTACCACTATAAGAACCATTGTCACCACTATAAGGACCATTATCACCACTATAACGACCACTATCACCACTGTAGCAACCATTATCACCACTATAAGGACCGTTATCACCACTATAACATCCATTATCACCACTATATGGACCATTATTACCACTATAACGACCACTATCATCACTATAACAACCATTATCACCACTATACGGACCATTATCACCACTATAACGACCATTATCACCACTATAACGACCACTATCACGACTATAACAGCCATTATCACAACTTTAACGGCCATTATCACCACTATAACGGCCATTATCACCACTATAGCGACCATTATCAAAGCTATACCCACCATTATCAGCACTATAACAACCTTTAATACCACTATAACAACCGTTATCACCACTATAGCAACCATTATCACCGCTGTAACGACCATTATCACGACTATAACAAACACTATCACGACTATGACAACCATTATCACCACTATAACGACCATTCTCACCACCATAACAACCATTATCACCACTATGACAACCATTATCACCACTATATGGACCATTATCACCACTATAACGACCTCTATCACCACTATAGCAACCATTATCACCACTATAAGGACTATTATCACCACTATGACGACCATTATCACCTCTATAACAACCATTATCACCACTATATGGACCATTATCACCACTATAACGACCACTATCATCACTATAACAACCATTATCACCACTATAAGGACCATTATCACCACTATAACATCCATTATCACCACTATATGGACCATTATTACCACTATAACGACCACTATCATCACTATAACAACTATTATCACCACTATACGGACCATTATCACCACTATAACGACCATTATCACCACTATAACGACCACTATCACGACTATAACAACCATTATCACAACTTTAACGGCCATTATCACCACTATAACGGCCATTATCACCACTATAGCGACCATTATCAAAGCTATACCCACCATTATGAGCACTATAACAACAATTATCACTACTATAACAACCCTTAATACCACTATGACAACCGTTATCACCACTATAGCAACCATTATCACCACTATAACGACCACTATCATCACTATAACAACCATTATCACCACTATAACATCCATTATCACCACTATATGGACCATTATTACCACTATAACGACCACTATCATCACTATAACAACCATTATCACCACTATACGGACCATTATCACCACTATAGCGACCATTATCAAAGCTATACCCACCATTATCAGCACTATAACAACAATTATCACTACTATAACAACCATTACCAATACTATAACAACCTTTAATACCACTATGACAACCGTTATCACCACTATAGCAACCATTATCACCACTATAACAACCATTATCACCACTGTAACGACCATTATCGCCACTATAAGCACCATTATCACCACTATAACAACTATTATCACCACTATAACAACCATTATCACCACTACAACAACCATTATCACCACTACAACAACCATTATCACCACTACAACAACCATTATTACCACTATAAGAACCATTATCACCACTACAACAACCATTATTACCACTATAACAACCATTATCATCAATATAACAATCATTATCGCCACTATAACAACTATTATCACCACTATAACAACCATGATCACCACTATAAGGACCATTATCACCACTATAACGACCATTATCACCACTATAACGACCACTATCACGACTATAACAACCATTATCACAACTTTAACGGCCATTATCACCACTATAACGGCCATTATCACCATTATAGCGACCATTATCAAAGCTATAACCACCATTATCAGCACTATAACAACCTTTAATAAAACTATAACAACCGTTATCACCACTATAGCAACCATTATCACCACTATAACGACCATTATCACGACTATAACAACCATTATCACCACTATATGGACCATTATCACCACTATAACGACCACTATCATCACCATAACAACCATTATCACCACTATAAGGACCATTATCACCACTATAACATCCATTATCACCACTATATGGACCATTATTACCACTATAACGACCACTATCATCACTATAACAACCATTATCACCACTATACGGACCATTATCACCACTATAACGACCATTATCACCACTATAACGACCACTATCACGACTATAACAACCATTATCACAACTTTGACGGCCATTATCACCACTATAACGGCCATTATCACCACTATAGCGACCATTATCAAAGCTATACCCACCATTATCAGCACTATAACAACAAATATCACTACTATAACAACCATTACCAATACTATAACAACCTTTAATACCACTATGACAACCGTTATCACCACTATAGCAACCATTATCACCACTATAACGACCACTATCATCACTATAACAACCATTATCACCACTATAAGGACCATTATCACCACTATAACATCCATTATCACCACTATATGGACCATTATTACCACTATAACGACCACTATCATCACTATAACAACCATTATCACCACTATACGGACCATTATCACCACTATAACGACCATTATCAAAGCTATACCCACCATTATCAGCACTATAACAACAATTATCACTACTATAACAACCATTACCAATACTATAACAACCTTTAATACCACTATGACAACCGTTATCACCACTATAGCAACCATTATCACCACTATAACAACCATTATCACCACTGTAACGACCATTATCGCCACTATAAGCACCATTATCACCACTATAACAACTATTATCACCACTATAACAACCATTATCACCACTACAACAACCATTATCACCACTACAACAACCATTATCACCACTACAACAACCATTATTACCACTATAAGAACCATTATCACCACTACAACAACCATTATTACCACTATAACAACCATTATCATCAATATAACAATCATTATCGCCACTATAACAACTATTATCACCACTATAACAACCATGATCACCACTATAAGGACCATTATCACCACTATAACGACCATTATCACCACTATAACGACCACTATCACGACTATAACAACCATTATCACAACTTTAACGGCCATTATCACCACTATAACGGCCATTATCACCATTATAGCGACCATTATCAAAGCTATAACCACCATTATCAGCACTATAACAACCTTTAATAAAACTATAACAACCGTTATCACCACTATAGCAACCATTATCACCACTATAACGACCATTATCACGACTATAACAACCATTATCACCACTATATGGACCATTATCACCACTATAACGACCACTATCATCACCATAACAACCATTATCACCACTATAAGGACCATTATCACCACTATAACATCCATTATCACCACTATATGGACCATTATTACCACTATAACGACCACTATCATCACTATAACAACCATTATCACCACTATACGGACCATTATCACCACTATAACGACCATTATCACCACTATAACGACCACTATCACGACTATAACAACCATTATCACAACTTTGACGGCCATTATCACCACTATAACGGCCATTATCACCACTATAGCGACCATTATCAAAGCTATACCCACCATTATCAGCACTATAACAACAAATATCACCACTATAAGGACCATTATCACCACTATAACATCCATTATCACCACTATATGGACCATTATTACCACTATAACGACCACTATCATCACTATAACAACCATTATCACCACTATACGGACCATTATCACCACTATAACGACCATTATCAAAGCTATACCCACCATTATCAGCACTATAACAACAATTATCACTACTATAACAACCATTACCAATACTATAACAACCTTTAATACCACTATGACAACCGTTATCACCACTATAGCAACCATTATCACCACTATAACAACCATTATCACCACTGTAACGACCATTATCGCCACTATAAGCACCATTATCACCACTATAACAACTATTATCACCACTATAACAACCATTATCACCACTACAACAACCATTATCACCACTACAACAACCATTATCACCACTACAACAACCATTATTACCACTATAAGAACCATTATCACCACTACAACAACCATTATTACCACTATAACAACCATTATCATCAATATAACAATCATTATCGCCACTATAACAACTATTATCACCACTATAACAACCATGATCACCACTATAAGGACCATTATCACCACTATAACGACCATTATCACCACTATAACGACCACTATCACGACTATAACAACCATTATCACAACTTTAACGGCCATTATCACCACTATAACGGCCATTATCACCATTATAGCGACCATTATCAAAGCTATAACCACCATTATCAGCACTATAACAACCTTTAATAAAACTATAACAACCGTTATCACCACTATAGCAACCATTATCACCACTATAACGACCATTATCACGACTATAACAACCACTATCACGACTATGACAACCATTATCACCACTATAACGACCATTCTCACCACCATAACAACCATTATCACCACTATGACAACCATTATCACCACTGTAACGACCATTATCGCCACTATAAGCACCATTATCACCACTATAACAACTATTATCACCACTACAACAACCATGATCACCACTATAAGGACCATTATCATCACTATAACGCTCGTTATCACCACAATTACAACCATTATCACCACTATAACGACTATTATCACAACTATAACGACCACTATCACGACTATAACAACCATTATCACCACTATAAGGACCATTATCACCACTATAACGACCATTATCACCACTATAAGGACCATTATCACCACGATAACATCCATTATCACCAGTATATGGACCATTATCACCACTATAACGACCACTATCATCACTATAACAACCATTATCACCACTATAAGGACCATTATCACCACTATAACAACCCTTATCACCACTACAACAACCATTATCACCACTATAACAACCATTATTACCACTATAAGAACCATTATCACCACTATTAGGACTATTATCACCACTGTGACGACCATTATCACCTCTATAACGACCTTTACCACCACTATAACAACCATTATCACCACTACAACAACCATTATTACCACTATAACAACCATTATCACCACTACAACAACCATTATTACCACTATAAGAACCATTATCACCACTATAAGGACCATTATCACCACTATGACGACCATTATCACCTCTATAGCGACCTTTACCACCACTATAACAACCATTATTACCACTACAACAACCATTATTACCACTATAACAACCATTATCATCAATATAACAACCATTATCACCACTATAACAACTATTATCACCACTATAACAACCATGATCACCACTATAAGGACCATTATCATCACTATAACGATCGTTATCACCACAATAACAGACATTATCACCACTATGACGACCATTATCACAATTAGAACGACCATTATCACCACTATAACGACCACTATCACCACTATAACGACCATTATCACCACTATAGCGACCATTATCAACACTATAACCACCATTATCAGCATTATAACAACAATTATCAATACTATAACAACCATTATCACCACTATAACGTCTATTATCACCACTATAACGACCACTATCACGACTATAACAACCATTATCACCACTTTAACGACCATTATCAGTACTGTAACAACCGTTATCAAAAATATAACAACCTTTATCACCACTATAACAACCGTTATCACAATTATAGCAACCATTATCACCACTATAGCGACCATTATCAACACTATAATCACCATTATCAGCACTATAACAGCAATTATCAGTACTATAACAACCATTATCAAAAATGTAACAACCTTTATCACCACTATAACAACCGTTATCACCACTATAGCAACCATTATCACCACTATAACGACCATTATCACCACTGTAACTACCACTATCACGACTATGACAACCATTATCACCACTATAACGACAATTCCCACCACTATAACAACCATATTCACCACTATAACAACCATTATCACCACTATATGGACCATTATCACCACTATAACGACCACTATCACCACTGTAGCAACCATTATCACCACTATAAGGACCGTTATCACCACTATAACATCCATTATCACCACTATATGGACCATTATTACCACTATAACGACCACTATCATCACTATAACAACCATTATCACCACTATACGGACCATTATCACCACTATAACGACCATTATCACCACTATAACGACCACTATCACGACTATAACAGCCATTATCACAACTTTAACGGCCATTATCACCACTATAACGGCCATTATCACCACTATAGCGACCATTATCAAAGCTATACCCACCATTATCAGCACTATAACAACCTTTAATACCACTATAACAACCGTTATCACCACTATAGCAACCATTATCACCGCTGTAACGACCATTATCACGACTATAACAACCACTATCACGACTATGACAACCATTATCACCACTATAACGACCATTCTCACCACCATAACAACCATTATCACCACTATGACAACCATTATCACCACTATATGGACCATTATCACCACTATAACGACCTCTATCACCACTATAGCAACCATTATCACCACTATAAGGACTATTATCACCACTATGACGACCATTATCACCTCTATAACAACCATTATCACCACTATATGGACCATTATCACCACTATAACGACCACTATCATCACTATAACAACCATTATCACCACTATAAGGACCATTATCACCACTATAACATCCATTATCACCACTATATGGACCATTATTACCACTATAACGACCACTATCATCACTATAACAACCATTATCACCACTATACGGACCATTATCACCACTATAACGACCATTATCACCACTATAACGACCATTATCACCACTATAAGGACCATTATCACCACTATAACGACCATTATCAACACTATAAGGACCATTATCATCACTATAACGATCGTTATCACCACAATAACAGACATTATCACCACTATGACGACCATTATCACAATTAGAACGACCATTATCACCACTATAACGACCACTATCACCACTATAACGACCATTGTCACCACTATAGCGCCCATTATCAACACTATAACCACCATTATCAGCATTATAACAACAATTATCAATACTATAACAACCATTATCACCACTATGACGTCTATTATCACCACTATAACGACCACTATCACGACTATAACAACCATTATCACCACTTTAACGACCATTATCAGTACTGTAACAACCATTATCAAAACTATAACAACCTTTGTCACCACTATAACAACCGTTATCACAACTATACCAACCATTATCACCACTATAGCGACCATTATCACCACTATAACAACCATTATCACTACTACAACAACCATTATCACCACTACAACAACCATTATTACCACTATAAGAACCATTATCACCACTATAAGGACCATTATCACCACTATGACGACCATTATCACCTCTATAACGACCTTTACCACCACTATAACAACCATTATTACCACTACAACAACCATTATTACCACTATAACAACCATTATCATCAATATAACAACCATTATCGCCACTATAACAACTACTATCACCACTATAACAACCATGATCACCACTATAAGGACCATTATCATCACTATAACGATCGTTATCACCACAATAACAGACATTACCACCACTTTAACGACCATTATCAGTACTGTAACAACCATTATCAAAACTATAACAACCTTTATCACCACTATAACAACCGTTATCACAACTATAGCAACCATTGTCACCACTACAACAACCATTATTACCACTATAACAACCATTATCACCACTACAACAACCATTATTACCACTATAACAACCATTATCATCAATATAACAATCATTATCGCCACTATAACATCTATTATCACCACTATAACAACCATGATCATCACTATAAGGACCATTATCATCACTATAACGATCATTATCACCACAATAACAGACATTATCACCACTATGACGACCATTATCACAATTAGAACGACCACTATCACCACTATAACGACCATTGTCACCACTATAGCGCCCATTATCAACACTATAACCACCATTATCAGCATTATAACAACAATTATCAATACTATAACAACCATTATCACCACTATAACGTCTATTATCACCACTATAACGACCACTATCACGACTATAACAACCATTATCACCACTTTAACGACCATTATCAGTACTGTAACAACCATTATCAAAACTATAACAACCTTTGTCACCACTATAACAACCGTTATGACAACTATACCAACCATTATCACCACTATAGCGACCATTATCACCACTATAACAACCATTATCACCACTACAACAACCATTATTACCACTATAAGAACCATTATCACCACTATAAGGACCATTATCACCACTATAACGACCACTATCACCACTGTAGCAACCATTATCACCACTATAAGGACCGTTATCACCACTATAACATCCATTATCACCACTATATGGACCATTATTACCACTATAACGACCACTATCATCACTATAACAACCATTATCACCACTATACGGACCATTATCACCACTATAACGACCATTATCACCACTATAACGACCACTATCACGACTATAACAGCCATTATCACAACTTTAACGGCCATTATCACCACTATAACGGCCATTATCACCACTATAGCGACCATTATCAAAGCTATACCCACCATTATCAGCACTATAACAACCTTTAATACCACTATAACAACCGTTATCACCACTATAGCAACCATTATCACCGCTGTAACGACCATTATCACGACTATAACAACCACTATCACGACTATGACAACCATTATCACCACTATAACGACCATTCTCACCACCATAACAACCATTATCACCACTATGACAACCATTATCACCACTATATGGACCATTATCACCACTATAACGACCTCTATCACCACTATAGCAACCATTATCACCACTATAAGGACTATTATCACCACTATGACGACCATTATCACCTCTATAACAACCATTATCACCACTATATGGACCATTATCACCACTATAACGACCACTATCATCACTATAACAACCATTATCACCACTATAAGGACCATTATCACCACTATAACGACCACTATCACGACTATAACAACCATTATCACAACTTTAACGGCCATTATCACCACTATAACGGCCATTATCACCACTATAGCGACCATTATCAAAGCTATACCCACCATTATGAGCACTATAACAACAATTATCACTACTATAACAACCCTTAATACCACTATGACAACCGTTATCACCACTATAGCAACCATTATCACCACTATAGCAACCATTATCACCACTATAACGACCATTATCAACACTATAACGACCACTGTCACGACTATAACAACCACTATCACCACTATAACAACCATTATCACCACTATAAGGACCATTATCACCACTATAACGATCACTATCACCATAATAACAGACATTATCACCACTATAACATCCATTATCACCACTATATGGACCATTATTACCACTATAACGACCATTATCACCACTATAACGACCATTATCACCACTATAAGGACCATTATCACCACAATAACGACCATTATCACAATTAGAACGACCATTATCACCACTATAACGACCATTATCACCACTACAACAACCACTATCACGACTATGACAACCATTATCACATCTATAACGACCATTCTCACCACTATAACAACCATTATCACCACTATGACAACCATTATCACCACTATATGGACCATTATCACCACTATAACGACCTCTATCACCACTATAGCAACCATTATCACCTCTATAAGGACTATTATAACCACTATGACGACCATTATCACCTCTATAACAATCATTATCACCACTATATGGACCATTATCACCACTATAACGACCACTATCATCACTATAACAACCATTATCACCACTATAAGGACCATTATCACCACTATAACGACCTCTATCACCACTATAGCAACCATTATCACCACTATAAGGACTATTATAACCACTATGACGACCATTATCACCTCTATAACAACCATTATCACCACTATATGGACTATTATCACCACTATAACGACCACTATCATCACTATAACAACCATTATCACCACTATACGGACCATTATCACCACTATAACGACCATTATCACCACTATAAGGACCATTACCAACACTATGACAACCATTATCACCACTACAACAACCATTATCACCACTATAACAACCATTATCACCACTATATGGACCATTATCACCACTACAACGACCACTATCATCACTATAACAACCATTATCACCACTATAAGGACCATTATCACCACTATAACGACCATTATCACCACTATAAGGACTATTATCACCACTATAACGACCATTATCACAATTAGAACGACCACTATCACAACTATAGCAACCATTATCACCACTATAGCGACCATTATCAACACTATAATCACCATTATCAGCACTATAACAGCAATTATCAGTACTATAGCAACCATTATCAAAAATGTAACAACCTTTATCACCACTATAACAACCGTTATCACCACTATAGCAACCATTATCACCACTATAAGGACCATTATCACCACTGTAACGACCACTATCACGACTATGACAACCATTATCACCACTATAACGACAATTCCCACCACTATAACAACCATTATCACCACTATAACAACCATTATCACCACTATAACAACCATTATCACCACTATATGGACCATTATCACCACTAAAACGACCACTATCATCATTATAACTACCATTATCACCACTATAAGGACCATTATCACCACTATAACATCCATTATCACCACTATATGGACCATTATTACCACTATAACGACCACTATCATCACTATAACAACCATTATCACCACTATACGGACCATTATCACCACTATAACGACCATTATCACCACTATAACGACCACTATCACGACTATAACAGCCATTATCACAACTTTAACGGCCATTATCACCACTATAACGGCCATTATCACCACTATAGCGACCATTATCAAAGCTATACCCACCATCATCAGCACTATAACAACCTTTAATACCACTATAACAACCGTTATCACCACTATAGCAACCAATATCACCGCTGTAACGACCATTATCACGACTATAACAACCACTATCACGACTATGACAACCATTATCACCACTATAACGACCATTATCACAATTAGAACGACCATTATCACCACTATAACGACCATTATCACCACTATAACGACCACTATCACGACTATAACAGCCATTATCACAACTTTAACGGCCATTATCACCACTATAACGGCCATTATCACCACTATAGCGACCATTATCAAAGCTATACCCACCATTATCAGCACTATAACAACCTTTAATACCACTATAACGACCTCTATCACCACTATAGCAACCATTATCACCACTATAAGGACTATTATCACCACTATGACGACCATTATCACCTCTATAACAACCATTATCACCACTATATGGACCATTATCACCACTATAACGACCACTATCATCACTATAACAACCATTATCACCACTATAAGGACCATTATCACCACTATAACATCCATTATCACCACTATATGGACCATTATTACCACTATAACGACCACTATCATCACTATAACAACTATTATCACCACTATACGGACCATTATCACCACTATAACGACCATTATCACCACTATAACGACCACTATCACGACTATAACAACCATTATCACAACTTTAACGGCCATTATCACCACTATAACGGCCATTATCACCACTATAGCGACCATTATCAAAGCTATACCCACCATTATGAGCACTATAACAACAATTATCACTACTATAACAACCATTACCAATACTATAACAACCCTTAATACCACTATGACAACCGTTATCACCACTATAGCAACCATTATCACCACTATAGCAACCATTATCACCACTATAACGACCATTATCAACACTATAACGACCACTGTCACGACTATAACAACCACTATCACCACTATAACAACCATTATCACCACTATAAGGACCATTATCACCACTATAACGATCACTATCACCATAATAACAGACATTATCACCACTATAACATCCATTATCACCACTATATGGACCATTATTACCACTATAACGACCATTATCACCACTATAACGACCATTATCACCACTATAAGGACCATTATCACCACAATAACGACCATTATCACAATTAGAACGACCATTATCACCACTATAACGACCATTATCACCACTATAACGACAATTATCACCACTATAGCGACCATTATCAACACTATAACCACCATTATCTGCACTAAAACAACAATTATCAATACTATAACAACCATTATCACCACTATAGCGACTATTATCACCACTATAACGACCACTATCACGACTATAACAACCATTATCACCACTATAAGGACCATTGTCACCACTATAAGGACCATTATCACCACCATAACGACCATTATCACAATTAGAACGACCATTATCACCACTATAAGGACCATTATCACCACCATAACGACCATTATCACAATTAGAACGACCATTATCACCACTATAACGACCACTATCATCATTATAACTACCATTATCACCACTATAAGGACCATTATCACCACTATATCATCCATTATCACCACTATATGGACCATTATTACCACTATAACGACCACTATCATCACTATAACAGGCATTATCACCACTATACGGACCATTATCACCACTATAAGGACTATTATAACCACTATGACGACCATTATCACCTCTATAACAACCATTATCACCACTATATGGACTATTATCACCACTATAACGACCACTATCATCACTATAACAACCATTATCACCACTATACGGACCATTATCACCACTATAACGACCATTATCACAATTAGAACGACCACTATCACAACTATAGCAACCATTATCACCACTATAGCGACCATTATCAACACTATAATCACCATTATCAGCACTATAACAGCAATTATCAGTACTATAACAACCATTATCAAAAATGTAACAACCTTTATCACCACTATAACAACCGTTATCACCACTATAGCAACCATTATCACCACTATAACGACCATTATCACCACTGTAACGACCACTATCACGACTATGACAACCATTATCACCACTATAACGACAATTCCCACCACTATAACAACCATTATCACCACTATAACAACCATTATCACCACTATATGGACCATTATCACCACTATAACGACCACTATCATCATTATAACTACCATTATCACCACTATAAGGACCATTATCACCACTATATCATCCATTATCACCACAATATGGACCATTATTACCACTATAACGACCACTATCATCACTATAACAGGCATTATCACCACTATACGGACCATTATCACCACTATAACGACCATTATCACCACTATAACGACCACTATCACGACTATAACAACCATTATCACAGCTTTAACGGCCATTATCACCACTATAACGGCCATTATCACCACTAGAGCGACCATTATCAAACCTATAACCACCATTATCAGTACTATAACAACAATTATCATTACTATAACAACCATTACCAATACTATAACAACCTTTAATACCACTATGACAACCGTTATCACCACTATAACAACCATTATCACCACTATAACGACCATTATCACCACTACAACAACCACTATCAGGACTATGACAACCATTATCACATCTATAACGACCATTCTCACCACTATAACAACCATTATCACCACTATGACAACCATTATCACCACTATATGGACCATTATCACCACTATAACGACCTCTATCACCACTATAGCAACCATTATCACCTCTACAAGGACTATTATAACCACTATGACGACCATTATCACCTCTATAACAATCATTATCACCACTATATGGACCATTATCACCACTATAACGACCACTATCATCACTATAACAACCATTATCACCACTATAAGGACCATTATCACCACTATAACGACCTCTATCACCACTATAGCAACCATTATCACCACTATAAGGACTATTATAACCACTATGACGACCATTATCACCTCTATAACAACCATTATCACCACTATATGGACTATTATCACCACTATAACGACCACTATCATCACTATAACAACCATTATCACCACTATACGGACCATTATCACCACTATAACGACCATTATCACCACTATAAGGACCATTACCAACACTATGACAACCATTATCACCACTACAACAACCACTATCACCACTATAACAACCATTATCACCACTATATGGACCATTATCACCACTACAACGACCACTATCATCACTATAACAACCATTATCACCACTATAAGGACCATTATCACCACTATAACGACCATTATCACCACTATAAGGACTATTATCACCACTATAACGACCATTATCACAATTAGAACGACCACTATCACAACTATAGCAACCATTATCACCACTATAGCGACCATTATCAACACTATAATCACCATTATCAGCACTATAACAGCAATTATCAGTACTATAGCAACCATTATCAAAAATGTAACAACCTTTATCACCACTATAACATCCGTTATCACCACTATAGCAACCATTATCACCACTATAACGACCATTATCACCACTATAACGACCACTATCACCACTGTAGCAACCATTATCACCACTATAAGGACCGTTATCACCACTATAACATCCATTATCACCACTATATGGACCATTATTACCACTATAACGACCACTATCATCACTATAACAACCATTATCACCACTATACGGACCATTATCACCACTATAACGACCATTATCACCACTATAACGACCACTATCACGACTATAACAGCCATTATCACAACTTTAACGGCCATTATCACCACTATAACGGCCATTATCACCACTATAGCGACCATTATCAAAGCTATACCCACCATTATCAGCACTATAACAACCTTTAATACCACTATAACAACCGTTATCACCACTATAGCAACCATTATCACCGCTGTAACGACCATTATCACGACTATAACAACCACTATCACGACTATGACAACCATTATCACCACTATAGCGACCATTATCAACACTATAACCACCATTATCTGCACTATAACAACAATTATCAATACTATAACAACCATTATCACCACTATAGCGACTATTATCACCACTATAACGACCACTATCACGACTATAACATCCATTATCACCACTATAAGGACCATTATCACCACCATAACGACCATTATCACAATTAGAACGACCATTATCACCACTATAACGACCATTATCACCACTACAACGACCACTATCATCACTATAACAACCATTATCACCACTATAAGGACCATTATCACCACTATAACGACCATTATCACCACTATAAGGACCATTACCAACACTATGACAACCATTATCACCACTACAACAACCATTATCACCACTATAACAACCATTATCACCACTATATGGACCATTATCACCACTACAACGACCACTATCATCACTATAACAACCATTATCACCACTATAAGGACCATTATCACCACTATAACGACCATTATCACCACTATAAGGACTATTATCACCACTATAACGACCATTATCACAATTAGAACGACCACTATCACAACTATAGCAACCATTATCACCACTATAGCGACCATTATCAACACTATAATCACTATTATCAGCACTATAACAGCAATTATCAGTACTATAGCAACCATTATCAAAAATGTAACAACCTTTATCACCACTATAACAACCGTTATCACCACTATAGCAACCATTATCACCACTATAACGACCATTATCACCACTGTAACGACCACTATCACGACTATGACAACCATTATCACCACTATAACGACAATTCCCACCACTATAACAACCATTATCACCACTATAACGACCACTATCATCACTATAACAACCATTATCACCACTATAAGGACCATTATCACCACTATAACATCCATTATCACCACTATATGGACCATTATTACCACTATAACGACCACTATCATCACTATAACAACCATTATCAGCACTATACGGACCATTATCACCACTATAACGACCATTATCACCACTATAACGACCACTATCACGACTATAACAACTATTATCACAACTTTAACGGCCATTATCACAACTATAACGGCCATTATCACCACTATAGCGACCATTATCAAAGCTATAACCACCATTATCAGCACTATAACAACAAGTATCACTACTATAACAACCATTACCAATACTATAACAACCTTTAATACCACTATGACAACCGTTATCACCACTATAGAAACCATTATCACCACTATAACAACCATTATCACCACTGTAACAACCATTATCGCCACTATAAGCACCATTATCACCACTATAACAACTATTATCACCACTATAACAACCATTATCACCACTACAACAACCATTATTACCACTATAACAACCATTATCATCAATATAACAATCATTATCGCCACTATAACAACTATTATCACCACTATAACAACCATGATCATCACTATAAGGACCATTATCATGACTATAACGATCGTTATCACCACAATAACAACCATTATCACCACTATAACGACTATTATCACAACTATAACGACCACTATCACGACTATAACAACCATTATCACCACTTTAACGACCATTATCAGTACTGTAACAACCATTATCAAAACTATAACAACCTTTATCACCACTATAACAACCGTTATCACCACTATAGCAACCATTATCACCACTATAGCGACCACTATCAACACTATAATCACCATTATCAGCACTATAACAGCAATTATCAGTACTATAACAACCATTATCAAAAATATAACAACCTTTATCACCACTATAACAACCGTTATCACCACTATAGCAACCATTATCACCACTATAAGGACCATTATCACCAGTATAACGACCATTATCACCACTATAAGGACCATTATCACCACGATAACATCCATTATCACCACTATAAGGACCATTATCACCACGATAACATCCATTATCACCACTACAACAACCATTATTACCACTATAACAACCATTATCACCACTACAACAACCATTATTACCACTATAACAACCATTATCATCAATATAACAATCATTATCGCCACTATAACATCTATTATCACCACTATAACAACCATGATCATCACTATAAGGACCATTATCATCACTATAACGATCGTTATCACCACAATAACAGACATTATCACCACTATGACGACCATTATCACAATTAGAACGACCACTATCACCACTATAACGACCATTGTCACCACTATAGCGCCCATTATCAACACTATAACCACCATTATCAGCATTATAACAACAATTATCAATACTATAACAACCATTATCACCACTATAACGTCTATTATCACCACTATAACGACCACTATCACGACTATAACAACCATTATCACCACTTTAACGACCAATATCAGTACTGTAACAACCATTATCAAAACTATAACAACCTTTGTCACCACTATAACAACCGTTATCACAACTATACCAACCATTATCACCACTATAGCGACCATTATCACCACTATAACAACCATTATCACCACTACAACAACCATTATTACCACTATAAGAACCATTATCACCACTATAAGGACCATTATCACCACTATAACGACCTCTATCACCACTATAGCAACCATTATCACCACTATAAGGACTATTATCACCACTATGACGACCATTATCACCTCTATAACAACCATTATCACCACTATATGGACCATTATCACCACTATAACGGCCATTATCACCACTATAGCGACCATTATCAAAGCTATACCCACCATTACCAGCACTATAACAACAATTATCACTACTATAACAACCATTACCAATACTATAACAACCCTTAATACCACTATGACAACCGTTATCACCACTATAGCAACCGTTATCACCACTATAGCAACCATTATCACCACTATAACGACCATTATCACCACTATAACGACCACTGTCACGACTATAACAACCACTATCACCACTATAAGGACCATTGTCACCACTATAAGGACCATTATCACCACAATAACGACCATTATCACAATTAGAACGACCATTATCACCACTATAACGACCATTATCACCACTATAACGACAATTATCACCACTATAGCGACCATTATCAACACTATAACCACCATTATCTGCACTATAACAACAATTATCAATACTATAACAACCATTATCACCACTATAGCGACTATTATCACCACTATAACGACCACTATCACGACTATAACAACCATTATCACCACTATAAGGACCATTGTCACCACTATAAGGACCATTATCATCACCATAACGACCATTATCACAATTAGAACGACCATTATCACCACTATAAGGACCATTATCACCACCATAACGACCATTATCACAATTAGAACGACCATTATCACCACTATAACGACCATTATCACAATTAGAACGACCATTATCACCACTATAACGACCATTATCACCACTATAACGACCATTATCACCACTACAACGACCATTATCACCACTTTAACGGCCATTATCACCACTATAACGGCCATTATCACCACTATAGCGACCATTATCAAACCTATAACCACCATTATCAGTACTATAACAACAATTATCATTACTATAACAACCATTACCAATACTATAACAACCTTTAATACCACTATGACAACCGTTATCACCACTATAACAACCATTATCACCACTATAACGACCATTATCACCACTACAACAACCACTATCACGACTATGACAACCATTATCACATCTATAACGACCATTCTCACCACTATAACAACCATTATCACCACTATGACAACCATTATCACCACTATATGGACCATTATCACCACTATAACGACCTCTATCACCACTATAGCAACCATTATCACCTCTATAAGGACTATTATAACCACTATGACGACCATTATCACCTCTATAACAATCATTATCACCACTATATGGACCATTATCACCACTATAACGACCACTATCATCACTATAACAACCATTATCACCACTATAAGGACCATTATCACCACTATAACGACCTCTATCACCACTATAGCAACCATTATCACCACTATAAGGACTATTATAACCACTATGACGACCATTATCACCTCTATAACAACCATTATCACCACTATATGGACTATTATCACCACTATAACGACCACTATCATCACTATAACAACCATTATCACCACTATACGGACCATTATCACCACTATAACGACCATTATCACCACTATAAGGACCATTACCAACACTATGACAACCATTATCACCACTACAACAACCATTATCACCACTATAACAACCATTATCACCACTATATGGACCATTATCACCACTACAACGACCACTATCATCACTATAACAACCATTATCACCACTATAAGGACCGTTATCACCACTATAACGACCATTATCACCACTATAAGGACTATTATCACCACTATAACGACCATTATCACAATTAGAACGACCACTATCACAACTATAGCAACCATTATCACCACTATAGCGACCATTATCAACACTATAATCACCATTATCAGCACTATAACAGCAATTATCAGTACTATAACAACCATTATCAAAAATGTAACAACCTTTATCACCACTATAACAACCGTTATCACCACTGTAACAACCGTCATCACCACTATAGCGACCATTATCACCACTATAACGACCACTATCACGACTATGACAACTTTTATCACCACTATAACGACAATTCCCACCACTATAACAACCATTATCACCACTATAACAACCATTATCACCACTATATGGACCATTATCACCACTATAACGACCACTATCATCATTATAACTACCATTATCACCACTATAAGGACCATTATCACCACTATATCATCCATTATCACCACTATATGGACCATTATTACCACTATAACGACCACTATCATCACTATAACAAGCATTATCACCACTATACGGACCATTATCACCACTATAACGACCACTATCACGACTATAACAACCATTATCACGACTTTAACGGCCATTATCACCACTATAACGGCCATTATCACCACTATAGCGACCATTATCAAAGCTATAGCCACCATTATCAGCACTATAACAACAATTATCACTACTATAACAACCATTACCAATACTATAACAACCTTTAATACCACTATGACAACCGTTATCACCACTATAGCAACCATTATCACCACTATAACAACCATTATCACCACTGTAACAACCATTATCGCCACTACAACAACCATTATTACCACTATAAGAACCATCATCACCACTATAAGGACCATTATCACCACTATGACGACCATTATCACCTCTATAACGACCTTTACCGCCACTATAACAACCATTATCACCACTACAACAACCATTATTACCACTATAGCGACCACTATCAACACTATAATCACCATTATCAGCACTATAACAATAATTATCAGTACTACAACAACCATTATCAAAAATATAACAACCTTTATCACCACTGTAACAACCGTCATCACCACTATAGCGACCATTATCACCACTATAACGACCACTATCACGACTATGACAACTTTTATCACCACTATAACAACCGTTATCACCACTATAGCGACCATTATCACCACTATAACAACCATTATCACCACTATAAGGACCATTATCACCACTATAACGACCATTATCAACACTATAAGGACCATTATCATCACTATAACGATCGTTATCACCACAATAACAGACATTATCACCACTATGACGACCATTATCACAATTAGAACGACCATTATCACCACTATAACGACCACTATCACCACTATAACGACCATTGTCACCACTATAGCGCCCATTATCAACACTATAACCACCATTATCAGCATTATAACAACAATTATCAATACTATAACAACCATTATCACCACTATAACGTCTATTATCACCACTATAACGACCACTATCACGACTATAACAACCATTATCACCACTTTAACGACCATTATCAGTACTGTAACAACCATTATCAAAACTATAACAACCTTTGTCACCACTATAACAACCGTTATCACAACTATACCAACCATTATCACCACTATACCGACCATTATCACCACTATAACAACCATTATCACCACTACAACAACCATTATCACCACTACAACAACCATTATTACCACTATAAGAACCATTAACACCACTATAAGGACCATTATCACCACTATGACGACCATTATCACAATTAGAACGACCATTATCACCACTATAACGACCACTATCACCACTATAACGACCATTGTCACCACTATAGCGCCCATTATCAACACTATAACCACCATTATCAGCATTATAACAACAATTATCAATACTATAACAACCATTATCACCACTATAACGTCTATTATCACCACTATAACGACCACTATCACGACTATAACAACCATTATCACCACTTTAACGACCATTATCACCACTATAACGACTATTATCACAACTATAACGACCACTATCACGACTATAACAACCATTATCACCACTTTAACGACCATTATCACCACTATAAGGACCATTATCACCACTATAACGACCATTATCACCACTATAAGGACCATTATCACCACGATAACATCCATTATCAGCAGTATATGGACCATTATCACCACTATAACGACCACTATCATCACTATAACAAGCATTATCACCACTATATGGACCATTATCACCACTATAACGACCACTATCATCACTATAACAACCATTATCACCACTATAAGGACCATTATCACCACTATAACGACCTCTATCACCACTATAGCAACCATTATCACCACTATAAGGACTATTATAACCACTATGACGACCATTATCACCTCTATAACAACCATTATCACCACTATATGGACTATTATCACCACTATAACGACCACTATCATCACTATAACAACCATTATCACCACTATACGGACCATTATCACCACTATAACGACCATTATCACCACTATAAGGACCATTACCAACACTATGACAACCATTATCACCACTACAATAACCATTATCACCACTATAACAACCATTATCACCACTATATGGACCATTATCACCACTACAACGACCACTATCATCACTATAACAACCATTATCACCACTATAAGGACCATTATCACCACTATAACGACCACTATCACGACTATAACAACCATTATCACAACTTTAACGGCCATTATCACCACTATAACGGCCATTATCACCACTATAGCGACCATTATCAAACCTATAACCACCATTATCAGTACTATAACAACAATTATCATTACTATAACAACCATTACCAATATTATAACAACCTTTAATACCACTATGACAACCGTTATCACCACTATAACAACCATTATCACCACTATGACAACCATTATCACCACTATATGGACCATTATCACCACTACAACGACCACTATCATCACTATAACAACCATTATCACCACTATAAGGACCATTATCACCACTATAACGACCATTATCACCACTATAAGGACTATTATCACCACTATAACGACCATTATCACAATTAGAACGACCACTATCACAACTATAGCAACCATTATCACCACTATAGCGACCATTATCAACACTATAATCACCATTATCAGCACTATAACAGCAATTATCAGTACTATAACAACCATTATCAAAAATGTAACAACCTTTATCACCACTATAACAACCGTTATCACCACTATAGCAACCATTATCACCACTATAACGACCATTATCACCACTGTAACGACCACTATCACGACTATGACAACCATTATCACCACTTTAACGACCATTATTACCACTATAAGAACCATTAACACCACTATAAGGACCATTATCACCACTATGACGACCATTATCACAATTAGAACGACCATTATCACCACTATAACGACCACTATCACCACTATAACGACCATTGTCACCACTATAGCGCCCATTATCAACACTATAACCACCATTATCAGCATTATAACAACAATTATCAATACTATAACAACCATTATCACCACTATAACGTCTATTATCACCACTATAACGACCACTATCACGACTATAACAACCATTATCACCACTTTAACGACCATTATCACCACTATAACGACTATTATCACAACTATAACGACCACTATCACGACTATAACAACCATTATCACCACTTTAACGACCATTATCACCACTATAAGGACCATTATCACCACTATAACGACCATTATCACCACTATAAGGACCATTATCACCACGATAACATCCATTATCAGCAGTATATGGACCATTATCACCACTATAACGACCACTATCATCACTATAACAAGCATTATCACCACTATATGGACCATTATCACCACTATAACGACCACTATCATCACTATAACAACCATTATCACCACTATAAGGACCATTATCACCACTATAACGACCTCTATCACCACTATAGCAACCATTATCACCACTATAAGGACTATTATAACCACTATGACGACCATTATCACCTCTATAACAACCATTATCACCACTATATGGACTATTATCACCACTATAACGACCACTATCATCACTATAACAACCATTATCACCACTATACGGACCATTATCACCACTATAACGACCATTATCACCACTATAAGGACCATTACCAACACTATGACAACCATTATCACCACTACAATAGCCATTATCACCACTATAACAACCATTATCACCACTATATGGACCATTATCACCACTACAACGACCACTATCATCACTATAACAACCATTATCACCACTATAAGGACCATTATCACCACTATAACGACCACTATCACGACTATAACAACCATTATCACAACTTTAACGGCCATTATCACCACTATAACGGCCATTATCACCACTATAGCGACCATTATCAAACCTATAACCACCATTATCAGTACTATAACAACAATTATCATTACTATAACAACCATTACCAATATTATAACAACCTTTAATACCACTATGACAACCGTTATCACCACTATAACAACCATTATCACCACTATGACAACCATTATCACCACTATATGGACCATTATCACCACTACAACGACCACTATCATCACTATAACAACCATTATCACCACTATAAGGACCATTATCACCACTATAACGACCATTATCACCACTATAAGGACTATTATCACCACTATAACGACCATTATCACAATTAGAACGACCACTATCACAACTATAGCAACCATTATCACCACTATAGCGACCATTATCAACACTATAATCACCATTATCAGCACTATAACAGCAATTATCAGTACTATAACAACCATTATCAAAAATGTAACAACCTTTATCACCACTATAACAACCGTTATCACCACTATAGCAACCATTATCACCACTATAACGACCATTATCACCACTGTAACGACCACTATCACGACTATGACAACCATTATCACCACTATAACGACAATTCCCACCACTATAACAACCATTATCACGACTATAACAACCATTATCACCACTATATGGACCAGTATCACCACTATAACGACCACTATCATCATTATAACTACCATTATCACCACTATAAGGACCATTATCACCACTATATCATCCATTATCACCACTATATGGACCATTATTACCACTATAACGACCACTATCATCACTATAACAAGCATTATCACCACTATACGGACCATTATCACCACTATAACGACCAGTATCACCACTATAACGACCACTATCATCATTATAACTACCATTATCACCACTATAAGGACCATTATCACCACTATATCATCCATTATCACCACTATATGGACCATTATTACCACTATAACGACCACTATCATCACTATAACAAGCATTATCACCACTATACGGACCATTATCACCACTATAACGACCATTATCACCACTATAACGACCACTATCACGACTATAACAACCATTATCACAACTTTAACGGCCATTATCACCACTATAACGGCCATTATCACCACTATAGCGACCATTATCAAACCTATAACCACCATTATCAGTACTATAACAACAATTATCATTACTATAACAACCATTACCAATACTATAACAACCTTTAATACCACTATGACAACCGTTATCACCACTATAACAACCATTATCACCACTATGACAACCATTATCACCACTATATGGACCATTATCACCACTATAACGACCTCTATCACCACTATAGCAACCATTATCACCTCTATAAGGACTATTATAACCACTATGACGACCATTATCACCTCTATAACAATCATTATCACCACTATATGGACCATTATCACCACTATAACGACCACTATCATCACTATAACAACCATTATCACCACTATAAGGACCATTATCACCACTATAACGACCTCTATCACCACTATAGCAACCATTATCACCACTATAAGGACTATTATAACCACTATGACGACCATTATCACCTCTATAACAACCATTATCACCACTATATGGACTATTATCACCACTATAACGACCACTATCATCACTATAACAACCATTATCACCACTATACGGACCATTATCACCACTATAACGACCATTATCACCACTATAAGGACCATTACCAACACTATGACAACCATTATCACCACTACAACAACCATTATCACCACTATAACAACCATTATCACCACTATATGGACCATTATCACCACTACAACGACCACTATCATCACTATAACAACCATTATCACCACTATAAGGACCATTATCACCACTATAACCACCATTATCACCACTATAAGGACTATTATCACCACTATAACGACCATTATCACAACTAGAACGACCACTATCACAACTATAGCAACCATTATCACCACTATAGCGACCATTATCAACACTATAATCACCATTATCAGCACTATAACAGCAATTATCAGTACTATAACAACCATTATCAAAAATGTAACAACCTTTATCACCACTATAACAACCGTTATCACCACTATAGCAACCATTATCACCACTATAACGACCATTATCACCACTGTAACGACCACTATCACGACTATGACAACCATTATCACCACTATAACGACAATTCCCACCACTATAACAACCATTATCACCACTATAACAACCATTATCACCACTATATGGACCATTATCACCACTATAACGACCACTATCATCATTATAACTACCATTATCACCACTATAAGGACCATTATCACCACTATATCATCCATTATCACCACTATATGGACCATTATTACCACTATAACGACCACTATCATCACTATAACAAGCATTATCACCACTATACGGACCATTATCACCACTATAACGACCACTATCACGACTATAACAACCATTATCACGACTTTAACGGCCATTATCACCACTATAACGGCCATTATCACCACTATAGCGACCATTATCAAAGCTATAACCACCATTATCAGCACTATAACAACAATTATCACTACTATAACAACCATTACCAATACTATAACAACCTTTAATACCACTATGACAACCGTTATCACCACTATAGCAACCATTATCACCACTATAACAACCATTATCACCACTGTAACAACCATTATCGCCACTATAAGCACCATTATCACCACTACAACAACTATTATCACCACTATAACAACCATTATCACCACTACAACAACCATTATCACCACTACAACAACCATTATTACCACTATAAGAACCATCATCACCACTATAAGGACCATTATCACCACTATGACGACCATTATCACCTCTATAACGACCTTTATCGCCACTATAACAACCATTATCACCACTACAACAACCATTATTACCACTATAGCGACCACTATCAACACTATAATCACCATTATCAGCACTATAACAATAATTATCAGTACCACAACAACCATTATCAAAAATATAACAACCTTTATCACCACTGTAACAACCGTTATCACCACTATAGCGACCATTATCACCACTATAACGACCACTATCACGACTATGACAACTTTTATCACCACTATAACAACCGTTATCACCACTATAGCGACCATTATCACCACTATAACAACCATTATCACCACTATAAGGACCATTATCACCACTATAACGACCATTATCAACACTATAAGGACCATTATCATCACTATAACGATCGTTATCACCACAATAACAGACATTATCACCACTATGACGACCATTATCACAATTAGAACGACCATTATCACCACTATAACGACCACTATCACCACTATAACGACCATTGTCACCACTATAGCGCCCATTATCAACACTATAACCACCATTATCAGCATTATAACAACAATTATCAATACTATAACAACCATTATCACCACTATAGCGACCATTATCACCACTATAACAACCATTATCACCACTACAACAACTATTATCACCACTACAACAACCATTATTACCACTATAAGAACCATTATCACCACTATGACGACCATTATCACCTCTATAACGACCTTTACCACCACTATAACAACCATTATTACCACTACAACAACCATTATTACCACTATAACAACCATTATCATCAATATAACAACCATTATCGCCACTATAACAACTACTATCACCACTATAACAACCATGATCACCACTATAAGGACCATTATCATCACTATAACGATCGTTATCACCACAATAACAGACATTACCACCACTTTAACGACCATTATCAGTACTGTAACAACCATTATCAAAACTATAACAACCTTTATCACCACTATAACAACCGTTATCACAACTATAGCAACCATTATCACCACTATAGCGACCATTATCAACACTATAATCACCATTATCAGCACTATAACAGCAATTATCAGTACTATAACAACCATTATCAAATATGTAACAACCTTTATCACCACTATAACAACCGTTATCACCACTATAGCAACCATTATCACCACTATAACGACCATTATCACCACTGTAACGACCACTCTCACGACTATGACAACCATTATCACATCTATAACGACCATTCTCACCACTATAACAACCATTATCACCACTATGACAACCATTATCACCACTATATGGACCATTATCACCACTATATGGACCATTATCACCACTATAACGACCACTATCATCACTATAACAACCATTATCACCACTATAAGGACCATTATCACCACTATAACATCCATTATCACCACTATATGGACCATTATTACCACTATAATGACCACTATCATCACTATAACAACCATTACCAGCACTATACGGACCATTATCACCACTATAACGACCATTATCACCACTATAACGACCACTATCACGACTATAACAACTATTATCACAACTTTAACGGCCATTATCACCACTATAACGGCCATTATCACCACTAAAGCGACCATTATCAAAGCTATAACCACCATTATCAGCACTATAACAACAAGTATCACTACTATAACAACCATTACCAATACTATAACAACCTTTAATACCACTATGACAACCGTTATCACCACTATAGAAACCATTATCACCACTATAACAACCATTATCACCACTGTAACAACCATTATCGCCACTATAAGCACCATTATCACCACTATAACAACTATTATCACCACTATAACAACCATTATCACCACTACAACAACCATTATTACCACTATAACAACCATTATCATCAATATAACAATCATTATCGCCACTATAAGCACCATTATCACCACTATAACAACTATTATCACCACTATAACAACCATTATCACCACTACAACAACCATTATTACCACTATAATGACCACTATCATCACTATAACAACCATTATCAGCACTATACGGACCATTATCACCACTATAACGACCATTATCACCACTATAACGACCATTATCACCACTACAACGACCATTATCACCACTTTAACGGCCATTATCACCACTATAACGGCCATTATCACCACTATAGCGACCATTATCAAACCTATAACCACCATTATCAGTACTATAACAACAATTATCATTACTATAACAACCATTACCAATACTATAACAACCTTTAATACCACTATGACAACCGTTATCACCACTATAACAACCATTATCACCACTATAACGACCATTATCACCACTACAACAACCACTATCACGACTATGACAACCATTATCACATCTATAACGACCATTCTCACCACTATAACAACCATTATCACCACTATGACAACCATTATCACCACTATATGGACCATTATCACCACTATAACGACCTCTATCACCACTATAGCAACCATTATCACCTCTATAAGGACTATTATAACCACTAAGACGACCATTATCACCTCTATAACAATCATTATCACCACTATATGGACCATTATCACCACTATAACGACCACTATCATCACTATAACAACCATTATCACCACTATAAGGACCATTATCACCACTATAACGACCTCTATCACCACTATAGCAACCATTATCACCACTATAAGGACTATTATAACCACTATGACGACCATTATCACCTCTATAACAACCATTATCACCACTATATGGACTATTATCACCACTATAACGACCACTATCATCACTATAACAACCATTATCACCACTATACGGACCATTATCACCACTATAACGACCATTATCACCACTATAAGGACCATTACCAACACTATGACAACCATTATCACCACTACAACAACCATTATCACCACTATAACAACCATTATCACCACTATATGGACCATTATCACCACTACAACGACCACTATCATCACTATAACAACCATTATCACCACTATAAGGACCATTATCACCACTATAACGACCATTATCACCACTATAAGGACTATTATCACCACTATAACGACCATTATCACAATTAGAACGACCACTATCACAACTATAGCAACCATTATCACCACTATAGCGACCATTATCAACACTATAATCACCATTATCAGCACTATAACAGCAATTATCAGTACTATAACAACCATTATCAAAAATGTAACAACCTTTATCACCACTATAACAACCGTTATCACCACTATAGCAACCATTATCACCACTATAACGACCATTATCACCACTGTAACGACCACTATCACGACTATGACAACCATTATCACCACTATAACGACAATTCCCACCACTATAACAACCATTATCACCACTATAACAACCATTATCACCACTATATGGACCATTATCACCACTATAACGACCACTATCATCATTATAACTACCATTATCACCACTATAAGGACCATTATCACCACTATATCATCCATTATCACCACTATATGGACCATTATTACCACTATAACGACCACTATCATCACTATAACAAGCATTATCACCACTATACGGACCATTATCACCACTATAACGACCACTATCACGACTATAACAACCATTATCACGACTTTAACGGCCATTATCACCACTATAACGGCCATTATCACCACTATAGCGACCATTATCAAAGCTATAACCACCATTATCAGCACTATAACAACAATTATCACTACTATAACAACCATTACCAATACTATAACAACCTTTAATACCACTATGACAACCGTTATCACCACTATAGCAACCATTATCACCACTATAACAACCATTATCACCACTGTAACAACCATTATCGCCACTACAACAACCATTATTACCACTATAAGAACCATCATCACCACTATAAGGACCATTATCACCACTATGACGACCATTATCACCTCTATAACGACCTTTACCGCCACTATAACAACCATTATCACCACTACAACAACCATTATTACCACTATAGCGACCACTATCAACACTATAATCACCATTATCAGCACTATAACAATAATTATCAGTACTACAACAACCATTATCAAAAATATAACAACCTTTATCACCACTGTAACAACCGTCATCACCACTATAGCGACCATTATCACCACTATAACGACCACTATCACGACTATGACAACTTTTATCACCACTATAACAACCGTTATCACCACTATAGCGACCATTATCACCACTATAACAACCATTATCACCACTATAAGGACCATTATCACCACTATAACGACCATTATCAACACTATAAGGACCATTATCATCACTATAACGATCGTTATCACCACAATAACAGACATTGTCACCACTATGACGACCATTATCACAATTAGAACGACCATTATCACCACTATAACGACCACTATCACCACTATAACGACCATTGTCACCACTATAGCGCCCATTATCAACACTATAACCACCATTATCAGCATTATAACAACAATTATCAATACTATAACAACCATTATCACCACTATAACGTCTATTATCACCACTATAACGACCACTATCACGACTATAACAACCATTATCACCACTTTAACGACCATTATCAGTACTGTAACAACCATTATCAAAACTATAACAACCTTTGTCACCACTATAACAACCGTTATCACAACTATACCAACCATTATCACCACTATAGCGACCATTATCACCACTATAACAACCATTATCACCACTACAACAACCATTATCACCACTACAACAACCATTATTACCACTATAAGAACCATTAACACCACTATAAGGACCATTATCACCACTATGACGACCATTATCACAATTAGAACGACCATTATCACCACTATAACGACCATTATCACCACTGTAACGACCACTATCACGACTATGACAACCATTATCACCACTATAACGACAATTCCCACCACTATAACAACCATTATCACGACTATAACAACCATTATCACCACTATATGGACCAGTATCACCACTATAACGACCACTATCATCATTATAACTACCATTATCACCACTATAAGGACCATTATCACCACTATATCATCCATTATCACCACTATATGGACCATTATTACCACTATAACGACCACTATCATCACTATAACAAGCATTATCACCACTATACGGACCATTATCACCACTATAACGACCAGTATCACCACTATAACGACCACTATCATCATTATAACTACCATTATCACCACTATAAGGACCATTATCACCACTATATCATCCATTATCACCACTATATGGACCATTATTACCACTATAACGACCACTATCATCACTATAACAAGCATTATCACCACTATACGGACCATTATCACCACTATAACGACCATTATCACCACTATAACGACCACTATCACGACTATAACAACCATTATCACAACTTTAACGGCCATTATCACCACTATAACGGCCATTATCACCACTATAGCGACCATTATCAAACCTATAACCACCATTATCAGTACTATAACAACAATTATCATTACTATAACAACCATTACCAATACTATAACAACCTTTAATACCACTATGACAACCGTTATCACCACTATAACAACCATTATCACCACTATGACAACCATTATCACCACTATATGGACCATTATCACCACTATAACGACCTCTATCACCACTATAGCAACCATTATCACCTCTATAAGGACTATTATAACCACTATGACGACCATTATCACCTCTATAACAATCATTATCACCACTATATGGACCATTATCACCACTATAACGACCACAATCATCACTATAACAACCATTATCACCACTATAAGGACCATTATCACCACTATAACGACCTCTATCACCACTATAGCAACCATTATCACCACTATAAGGACTATTATAACCACTATGACGACCATTATCACCTCTATAACAACCATTATCACCACTATATGGACTATTATCACCACTATAACGACCACTATCATCACTATAACAACCATTATCACCACTATACGGACCATTACCACCACTATAACGACCATTATCACCACTATAAGGACCATTACCAACACTATGACAACCATTATCACCACTACAACAACCATTATCACCACTATAACAACCATTATCACCACTATATGGACCATTATCACCACTACAACGACCACTATCATCACTATAACAACCATTATCACCACTATAAGGACCATTATCACCACTATAACCACCATTATCACCACTATAAGGACTATTATCACCACTATAACGACCATTATCACAACTAGAACGACCACTATCACAACTATAGCAACCATTATCACCACTATAGCGACCATTATCAACACTATAATCACCATTATCAGCACTATAACAGCAATTATCAGTACTATAACAACCATTATCAAAAATGTAACAACCTTTATCACCACTATAACAACCGTTATCACCAATATAGCAACCATTATCACCACTATAACGACCATTATCACCACTGTAACGACCACTATCACGACTATGACAACCATTATCACCACTATAACGACAATTCCCACCACTATAACAACCATTATCACCACTATAACAACCATTATCACCACTATATGGACCATTATCACCACTATAACGACCACTATCATCATTATAACTACCATTATCACCACTATAAGGACCATTATCACCACTATATCATCCATTATCACCACTATATGGACCATTATTACCACTATAACGACCACTATCATCACTATAACAAGCATTATCACCACTATACGGACCATTATCACCACTATAACGACCACTATCACGACTATAACAACCATTATCACGACTTTAACGGCCATTATCACCACTATAACGGCCATTATCACCACTATAGCGACCATTATCAAAGCTATAACCACCATTATCAGCACTATAACAACAATTATCACTACTATAACAACCATTACCAATACTATAACAACCTTTAATACCACTATGACAACCGTTATCACCACTATAGCAACCATTATCACCACTATAACAACCATTATCACCACTGTAACAACCATTATCGCCACTATAAGCACCATTATCACCACTACAACAACTATTATCACCACTATAACAACCATTATCACCACTACAACAACCATTATCACCACTACAACAACCATTATTACCACTATAAGAACCATCATCACCACTATAAGGACCATTATCACCACTATGACGACCATTATCACCTCTATAACGACCTTTACCGCCACTATAACAACCATTATCACCACTACAACAACCATTATTACCACTATAGCGACCACTATCAACACTATAATCACCATTATCAGCACTATAACAATAATTATCAGTACCACAACAACCATTATCAAAAATATAACAACCTTTATCACCACTGTAACAACCGTTATCACCACTATAGCGACCATTATCACCACTATAACGACCACTATCACGACTATGACAACTTTTATCACCACTATAACAACCGTTATCACCACTATAGCGACCATTATCACCACTATAACAACCATTATCACCACTATAAGGACCATTATCACCACTATAACGACCATTATCAACACTATAAGGACCATTATCATCACTATAACGATCGTTATCACCACAATAACAGACATTATCACCACTATGACGACCATTATCACAATTAGAACGACCATTATCACCACTATAACGACCACTATCACCACTATAACGACCATTGTCACCACTATAGCGCCCATTATCAACACTATAACCACCATTATCAGCATTATAACAACAATTATCAATACTATAACAACCATTATCACCACTATAGCGACCATTATCACCACTATAACAACCATTATCACCACTACAACAACTATTATCACCACTACAACAACCATTATTACCACTATAAGAACCATTATCACCACTATGACGACCATTATCACCTCTATAACGACCTTTACCACCACTATAACAACCATTATTACCACTACAACAACCATTATTACCACTATAACAACCATTATCATCAATATAACAACCATTATCGCCACTATAACAACTACTATCACCACTATAACAACCATGATCACCACTATAAGGACCATTATCATCACTATAACGATCGTTATCACCACAATAACAGACATTACCACCACTTTAACGACCATTATCAGTACTGTAACAACCATTATCAAAACTATAACAACCTTTATCACCACTATAACAACCGTTATCACAACTATAGCAACCATTATCACCACTATAGCGACCATTATCAACACTATAATCACCATTATCAGCACTATAACAGCAATTATCAGTACTATAACAACCATTATCAAATATGTAACAACCTTTATCACCACTATAACAACCGTTATCACCACTATAGCAACCATTATCACCACTATAACGACCATTATCACCACTGTAACGACCACTCTCACGACTATGACAACCATTATCACATCTATAACGACCATTCTCACCACTATAACAACCATTATCACCACTATGACAACCATTATCACCACTATATGGACCATTATCACCACTATATGGACCATTATCACCACTATAACGACCACTATCATCACTATAACAACCATTATCACCACTATAAGGACCATTATCACCACTATAACATCCATTATCACCACTATATGGACCATTATTACCACTATAATGACCACTATCATCACTATAACAACCATTATCAGCACTATACGGACCATTATCACCACTATAACGACCATTATCACCACTATAACGACCACTATCACGACTATAACAACTATTATCACAACTTTAACGGCCATTATCACCACTATAACGGCCATTATCACCACTAAAGCGACCATTATCAAAGCTATAACCACCATTATCAGCACTATAACAACAAGTATCACTACTATAACAACCATTACCAATACTATAACAACCTTTAATACCACTATGACAACCGTTATCACCACTATAGAAACCATTATCACCACTATAACAACCATTATCACCACTGTAACAACCATTATCGCCACTATAAGCACCATTATCACCACTATAACAACTATTATCACCACTATAACAACCATTATCACCACTACAACAACCATTATTACCACTATAACAACCATTATCATCAATATAACAATCATTATCGCCACTATAACAACTATTATCACCACTATAACAACCATGATCATCACTATAAGGACCATTATCATGCCTATAACGATCGTTATCACCACAATAACAACCATTATCACCACTATAACGACTATTATCACAACTATAACGACCACTATCACGACTATAACAACCATTATCACCACTTTAACGACCATTATCAGTACTGTAACAACCATTATCAAAACTATAACAACCTTTATCACCACTATAACAACCGTTATCACCACTATAGCAACCATTATCACCACTATAGCGACCACTATCAACACTATAATCACCATTATCAGCACTATAACAGCAATTATCAGTACTATAACAACCATTATCAAAAATATAACAACCTTTATCACCACTATAACAACCGTTATCACCACTATAGCAACCATTATCACCACTATAAGGACCATTATCACCAGTATAACGACCATTATCACCACTATAAGGACCATTATCACCACGATAACATCCATTATCACCACTATAAGGACCATTATCACCACGATAACATCCATTATCACCACTACAACAACCATTATTACCACTATAACAACCATTATCACCACTACAACAACCATTATTACCACTATAACAACCATTATCATCAATATAACAATCATTATCGCCACTATAACATCTATTATCACCACTATAACAACCATGATCATCACTATAAGGACCATTATCATCACTATGACGATCGTTATCACCACAATAACAGACATTATCACCACTATGACGACCATTATCACAATTAGAACGACCATTATCACCACTATAACGACCACTATCACCACTATAACGACCATTGTCACCACTATAGCGCCCATTATCAACACTATAACCACCATTATCAGCATTATAACAACAATTATCAATACTATAACAACCATTATCACCACTATAACGTCTATTATCACCACTATAACGACCACTATCACGACTATAACAACCATTATCACCACTTTAACGACCATTATCAGTACTGTAACAACCATTATCAAAACTATAACAACCTTTATCACCACTATAACAACCGTTATCACAACTATAGCAACCATTATCACCACTATATGGACCATTATCACCACTACAACGACCACTATCATCACTATAACAACCATTATCACCACTATAAGGACCATTATCACCACTATAACGACCATTATCACCACTATAAGGACTATTATCACCACTATAACGACCATTATCACAACTAGAACGACCACTATCACAACTATAGCAACCATTATCACCACTATAGCGACCATTATCAACACTATAATCACCATTATCAGCACTATAACAGCAATTATCAGTACTATAACAACCATTATCAAAAATGTAACAACCTTTATCACCACTATAACAACCGTTATCACCACTATAGCAACCATTATCACCACTATAACGACCATTATCACCACTGTAACGACCACTATCACGACTATGACAACCATTATCACCACTATAACGACAATTCCCACCACTATAACAACCATTATCACCACTATAACAACCATTATCACCACTATATGGACCATTATCACCACTATAACGACCACTATCATCATTATAACTACCATTATCACCACTATAAGGACCATTATCACCACTATATCATCCATTATCACCACTATATGGACCATTATTACCACTATAACGACCACTATCATCACTATAACAAGCATTATCACCACTATACGGACCATTATCACCACTATAACGACCACTATCACGACTATAACAACCATTATCACGACTTTAACGGCCATTATCACCACTATAACGGCCATTATCACCACTATAGCGACCATTATCAAAGCTATAACCACCATTATCAGCACTATAACAACAATTATCACTACTATAACAACCATTACCAATACTATAACAACCTTTAATACCACTATGACAACCGTTATCACCACTATAGCAACCATTATCACCACTATAACAACCATTATCACCACTGTAACAACCATTATCGCCACTATAAGCACCATTATCACCACTACAACAACTATTATCACCACTATAACAACCATTATCACCACTACAACAACCATTATCACCACTACAACAACCATTATTACCACTATAAGAACCATCATCACCACTATAAGGACCATTATCACCACTATGACGACCATTATCACCTCTATAACGACCTTTACCGCCACTATAACAACCATTATCACCACTACAACAACCATTATTACCACTATAGCGACCACTATCAACACTATAATCACCATTATCAGCACTATAACAATAATTATCAGTACCACAACAACCATTACCAATACTATAACAACCTTTAATACCACTATGACAACCGTTATCACCACTATAGCGACCATTATCAAACCTATAACCACCATTATCAGTACTATAACAACAATTATCATTACTATAACAACCATTACCAATACTATAACAACCTTTAATACCACTATGACAACCGTTATCACCACTATAACAACCATTATCACCACTATGACAACCATTATCACCACTATATGGACCATTATCACCACTATAACGACCTCTATCACCACTATAGCAACCATTATCACCTCTATAAGGACTATTATAACCACTATGACGACCATTATCACCTCTATAACAATCATTATCACCACTATATGGACCATTATCACCACTATAACGACCACAATCATCACTATAACAACCATTATCACCACTATAAGGACCATTATCACCACTATAACGACCTCTATCACCACTATAGCAACCATTATCACCACTATAAGGACTATTATAACCACTATGACGACCATTATCACCTCTATAACAACCATTATCACCACTATATGGACTATTATCACCACTATAACGACCACTATCATCACTATAACAACCATTATCACCACTATACGGACCATTACCACCACTATAACGACCATTATCACCACTATAAGGACCATTACCAACACTATGACAACCATTATCACCACTACAACAACCATTATCACCACTATAACAACCATTATCACCACTATATGGACCATTATCACCACTACAACGACCACTATCATCACTATAACAACCATTATCACCACTATAAGGACCATTATCACCACTATAACCACCATTATCACCACTATAAGGACTATTATCACCACTATAACGACCATTATCACAACTAGAACGACCACTATCACAACTATAGCAACCATTATCACCACTATAGCGACCATTATCAACACTATAATCACCATTATCAGCACTATAACAGCAATTATCAGTACTATAACAACCATTATCAAAAATGTAACAACCTTTATCACCACTATAACAACCGTTATCACCAATATAGCAACCATTATCACCACTATAACGACCATTATCACCACTGTAACGACCACTATCACGACTATGACAACCATTATCACCACTATAACGACAATTCCCACCACTATAACAACCATTATCACCACTATAACAACCATTATCACCACTATATGGACCATTATCACCACTATAACGACCACTATCATCATTATAACTACCATTATCACCACTATAAGGACCATTATCACCACTATATCATCCATTATCACCACTATATGGACCATTATTACCACTATAACGACCACTATCATCACTATAACAAGCATTATCACCACTATACGGACCATTATCACCACTATAACGACCACTATCACGACTATAACAACCATTATCACGACTTTAACGGCCATTATCACCACTATAACGGCCATTATCACCACTATAGCGACCATTATCAAAGCTATAACCACCATTATCAGCACTATAACAACAATTATCACTACTATAACAACCATTACCAATACTATAACAACCTTTAATACCACTATGACAACCGTTATCACCACTATAGCAACCATTATCACCACTATAACAACCATTATCACCACTGTAACAACCATTATCGCCACTATAAGCACCATTATCACCACTACAACAACTATTATCACCACTATAACAACCATTATCACCACTACAACAACCATTATCACCACTACAACAACCATTATTACCACTATAAGAACCATCATCACCACTATAAGGACCATTATCACCACTATGACGACCATTATCACCTCTATAACGACCTTTACCGCCACTATAACAACCATTATCACCACTACAACAACCATTATTACCACTATAGCGACCACTATCAACACTATAATCACCATTATCAGCACTATAACAATAATTATCAGTACCACAACAACCATTATCAAAAATATAACAACCTTTATCACCACTGTAACAACCGTTATCACCACTATAGCGACCATTATCACCACTATAACGACCACTATCACGACTATGACAACTTTTATCACCACTATAACAACCGTTATCACCACTATAGCGACCATTATCACCACTATAACAACCATTATCACCACTATAAGGACCATTATCACCACTATAACGACCATTATCAACACTATAAGGACCATTATCATCACTATAACGATCGTTATCACCACAATAACAGACATTATCACCACTATGACGACCATTATCACAATTAGAACGACCATTATCACCACTATAACGACCACTATCACCACTATAACGACCATTGTCACCACTATAGCGCCCATTATCAACACTATAACCACCATTATCAGCATTATAACAACAATTATCAATACTATAACAACCATTATCACCACTATAGCGACCATTATCACCACTATAACAACCATTATCACCACTACAACAACTATTATCACCACTACAACAACCATTATTACCACTATAAGAACCATTATCACCACTATGACGACCATTATCACCTCTATAACGACCTTTACCACCACTATAACAACCATTATTACCACTACAACAACCATTATTACCACTATAACAACCATTATCATCAATATAACAACCATTATCGCCACTATAACAACTACTATCACCACTATAACAACCATGATCACCACTATAAGGACCATTATCATCACTATAACGATCGTTATCACCACAATAACAGACATTACCACCACTTTAACGACCATTATCAGTACTGTAACAACCATTATCAAAACTATAACAACCTTTATCACCACTATAACAACCGTTATCACAACTATAGCAACCATTATCACCACTATAGCGACCATTATCAACACTATAATCACCATTATCAGCACTATAACAGCAATTATCAGTACTATAACAACCATTATCAAATATGTAACAACCTTTATCACCACTATAACAACCGTTATCACCACTATAGCAACCATTATCACCACTATAACGACCATTATCACCACTGTAACGACCACTCTCACGACTATGACAACCATTATCACATCTATAACGACCATTCTCACCACTATAACAACCATTATCACCACTATGACAACCATTATCACCACTATATGGACCATTATCACCACTATATGGACCATTATCACCACTATAACGACCACTATCATCACTATAACAACCATTATCACCACTATAAGGACCCTTATCACCACTATAACATCCATTATCACCACTATATGGACCATTATTACCACTATAATGACCACTATCATCACTATAACAACCATTATCAGCACTATACGGACCATTATCACCACTATAACGACCATTATCACCACTATAACGACCACTATCACGACTATAACAACTATTATCACAACTTTAACGGCCATTATCACCACTATAACGGCCATTATCACCACTAAAGCGACCATTATCAAAGCTATAACCACCATTATCAGCACTATAACAACAAGTATCACTACTATAACAACCATTACCAATACTATAACAACCTTTAATACCACTATGACAACCGTTATCACCACTATAGAAACCATTATCACCACTATAACAACCATTATCACCACTGTAACAACCATTATCGCCACTATAAGCACCATTATCACCACTATAACAACTATTATCACCACTATAACAACCATTATCACCACTACAACAACCATTATTACCACTATAACAACCATTATCATCAATATAACAATCATTATCGCCACTATAACAACTATTATCACCACTATAACAACCATGATCATCACTATAAGGACCATTATCATGCCTATAACGATCGTTATCACCACAATAACAACCATTATCACCACTATAACGACTATTATCACAACTATAAGGACCACTATCACGACTATAACAACCATTATCACCACTTTAACGACCATTATCAGTACTGTAACAACCATTATCAAAACTATAACAACCTTTATCACCACTATAACAACCGTTATCACCACTATAGCAACCATTATCACCACTATAGCGACCACTATCAACACTATAATCACCATTATCAGCACTATAACAGCAATTATCAGTACTATAACAACCATTATCAAAAATATAACAACCTTTATCACCACTATAACAACCGTTATCACCACTATAGCAACCATTATCACCACTATAAGGACCATTATCACCAGTATAACGACCATTATCACCACTATAAGGACCATTATCACCACGATAACATCCATTATCACCACTATAAGGACCATTATCACCACGATAACATCCATTATCACCACTACAACAACCATTATTACCACTATAACAACCATTATCACCACTACAACAACCATTATTACCACTATAACAACCATTATCATCAATATAACAATCATTATCGCCACTATAACATCTATTATCACCACTATAACAACCATGATCATCACTATAAGGACCATTATCATCACTATGACGATCGTTATCACCACAATAACAGACATTATCACCACTATGACGACCATTATCACAATTAGAACGACCATTATCACCACTATAACGACCACTATCACCACTATAACGACCATTGTCACCACTATAGCGCCCATTATCAACACTATAACCACCATTATCAGCATTATAACAACAATTATCAATACTATAACAACCATTATCACCACTATAACGTCTATTATCACCACTATAACGACCACTATCACGACTATAACAACCATTATCACCACTTTAACGACCATTATCAGTACTGTAACAACCATTATCAAAACTATAACAACCTTTATCACCACTATAACAACCGTTATCACAACTATAGCAACCATTATCACCACTATATGGACCATTATCACCACTACAACGACCACTATCATCACTATAACAACCATTATCACCACTATAAGGACCATTATCACCACTATAACGACCATTATCACCACTATAAGGACTATTATCACCACTATAACGACCATTATCACAACTAGAACGACCACTATCACAACTATAGCAACCATTATCACCACTATAGCGACCATTATCAACACTATAATCACCATTATCAGCACTATAACAGCAATTATCAGTACTATAACAACCATTATCAAAAATGTAACAACCTTTATCACCACTATAACAACCGTTATCACCACTATAGCAACCATTATCACCACTATAACGACCATTATCACCACTGTAACGACCACTATCACGACTATGACAACCATTATCACCACTATAACGACAATTCCCACCACTATAACAACCATTATCACCACTATAACAACCATTATCACCACTATATGGACCATTATCACCACTATAACGACCACTATCATCATTATAACTACCATTATCACCACTATAAGGACCATTATCACCACTATATCATCCATTATCACCACTATATGGACCATTATTACCACTATAACGACCACTATCATCACTATAACAAGCATTATCACCACTATACGGACCATTATCACCACTATAACGACCACTATCACGACTATAACAACCATTATCACGACTTTAACGGCCATTATCACCACTATAACGGCCATTATCACCACTATAGCGACCATTATCAAAGCTATAACCACCATTATCAGCACTATAACAACAATTATCACTACTATAACAACCATTACCAATACTATAACAACCTTTAATACCACTATGACAACCGTTATCACCACTATAGCAACCATTATCACCACTATAACAACCATTATCACCACTGTAACAACCATTATCGCCACTATAAGCACCATTATCACCACTACAACAACTATTATCACCACTATAACAACCATTATCACCACTACAACAACCATTATCACCACTACAACAACCATTATTACCACTATAAGAACCATCATCACCACTATAAGGACCATTATCACCACTATGACGACCATTATCACCTCTATAACGACCTTTACCGCCACTATAACAACCATTATCACCACTACAACAACCATTATTACCACTATAGCGACCACTATCAACACTATAATCACCATTATCAGCACTATAACAATAATTATCAGTACCACAACAACCATTATCAAAAATATAACAACCTTTATCACCACTGTAACAACCGTTATCACCACTATAGCGACCATTATCACCACTATAACGACCACTATCACGACTATGACAACTTTTATCACCACTATAACAACCGTTATCACCACTATAGCGACCATTATCACCACTATAACAACCATTATCACCACTATAAGGACCATTATCACCACTATAACGACCATTATCAACACTATAAGGACCATTATCATCACTATAACGATCGTTATCACCACAATAACAGACATTATCACCACTATGACGACCATTATCACAATTAGAACGACCATTATCACCACTATAACGACCACTATCACCACTATAACGACCATTGTCACCACTATAGCGCCCATTATCAACACTATAACCACCATTATCAGCATTATAACAACAATTATCAATACTATAACAACCATTATCACCACTATAACGTCTATTATCACCACTATAACGACCACTATCACGACTATAACAACCATTATCACCACTTTAACGACCATTATCAGTACTGTAACAACCATTATCAAAACTATAACAACCTTTGTCACCACTATAACAACCGTTATCACAACTATACCAACCATTATCACCACTATAGCGACCATTATCACCACTATAACAACCATTATCACCACTACAACAACTATTATCACCACTACAACAACCATTATTACCACTATAAGAACCATTATCACCACTATGACGACCATTATCACCTCTATAACGACCTTTACCACCACTATAACAACCATTATTACCACTACAACAACCATTATTACCACTATAACAACCATTATCATCAATATAACAACCATTATCGCCACTATAACAACTACTATCACCACTATAACAACCATGATCACCACTATAAGGACCATTATCATCACTATAACGATCGTTATCACCACAATAACAGACATTACCACCACTTTAACGACCATTATCAGTACTGTAACAACCATTATCAAAACTATAACAACCTTTATCACCACTATAACAACCGTTATCACAACTATAGCAACCATTATCACCACTATAGCGACCATTATCAACACTATAATGACCATTATCAGCACTATAACAGCAATTATCAGTACTATAACAACCATTATCAAATATGTAACAACCTTTATCACCACTATAACAACCGTTATCACCACTATAGCAACCATTATCACCACTATAACGACCATTATCACCACTGTAACGACCACTCTCACGACTATGACAACCATTATCACATCTATAACGACCATTCTCACCACTATAACAACCATTATCACCACTATGACAACCATTATCACCACTATATGGACCATTATCACCACTATATGGACCATTATCACCACTATAACGACCACTATCATCACTATAACAACCATTATCACCACTATAAGGACCATTATCACCACTATAACATCCATTATCACCACTATATGGACCATTATTACCACTATAATGACCACTATCATCACTATAACAACCATTATCAGCACTATACGGACCATTATCACCACTATAACGACCATTATCACCACTATAACGACCACTATCACGACTATAACAACTATTATCACAACTTTAACGGCCATTATCACCACTATAACGGCCATTATCACCACTAAAGCGACCATTATCAAAGCTATAACCACCATTATCAGCACTATAACAACAAGTATCACTACTATAACAACCATTACCAATACTATAACAACCTTTAATACCACTATGACAACCGTTATCACCACTATAGAAACCATTATCACCACTATAACAACCATTATCACCACTGTAACAACCATTATCGCCACTATAAGCACCATTATCACCACTATAACAACTATTATCACCACTATAACAACCATTATCACCACTACAACAACCATTATTACCACTATAACAACCATTATCATCAATATAACAATCATTATCGCCACTATAACAACTATTATCACCACTATAACAACCATGATCATCACTATAAGGACCATTATCATGCCTATAACGATCGTTATCACCACAATAACAACCATTATCACCACTATAACGACTATTATCACAACTATAACGACCACTATCACGACTATAACAACCATTATCACCACTTTAACGACCATTATCAGTACTGTAACAACCATTATCAAAACTATAACAACCTTTATCACCACTATAACAACCGTTATCACCACTATAGCAACCATTATCACCACTATAGCGACCACTATCAACACTATAATCACCATTATCAGCACTATAACAGCAATTATCAGTACTATAACAACCATTATCAAAAATATAACAACCTTTATCACCACTATAACAACCGTTATCACCACTATAGCAACCATTATCACCACTATAAGGACCATTATCACCAGTATAACGACCATTATCACCACTATAAAGACCATTATCACCACGATAACATCCATTATCACCACTACAACAACCATTATTACCACTATAACAACCATTATCACCACTACAACAACCATTATTACCACTATAACAACCATTATCATCAATATAACAATCATTATCGCCACTATAACATCTATTATCACCACTATAACAACCATGATCATCACTATAAGGACCATTATCATCACTATAACGATCGTTATCACCACAATAACAGACATTATCACCACTATGACGACCATTATCACAGTTAGAACGACCATTATCACCACTATAACGACCACTATCACCACTATAACGACCATTGTCACCACTATAGCGCCCATTATCAACACTATAACCACCATTATCAGCATTATAACAACAATTATCAATACTATAACAACCATTATCACCACTATAACGTCTATTATCACCACTATAACGACCACTATCACGACTATAACAACCATTATCACCACTTTAACGACCATTATCAGTACTGTAACAACCATTATCAAAACTATAACAACCTTTATCACCACTATAACAACCGTTATCACAACTATAGCAACCATTATCACCACTATAGCGACCATTATCAACACTATAATCACCATTATCAGCACTATAACAACAATTATCAATACTATAACAACCATTATCACCACTATAACGACTATTATCACCACTATAACGACCACTATCACGACTATAACAACCATTATCACCACTTTAACGGCCATTATCACCACTATAACGGCCATTATCACCACTATAGCGACCATTATCAAAGCTATAACCACCATTATCAGCACTATAACAACAATTATCATTACTGTAACAACCATTACCAATACTATAACAACCTTTAATACCACTATGACAACCGTTATCCCCACTATAGCAACCATTATCACCACTATATCGACCATTATCATGACTATAACAACCACTATCACGACTATGACAACCATTATCACCACTATAAGGACCATTATCACCACTATAACGACTAATATCACAATTAGAACGACCATTATCACCATTATAACGACCATTCTCATCATTATAACATCCATTATCACCACTATATGGACCATTATCACCACTATAACGACCACTATCATCACTATAACAAACATTATCACCACTATACGGACCATTATCACCACTATAACGACCATTATCACCACTATAAGGACCACTGTCACGACTATAACAACCACTATCATCACTATAACTACCATTATCACCACTATAAGGACCATTATCACCAGTATATCATCCATTATCACCACTATATGGACCATTATTACCACTATAACGACCACTATCATCACTATAACAAGCATTATCACCACTATATGGACCATTATCACCACTATAACGACCATTATCACCACTATAACGACCACTATCACGACTATAACAACTATTATCACAACTTTAACGGCCATTATCACCACTGTAACGGCCATTATCACAACTATAGCGACCATTATCAAAGCTATAACCAGCATTATCAGCACTATAACAACAATTAACACTACTATAACAACCATTACCAATACTATAACAACCTTTAATACCACTATGACAACCGCTATCACCACTATAGCAACCATTATCACCACTATAACAACCATTATCACCACTGTAACAACCATTATCGACACTATAAGCACCATTATCACCACTATAACAACTATTATCACCACTATAACAACCATTATCACCACTACAACAACCATTATTACCACTATAACAACCATTATCATCAATATAACAATCATTATCGCCACTATAACAACTATTATCACCACTATAACAACCATGATCATCACTATAAGGACCATTATCATGACTATAACGATCGTTATCACCACAATAACAACCATTATCACCACTATAACGACTATTATCACAACTATAACGACCACTATCACGACTATAACAACCATTATCACCACTTTAACGACCATTATCAGTACTGTAACAACCATTATCAAAACTATAACAACCGTTATCACCACTATAGCAACCATTATCACCACTATAGCGACCACTATCAACACTATAATCACCATTATCAGCACTATAACAGCAATTATCAGTACTATAACAACCATTATCAAAAATATAACAACCTTTATCACCACTATAACAACCGTTATCACCACTATAGCAACCATTATCACCACTGTAAGGACCATTATCACCAGTATAACGACCATTATCACCACTGTAACGACCACTATCACGACTATGACAACCATTATCACATCTATAACGACCATTCTCACCACTATAACAACCATTATCACCACTATGACAACCATTATCACCACTATATGGACCATTATCACCACTATATGGACCATTATCACCACTATAACGACCACTATCATCACTATAACAACCATTATCACCACTATAAGGACCATTATCACCACTATAACATCCATTATCACCACTATATGGACCATTATTACCACTATAACTACCACTATCATCACTATAACAACCATTATCAGCACTATACGGACCATTATCACCACTATAACGACCATTATCACCACTATAACGACCACTATCACGACTATAACAACTATTATCACAACTTTAACGGCCATTATCACCACTATAACGGCCATTATCACCACTATAGCGGCCATTATCAAAGCTATAACCACCATTATCAGCACTATAACAACAATTATCACTACTATAACAACCATTACCAATACTATAACAACCTTTAATACCACTATGACAACCGTTATCACCACTATAGAAACCATTATCACCACTATAAGGACCATTATCACCACGATAACATCCATTATCACCACTATAAGGACCATTATCACCACGATAACATCCATTATCAACACTACAACAACCATTATTACCACTATAACAACCATTATCACCACTACAACAACCATTATTACCACTATAACAACCATTATCATCAATATAACAATCATTATCGCCACTATAACATCTATTATCACCACTATAACAACCATGATCATCACTATAAGGACCATTATCATCACTATAACGATCGTTATCACCACAATAACAGACATTATCACCACTATGACGACCATTATCACAATTAGAACGACCATTATCACCACTATAACGACCACTATCACCACTATAACGACCATTGTCACCACTATAGCGCCCATTATCAACACTATAACCACCATTATCAGCATTATAACAACAATTATCAATACTATAACAACCATTATCACCACTATAACGTCTATTATCACCACTATAACGACCACTATCACGAATATAACAACCATTATCACCACTTTAACGACCATTATCAGTACTGTAACAACCATTATCAAAACTATAACAACCTTTGTCACCACTATAACAACCGTTATCACAACTATACCAACCATTATCACCACTATAGCGACCATTATCTCCACTATAACAACCATTATCACCACTACAACAACCATTATCACCACTACAACAACCATTATTACCACTATAAGAACCATTATCACCACTATAAGGACCATTATCACCACTATGACGACCATTATCACCTCTATAACGACCTTTACCACCACTATAACAACCATTATTACCACTACAACAACCATTATTACCACTATAACAACCATTATCATCAATATAACAACCATTATCGCCACTATAACAACTACTATCACCACTATAACAACCATGATCACCACTATAAGGACCATTATCATCACTATAACGATCGTTATCACCACAATAACAGACATTACCACCACTTTAACGACCATTATCAGTACTGTAACAACCATTATCAAAACTATAACAACCTTTATCACCACTATAACAACCGTTATCACAACTATAGCAACCATTATCACCACTATAGCGACCATTATCAACACTATAATCACCATTATCAGCACTATAACAGCAATTATCAGTACTATAACAACCATTATCAAATATGTAACAACCTTTATCACCACTATAACAACCGTTATCACCACTATAGCAACCATTATCACCACTATGACAACCATTATCACCACTATATGGACCATTATCACCACTATATGGACCATTATCACCACTATAACGACCACTATCATCACTATAACAACCATTATCACCACTATAAGGACCATTATCACCACTATAACATCCATTATCACCACTATATGGACCATTATTACCACTATAACGACCACTATCATCACTATAACAACCATTATCAGCACTATACGGACCATTATCACCACTATAACGACCATTATCACCACTATAACGACCACTATCACGACTATAACAACTATTATCACAACTTTAACGGCCATTATCACCACTATAACGGCCATTATCACCACTATAGCGACCATTATCAAAGCTATAACCACCATTATCAGCACTATAACAACAATTATCACTACTATAACAACCATTACCAATACTATAACAACCTTTAATACCACTATGACAACCGTTATCACCACTATAGAAACCATTATCACCACTATAACAACCATTATCACCACTGTAACAACCATTATCGCCACTATAAGCACCATTATCACCACTATAACAACTATTATCACCACTATAACAACCATTATCACCACTACAACAACCATTATTACCACTATAACAACCATTATCATCAATATAACAATCATTATCGCCACTATAACAACTATTATCACCACTATAACAACCATGATCATCACTATAAGGACCATTATCATGACTATAACGATCGTTATCACCACAATAACAACCATTATCACCACTATAACGACTATTATCACAACTATAACGACCACTATCACGACTATAACAACCATTATCACCACTTTAACGACCATTATCAGTACTGTAACAACCATTATCAAAACTATAACAACCTTTATCACCACTATAACAACCGTTATCACCACTATAGCAACCATTATCACCACTATAGCGACCACTATCAACACTATAATCACCATTATCAGCACTATAACAGCAATTATCAGTACTATAACAACCATTATCAAAAATATAACAACCTTTATCACCACTATAACAACCGTTATCACCACTATAGCAACCATTATCACCACTATAAGGACCATTATCACCAGTATAACGACCATTATCACCACTATGACGACAACTATCATCACTATAACAACCATTATCGCCACTATAAGGACCATTATCACCACTATAACGACCACTATCATCACTATAACAACCATTATCACCACTATAACGACCATTATCACCACTATGACGACAACTATCACGACTATAACAACCATTATCACAACTTTAACGGCCATTATCACCACAGTAACGGCCATTATCACCTCTATAACAACCATTATCACCACTATATGGACCATTATCACCACTATAACGACCACTATCATCACTATAACAACCATTATCACCACTATAAGGACCATTATCACCACTATAACATCCATTATCACCACTATATGGACCATTATTACCACTATAATGACCACTATCATCACTATAACAACCATTATCAGCACTATACGGACCATTATCACCACTATAACGACCATTATCACCACTATAACGACCACTATCACGACTATAACAACTATTATCACAACTTTAACGGCCATTATCACCACTATAACGGCCATTATCACCACTAAAGCGACCATTATCAAAGCTATAACCACCATTATCAGCACTATAACAACAAGTATCACTACTATAACAACCATTACCAATACTATAACAACCTTTAATACCACTATGACAACCGTTATCACCACTATAGAAACCATTATCACCACTATAACAACCATTATCACCACTGTAACAACCATTATCGCCACTATAAGCACCATTATCACCACTATAACAACTATTATCACCACTATAACAACCATTATCACCACTACAACAACCATTATTACCACTATAACAACCATTATCATCAATATAACAATCATTATCGCCACTATAACAACTATTATCACCACTATAACAACCATGATCATCACTATAAGGACCATTATCATGACTATAACGATCGTTATCACCACAATAACAACCATTATCACCACTATAACGACTATTATCACAACTATAACGACCACTATCACGACTATAACAACCATTATCACCACTTTAACGACCATTATCAGTACTGTAACAACCATTATCAAAACTATAACAACCTTTATCACCACTATAACAACCGTTATCACCACTATAGCAACCATTATCACCACTATAGCGACCACTATCAACACTATAATCACCATTATCAGCACTATAACAGCAATTATCAGTACTATAACAACCATTATCAAAAATATAACAACCTTTATCACCACTATAACAACCGTTATCACCACTATAGCAACCATTATCACCACTATAAGGACCATTATCACCAGTATAACGACCATTATCACCACTATAAGGACCATTATCACCACGATAACATCCATTATCACCACTATAAGGACCATTATCACCACGATAACATCCATTATCACCACTACAACAACCATTATTACCACTATAACAACCATTATCACCACTACAACAACCATTATTACCACTATAACAACCATTATCATCAATATAACAATCATTATCGCCACTATAACATCTATTATCACCACTATAACAACCATGATCATCACTATAAGGACCATTATCATCACTATAACGATCGTTATCACCACAATAACAGACATTATCACCACTATGACGACCATTATCACAATTAGAACGACCATTATCACCACTATAACGACCACTATCACCACTATAACGACCATTGTCACCACTATAGCGCCCATTATCAACACTATAACCACCATTATCAGCATTATAACAACAATTATCAATACTATAACAACCATTATCACCACTACAACAACCATTATTACCACTATAAGAACCATTATCACCACTATAAGGACCATTATCACCACTATGACGACCATTATCACCTCTATAACGACCTTTACCACCACTATAACAACCATTATTACCACTACAACAACCATTATTACCACTATAACAACCATTATCATCAATATAACAACCATTATCGCCACTATAACAACTACTATCACCACTATAACAACCATGATCACCACTATAAGGACCATTATCATCACTATAACGATCGTTATCACCACAATAACAGACATTACCACCACTTTAACGACCATTATCAGTACTGTAACAACCATTATCAAAACTATAACAACCTTTATCACCACTATAACAACCGTTATCACAACTATAGCAACCATTATCACCACTATAGCGACCATTATCAACACTATAATCACCATTATCAGCACTATAACAGCAATTATCAGTACTATAACAACCATTATCAAATATGTAACAACCTTTATCACCACTATAACAACCGTTATCACCACTATAGCAACCATTATCACCACTATAACGACCATTATCACCACTGTAACGACCACTATCACGACTATGACAACCATTATCACATCTATAACGACCATTCTCACCACTATAACAACCATTATCACCACTATGACAACCATTATCACCACTATATGGACCATTATCACCACTATATGGACCATTATCACCACTATAACGACCACTATCATCACTATAACAACCATTATCACCACTATAAGGACCATTATCACCACTATAACATCCATTATCACCACTATATGGACCATTATTACCACTATAACGACCACTATCATCACTATAACAACCATTATCAGCACTATACGGACCATTATCACCACTATAACGACCATTATCACCACTATAACGACCACTATCACGACTATAACAACTATTATCACAACTTTAACGGCCATTATCACCACTATAACGGCCATTATCACCACTATAGCGACCATTATCAAAGCTATAACCACCATTATCAGCACTATAACAACAATTATCACTACTATAACAACCATTACCAATACTATAACAACCTTTAATACCACTATGACAACCGTTATCACCACTATAGAAACCATTATCACCACTATAACAACCATTATCACCACTGTAACAACCATTATCGCCACTATAAGCACCATTATCACCACTATAACAACTATTATCACCACTATAACAACCATTATCACCACTACAACAACCATTATTACCACTATAACAACCATTATCATCAATATAACAATCATTATCGCCACTATAACAACTATTATCACCACTATAACAACCATGATCATCACTATAAGGACCATTATCATGAATATAACGATCGTTATCACCACAATAACAACCATTATCACCAGTATAACGACCATTATCACCACTATATGGACCATTATCACCACGATAACATCCATTATCACCACTATAAGGACCATTATCACCACGGTAACATCCATTATCACCAGTATATGGACCATTATCACCACTATAACGACCACTATCATCACTATAACAACCAATATCACCACTATAAGGACCATTATCACCACTATAACGACCATTATCACCACTATAAGGACCATTATCACCACTATAACGACCACTATCATCACTATAACAACCATTATCACCACTATAAGGACCATTATCACCAGTATAACATCCGTTATCACCACTATATGGACCATTATTACCACTATAACGACCACTATCATCACTATAACAACCATTATCACCACTATAACGACCATTATCACCACTATGACGACAACTATCACGACTATAACAACCATTATCACAACTTTAACGGCCATTATCACCACAGTAACGGCCATTATCACCACTATAGCGACCATTATCAAAGCTATAACCACCATTATCAACACTATAACAACAATTATCACTACTATAACAACCATTACCAATACTATAACAACCTTTAATACCACTATGACAACCGTTATCACCACTATAGCAACCATTATCACCACTATAACAACCATTATCACCACTGTAACAACCATTATCGCCACTATAAGCACCATTATCACCACTATAACAACTATTATCACCACTATAACAACCATTATCACCACTATAACGACTATTATCACAACTATAACGACCACTGTTTAGGATTGTAACCGGCGAGCGCGGGAGGCCCTGAATTCACCTCAAGTTGACAACAACCATCCCGTCTCCCCGCGAACCCATCCTATTTGAATGTTTGTTGTCATACGTCGCGAGCCGGTTAGCATTGTCGTTAATCCGGTTATTGGCTCCTTTGCACGGTGCGCCGGATTAGCGACAGCTGATTGGTTCGTGACGTCACCGAACATTTCCGAATTCAGGTGATCGTCTAGCTCTCGCCGGTTAGAAACCTACCGAACGTCGTCTCAAGTACGCCGTACCAAATCCCACCCGTCATTAAAAGATTACCAACGTGAATTTGATCCGTGTTATTTTTCCGTCTCTGTGTGAATAGAATCGTCGTGTTGTTAAGTGTGCGTGTGCTATATTTCGTTGTGACGTCCGGTGTTCTAATAAATAGTTTAAACAAAGTGCGCGGTTTAATTGAAAAACACCCGCTCTCGTTCTACCTCTACCAAACAAAAAGTGGTCCTTCGAGCCGGATTTTCACGAGTGCATCACCGTGGAACCGGCACCTATCAACACCGGAGTGTGGAAAATCATCCACGGACCAGTGAGACACACACACGACTTCCCAACGGTTCGCCAAAGGTCGTTGAAATTATTTAAATCCAACGACCAACCGATCGAAGCGCACCCTCGCGCTCCGCCCAACCAGTTTTCAAAGGCGTTCCGAATTTGAAAAATTCTAAGATGGCGAAAACTGGAGAAGAACGGATCAACCTGAAGGTGGAGATGGCAACCTTTGACCGCACAGCGAAGTTGATCGGCAATTTTGTCCGGAATTTGGAGAAACTTGGCGAAGCTCACCGGACTAAGGCCACCCTGAAGGGACGACTCAAACTCTTGGACACTTACTGGACCCAATGCCAAACAGCGTGTTCAAGGATTGAAGTCGCCGCCACCACCATCGAGCGGGAGGAGCTCCCGTTCTTTCAAGGGGACTACCTTGAGGAGGTGGAATCCTCTTACTTCGCTGCATACGACTACCTGCATGACAAGCTGGCCACCTTCGAGGAGACGCTGCCACCTACCTCCACTCCGACGTCGCCCGGTCCGGGCCCCGTGAGTCAAACCCCCATAAAACTGGCTGCAATTGACCTCCCGACGTTTTCGGGCGTGATCACCGAATGGATCGCGTTCCGCGATTTGTTTACCTCGCTCATAATCAATAATTCGAGTCTTACCGGAGTGCAAAAACTCCACTATCTATTGTCCACGCTCCAAAAGGACGCCGCGAGGTTGGTTGCACATATCAGTCTTTCCGATGCAAATTTCGACATTGCCTGGGGTCTACTGGTTGCGCGATACGACAGACACCGCGCAATTGTTACTGCTCATCTTAATCAATTTTTTGCGATTCCTGCCGTGGGATCCGATCGCTACACCGGGTTAACAAGACTCCGTGCTGGCTATACGGAGGCGCTTAACGCTCTCCGGAAGCTTGATCAACCAGTAGACTCCTGGAATAACATTGTCGTACACTGCCTCGTCCAAAAATTGGACCCCAAGACCCGTTCCCAATGGGAACTCCACATCGGTGAGGAGATGACTTTCCCATTATTGAGTCAGCTAACCGCGATGATTGACTCGCATGTACGCGCGTTGGAAGCCATTGTCCCTCTCCCGGCTGCAACAACCGGAACTGTACGGAGTGAACCGTCAACCTCGAATAAGCCGCGAAAGTCGGAGATACGAAATACCGTCCGGACCCTTAACACCGTTAGTACTCACGGAAATTGCCCGTTGTGCCCGGAGTCACACCGTCTGATGCAATGTAATAAATTTCGATCTATGAAAAATGCAGAGCGCGAGGTGTGGGTGCGTCGACAGGCTCGATGTTGCAACTGTTTGAGTCGTGGCCATCGTGCGGCTGACTGCCCCAGCACTTTCTCGTGCAATATTTGTAAAAATCGACACCATACGTTGCTCCATCCTGAAGATTCAATATCTACCTCCGCGACTAAAATTTCGTCCAACAACCGAACGCGCTCCGACGGCACTCCGTCCGCGCCTGAACCGTCAAGTACTCCGCCAGTTCCAAATACGATCACGACCTTATCCGCGCACGCTGAACGTCAACACCATTCGATTTTACTTGCAACCGCGTGGGTGACGGTGGAATCCACTCAAGGACGAACCACTACCGTGCGTGCCCTTCTTGATCAAGGTTCCGATGCAACCTTCATTTCCGGGTCTCTCGTACAAACCCTTAGGCTAAAACGAGAGAAGACGTCCGCTCGTGTCGCGGGAATCGGTGGCGAGCTATCTACCGACATCAACACCATGGTTTATTGTTGTCTTCGCGCCACTGATGCCCCCACTCCCATAGTTTCAGCTCGCGCGCTGGTCTTACCGCGAATCACTTCCTACAAACCCGACCGAACCTGCCTCCCTGAAGCGCTGACGTTCTGTCAAGATCTACCGCTCGCAGATCCTGATCCCTGCTCCTCAACACCTATTGACCTGCTTATTGGTGCAGACCTCTACGCGGCAATTATGCTAGATGGAATTCGGAAAAATTCCACCGGAACCTTACTTGCCCAGCGATCGATCTTTGGATGGATTCTTTCCGGATCACTTTCAACTCTTCACCGTTCTAGACTCCCCATCCGAGTCCACCACGCGAATCTTTCCGACCTCAATGAAACCCTTCAGCGCTTCTGGGAGGTGGAGGACCTTCCCGCATGCGGTTCCGATCTGTCGTTGGAAGAGGAACAGTGTGAAGCCCATTTCGTGGCGACTCATTCTCGCACCTCCACCGGTCGTTATATCGTTCGTCTTCCGTTTCGGGAAGGCCCCCCTATTAACATCGGGGACTCGTATTCCGTTGCATTAGCGTCCTTTAATCGCATTGAGAAAAGGTTCCTCAAATCGAACGAGTTGCGCGAACAATATACCGCGTTTATGGACGATTATCTCCAATCCGGTCATATGTGTCCTGCCGATCCCTCCCTCCTCCAACGACAGAACGCGTTTCTTCCACACCATGCCGTGATCAGGGAGGATAGCGTCACCACGAAGCTTCGGGTAGTTTTCAACGCCTCAGCGCGAACCTTAAACGGAAAATCGGTAAATGATCATCTTCTAGCAGGCCCCAAATTACAAACAGATCTCGTTTCCCTTGTTCTCCGTTGGCGACAGTGGAGGGTCGTTTTTACCGCGGATATCGCGCAGATGTATCGGCAGATTCTTGTGCATCCCGATGATCAACGATACCAGTTAATTTTGTGGCGGTGTAATCCGTCTCAACCTGTAAAAGCATATCAGCTCTGTACGGTCACCTATGGGACGACATCTGCTCCTTACCAAGCCCAACGAGTCATCCACCAGCTAACGGAGGATGAGGGCCCCGATTTCCCACTCGCGATCCCAGTATTAGGCAACGAGCGATATGTCGATGACATAATGTCAGGCGCCGATACCATTCCTGCCGCAATCGCAAAACGACGGCAAACCGTAAACTGTCTTGCGCGAGGGGGATTTGTTCTCCGAAAATGGGCTAGTAATGATCCGGAAGTCCTAAATGAAATAGAACCATCGAACCATGGATTCGCGCTGGAGCGTCCGTTTGACCTAGAGTCCAAGGTCAAGATCCTCGGATTAAGTTGGAATCCTGCACGCGACGAATTCCAAATCTCTGTTGCACTTCCTAGCTGGGAAACCCCGACGAAGCGACGAATCTTGTCCATTGCCGCTCACCTATTCGATCCGCTTGGCTGGCTCGCACCAGTCATTCTGATCCCCAAAGTCCTCATCCAAGAGTTGTGGAAGCTTAAACGAGGATGGGACGAAGCCCTTCCAGACGAGATCATGTCACGGTGGGCCACCTTCTACGATGAATTGACCGCGCTCAACTTCTTATCCATCCCTCGATGGTCAGGTTACGGAAGCGACACACAAAGTGTCCACCTCCACGGATTTTGCGACGCGTCGGAACACGCGTATGCCGCGGTGGTCTATCTCGTTGTCAAAACTCCGTCTGGACCGCGTGTTCAGTTACATCTCGCGAAAACGAAGGTGGCTCCCGTGAAAACTCTCACCATTCCCCGACTAGAGCTATGCGCGGCAGTATTGCTGGTTCGTTGCATAAAATGTGTCCTTCGATCACTCCCGTTTGAGGTCGCGTCCGTTCATTGTTGGAGCGACTCCACCATAGTCCTGAGCTGGCTTCGAAAAACTCCCTCCACGTTACGAGTTTTTGTCGCGAATCGGATCGCTGCCATTCAAACCGAAATACCCGACGCAAACTGGCGACACCTTTCGTCCGAGGACAATCCCGCAGATTGTGCAACCCGGGGATTATTTCCTTCGAAAATCGCGACCTTCAAATTGTGGTGGCACGGTCCCTCCTGGCTCACGGCTGACCCTACCGCGTGGCCAAGCCAAACTCACCTTCCCAACGCGTGCGAGGGCCCTGACCCTGAAATCAAAACCGTTACCGTGCATCATGTACAAGTGCAATGGGACTTGTGCACCCGCATTTCCTCGTGGCCGCGCCTTCTGCGTATTACCGCGTATGTACGACGCTTTGTAACGCGATGCCGATACCCTGATGTGGCAGACATAAAAAATTGTTTGTCGCGAGATGAGGTCGTCGGCGCACAGTTCTTTTGGGTGCGCTCCGCGCAGCGCAATGCATTCGCCCTTGAATACCGGTCACTGAAGGGAGACCATCCTCTGCCCGCAAACTCACCTCTTCGCAAGCTTGACCCGTTTCTAGACGAGTCCGGTCTTATTAGAGTAGGCGGTCGCTTGCGACTCTCTGACCTTCCCTTCTCAGTTCGGCATCCCATAGTACTCCCGCAATGTGATATTGCGAAACTAATTATTTTACAAATTCACCTTGACACCTTCCATGGCGGAGTGCAATTAATGCTTCGCGTATTACGGGAAAAATATTGGGTGCTCGGCGCCAGAAACCTAGTTCGAAATTGCATACATCATTGTGTCCGATGTGTCCGCGAGCGAGCTAGCTCCGAAACTCAGTTCATGGCCAATCTTCCAAAATCCCGAATCCGCATATCACGTCCATTTACGCACTGTGGTGTTGATTATGGCGGTCCCATTCGAGTTCGACCAGCGTCCGGTCGTGGTCGTACAACCATCAAGGCATATATTGCCCTTTTCGTGTGCTTCGCGACCCGCGCAATTCATCTTGAATTAGTCCACGACTACTCCGCGAACGCCTTCATCGCCGCGCTCGAACGATTTTGTGCTCGTCGCGGAATTCCAGAAGTCCTGTATTCGGATAACGAAACCACGTTTCACGGGGCGGAGCGGGAATTGCGAGAGGCGTTTAAGACCGTCACGACCAGCGACATATTTCGACATCGACTGCTCAAAGACTCCATTGATTGGAAGTTCCTTCCTCCGGCAGCTCCGCATTTCGGTGGCTTGTGGGAAGCGGGGGTCAAAAGTGTGAAACACCACCTTAGAAGAGTGCTGGGCGCCTCCACCCCGACGGTGGAGGAGTTCAGTACACTACTATGTAACATCGAAGCATGCCTAAACTCACGACCCCTGGCTCCCCTCAAGGACGACATCGATTCGTTCGACGCCCTGACGCCAGGGCATTTTTTAATCGGTACCGCTTTAAAGAGTATTCCAATGCCTTCCGTATTTAAAACACCTGAAAATCGATTAAACCGATGGACTCTCATGCGACAAAAATACGAGCAATTTTGGCGACTATGGTCCCAAGATTACCTGCATACCCTCCAACAACGAACGAAGTGGCGTGAACGTCGACCTAACCTCCAAACAAACGATCTCGTACTCGTAAAAGAACCCTCACTTCCTCCTGCCAAATGGCATCTCGGCCGAGTAATCGAATGTTTTCCTGACGGCGAAAATTTAGTGCGAGCCGTGCGCATACGAACGGAGTCAACCACCCTCATTCGACCGATTACACAATTGTGTAAATTACCACTTTCAAATAGCATAACCAGTGAGTCTTGCGACGAGCGCAACACGAACCATGACGATCAAAATAAACAAGAATAAGTGTGATTGTCTCTCTCGTATATTTATATCTATGTACCGACGCATGAACCGCGCGTTATTATTTGATTGCGAGCACAAGTCATCTCTCTCCTGATGTGGCGGACTCACGTGGTCCGGCACCAACCCTCGATCTGCACTCCGAGGTCTGTGAGTGTCACCGATCTGCGATTAATTTTGTAAAAGAAATTAACCTATTGTACCTAAGACATGCGAAATTAGCCTGTAAGCGTGTGAGCTGTATGCGTGAGCTCTGTATGCCAGTATGTATGTTCAATTACGCTTCAATCGATATCGTTTGTTTCTTGTTTCATTTTTTTTTGAATCCCTCCGTGATTCAACGCGGGCGGCATGTTTAGGATTGTAACCGGCGAGCGCGGGAGGCCCTGAATTCACCTCAAGTTGACAACAACCATCCCGTCTCCCCGCGAACCCATCCTATTTGAATGTTTGTTGTCATACGTCGCGAGCCGGTTAGCATTGTCGTTAATCCGGTTATTGGCTCCTTTGCACGGTGCGCCGGATTAGCGACAGCTGATTGGTTCGTGACGTCACCGAACATTTCCGAATTCAGGTGATCGTCTAGCTCTCGCCGGTTAGAAACCTACCGAACGTCGTCTCAAGTACGCCGTACCGAATCCCACCCGTCATTAAAAGATTACCAACGCGAATTTGATCCGTGTTATTTTTCCTTCTCTGTGTGAATAGAATCGTCGTGTTGTTAAGTGTGCGTGTGCTATATTTCGTTGTGACGTCCGGTGTTCTAATAAATAGTTTAAACAAAGTGCGCGGTTTAATTGAAAAACACCCGCTCTCGTTCTACCTCTACCAAACAACCACTATCACGACTATAACAACCATTATCACCACTTTAACGACCATTATCAATACTGTAACAAGCATTATCAAAACTATAACAACCTTTATCACCACTATAACAACCGTTATCACCACTATAGCAACCATTATCACCACTATAACGACCACTATCATCACTATAACAACCATTATCGCCACTATAAGGACCATTATCACCACTATAACGACCATTATCACCACTATAAGGACCATTATCACCACTATAACGACTAATATCACAATTAGAACGACCATTATCACCATTATAACGACCATTCTCATCATTATAACATCCATTATCACCACTATATGGACCATTATCACCACTATAACGACCACTATCATCACTATAACAAACATTATCACCACTATACGGACCATTATCACCACTATAACGACCATTATCACCACTATAAGGACCACTGTCACGACTATAACAACCACTATCACCACTATAAGGACCATTGTCACCACTATAAGGACCATTATCACCACCATAACGACCATTATCACAATTAGAACGACCACTATCACCACTATAACGACCATTATCACAATTAGAACGACCATTATCACCACTATAACGACCATTATCACCACTATAACGGCCATTATCACCACTATAACGACCATTATCAACACTATAACCACCATTATCAGCACTATAACAACAATTATCAATACTATAACAACCATTATCACCACTATAACGACTATTATCACCACTATAACGACCACTATCACGACTATAACAACCATTATCACCACTTTAACGGCCATTATCACCACTATAACGGCCATTATCACCACTATAGCGACCATTATCAAAGCTATAACCACCATTATCAGCACTATAACAACAATTATCATTACTGCAACAACCATTACCAATACTATAACAACCTTTAATACCACTATGACAACCGTTATCCCCACTATAGCAACCATTATCACCACTATATCGACCATTATCACGACTATAACAACCACTATCACGACTATGACAACCATTATCACCACTATAACGACCATTCTCACCACCATAACAACCATTATCACCACTATGACAACCATTATCACCACTATATGGACCATTATCACCACTATAACGACCTCTATCACCACTATAGCAACCATTATCACCACTATATCGACCATTATCACGACTATAACAACCACTATCACGACTATGACAACCATTATCACCACTATAACGACCATTCTCACCACCATAACAACCATTATCACCACTATGACAACCATTATCACCACTATAAGGACCATTATCACCACTATAACGACTAATATCACAATTAGAACGACCATTATCACCATTATAACGACCATTCTCATCATTATAACATCCATTATCACCACTATATGGACCATTATCACCACTATAACGACCACTATCATCACTATAACAAACATTATCACCACTATACGGACCATTATCACCACTATAACGACCATTATCACCACTATAAGGACCACTGTCACGACTATAACAACCACTATCATCACTATAACTACCATTATCACCACTATAACGACCACTATCACGACTATAACAACCATTATCACAACTTTAACGGCCATTATCACCACTATAACGGCCATTATCACAACTATAGCGACCATTATCAAAGCTATAACCAGCATTATCAGCACTATAACAACAATTAACACTACTATAACAACCATTACCAATACTATAACAACCTTTAATACCACTATGACAACCGCTATCACCACTATAGCAACCATTATCACCACTATAACAACCATTATCACCACTGTAACAACCATTATCGACACTATAAGCACCATTATAACCACTATAACAACTATTATCACCACTATAACAACCATTATCACCACTACAACAACCATTATTACCACTATAACAACCATTATCATCAATATAACAATCATTATCGCCACTATAACAACTATTATCACCACTATAACAACCATGATCATCACTATAAGGACCATTATCATGACTATAACGATCGTTATCACCACAATAACAACCATTATCACCACTATAACGACTATTATCACAACTATAACGACCACTATCACGTCTATAACAACCATTATCACCACTTTAACGACCATTATCAGTACTGTAACAACCATTATCAAAACTATAACAACCGTTATCACCACTATAGCAACCATTATCACCACTATAGCGACCACTATCAACACTATAATCACCATTATCAGCACTATAACAGCAATTATCAGTACTATAACAACCATTATCAAAAATATAACAACCTTTATCACCACTATAACAACCGTTATCACCACTATAGCAACCATTATCACCACTATAAGGACCATTATCACCAGTATAACGACCATTATCACCACTGTAACGACCACTATCACGACTATGACAACCATTATCACATCTATAACGACCATTCTCACCACTATAACAACCATTATCACCACTATGACAACCATTATCACCACTATATGGACCATTATCACCACTATAGCAACCATTATCACCACTATAAGGACCATTATCACCAGTATAACGACCATTATCACCACTGTAACGACCACTATCACGACTATGACAACCATTATCACATCTATAACGACCATTCTCACCACTATAACAACCATTATCACCACTATGACAACCATTATCACCACTATATGGACCATTATCACCACTATATGGACCATTATCACCACTATAACGACCACTATCATCACCATAACAACCATTATCACCACTATATGGACCATTATCACCACTATAACGACCACTATCATCACTATAACAACCATTATCACCACTATAAGGACCATTATCACCACTATAACATCCATTATCACCACTATATGGACCATTATCACCACGATAACATCCATTATCACCACTACAACAACCATTATTACCACTATAACAACCATTATCACCACTACAACAACCATTATTACCACTATAACAACCATTATCATCAATATAACAATCATTATCGCCACTATAACATCTATTATCACCACTATAACAACCATGATCATCACTATAAGGACCATTATCATCACTATAACGATCGTTATCACCACAATAACAGACATTATCACCACTATGACGACCATTATCACAATTAGAACGACCATTATCACCACTATAACGACCACTATCACCACTATAACGACCATTGTCACCACTATAGCGCCCATTATCAACACTATAACCACCATTATCAGCATTATAACAACAATTATCAATACTATAACAACCAGTATCACCACTATAACGTCTATTATCACCACTATAACGACCACTATCACGACTATAACAACCATTATCACCACTTTAACGACCATTATCAGTACTGTAACAACCATTATCAAAACTATAACAACCTTTGTCACCACTATAACAACCGTTATCACAACTATACCAACCATTATCACCACTATAGCGACCATTATCACCACTATAACAACCATTATCACCACTACAACAACCATTATCACCACTACAACAACCATTATTACCACTATAAGAACCATTATCACCACTATAAGGACCATTATCACCACTATGACGACCATTATCACCTCTATAACGACCTTTACCACCACTATAACAACCATTATTACCACTACAACAACCATTATTACCACTATAACAACCATTATCATCAATATAACAACCATTATCGCCACTATAACAACTACTATCACCACTATAACAACCATGATCACCACTATAAGGACCATTATCATCACTATAACGATCGTTATCACCACTATAACAACCGTTATCACAACTATAGCAACCATTATCACCACTATAGCGACCATTATCAACACTATAATCACCATTATCAGCACTATAACAGCAATTATCAGTACTATAACAACCATTATCAAATATGTAACAACCTTTATCACCACTATAACAACCGTTATCACCACTATAGCAACCATTATCACCACTATAACGACCATTATCACCACTGTAACACCACTATCACGACTATGACAACCATTATCACATCTATAACGACCATTCTCACCACTATAACAACCATTATCACCACTATGACAACCATTATCACCACTATATGGACCATTATCACCACTATATGGACCATTATCACCACTATAACGACCACTATCATCACTATAACAACCATTATCACCACTATAAGGACCATTATCACCACTATAACATCCATTATCACCACTATATGGACCATTATTACCACTATAACGACCACTATCATCACTATAACAACCATTATCACCACTATAACGACCATTATCACCACTATGACGACAACTATCACGACTATAACAACCATTATCACAACTTTAACGGCCATTATCACCACAGTAACGGCCATTATCACCACTATAGCGACCATTATCAAAGCTATAACCACCATTATCAACACTATAACAACAATTATCACTACTATAACAACCATTACCAATACTATAACAACCTTTAATACCACTATGACAACCGTTATCACCACTATAGCAACCATTATCACCACTATAACAACCATTATCACCACTGTAACAACCATTATCGCCACTATAAGCACCATTATCACCACTATAACAACTATTATCACCACTATAACAACCATTATCACCACTATAACGACTATTATCACAACTATAACGACCACTATCACGACTATAACAACCATTATCACCACTTTAACGACCATTATCAATACTGTAACAAGCATTATCAAAACTATAACAACCTTTATCACCACTATAACAACCGTTATCACCACTATAGCAACCATTATCACCACTATAACGACCACTATCACGACTATGACAACCATTATCACCACTATAACGACAATTCCCATCACTATAACAACCATTATCACCACTATAACAACCATTATCACCACTATAAGGACCATTATCACCACTATAACGACCATTATCACCACTATAACCACCACTATCATCACTATAACAACCATTATCGCCACTATAAGGACCATTATCACCACTATAACGACCATTATCACCACTATAAGGACCATTATCACCACTATAACGACTAATATCACAATTAGAACGACCATTATCACCATTATAACGACCATTCTCATCATTATAACATCCATTATCACCACTATATGGACCATTATCACCACTATAACGACCACTATCATCACTATAACAAACATTATCACCACTATACGGACCATTATCACCACTATAACGACCATTATCACCACTATAAGGACCACTGTCACGACTATAACAACCACTATCATCACTATAACTACCATTATCACCACTATAACGACCACTATCACGACTATAACAACCATTATCACAACTTTAACGGCCATTATCACCACTATAACGGCTATTATCACAACTATAGCGACCATTATCAAAGCTATAACCAGCATTATCAGCACTATAACAACAATTAACACTACTATAACAACCATTACCAATACTATAACAACCTTTAATACCACTATGACAACCGCTATCACCACTATAGCAACCATTATCACCACTATAACAACCATTATCACCACTGTAACAACCATTATCGACACTATAAGCACCATTATCACCACTATAACAACTATTATCACCACTATAACAACCATTATCACCACTACAACAACCATTATTACCACTATAACAACCATTATCATCAATATAACAATCATTATCGCCACTATAACAACTATTATCACCACTATAACAACCATGATCATCACTATAAGGACCATTATCATGACTATAACGATCGTTATCACCACAATAACAACCATTATCACCACTATAACGACTATTATCACAACTATAACGACCACTATCACGTCTATAACAACCATTATCACCACTTTAACGACCATTATCAGTACTGTAACAACCATTATCAAAACTATAACAACCGTTATCACCACTATAGCAACCATTATCACCACTATAGCGACCACTATCAACACTATAATCACCATTATCAGCACTATAACAGCAATTATCAGTACTATAACAACCATTATCAAAACTATAACAACCTTTGTCACCACTATAACAACCGTTATCACAACTATACCAACCATTATCACCACTATAGCGACCATTATCACCACTATAACAACCATTATCACCACTACAACAACCATTATCACCACTACAACAACCATTATTACCACTATAAGAACCATTATCACCACTATAAGGACCATTATCACCACTATGACGACCATTATCACCTCTATAACGACCTTTACCACCACTATAACAACCATTATTACCACTACAACAACCATTATTACCACTATAACAACCATTATCATCAATATAACAACCATTATCGCCACTATAACAACTACTATCACCACTATAACAACCATGATCACCACTATAAGGACCATTATCATCACTATAACGATCGTTATCACCACAATAACAGACATTACCACCACTTTAACGATCATTATCAGTACTGTAACAACCATTATCAAAACTATAACAACCTTTATCACCACTATAACAACCGTTATCACAACTATAGCAACCATTATCACCACTATAGCGACCATTATCAACACTATAATCACCATTATCAGCACTATAACAGCAATTATCAGTACTATAACAACCATTATCAAATATGTAACAACCTTTATCACCACTATAACAACCGTTATCACCACTATAGCAACCATTATCACCACTATAACGACCATTATCACCACTGTAACACCACTATCACGACTATGACAACCATTATCACATCTATAACGACCATTCTCACCACTATAACAACCATTATCACCACTATGACAACCATTATCACCACTATATGGACCATTATCACCACTATATGGACCATTATCACCACTATAACGACCACTATCATCACTATAACAACCATTATCACCACTATAAGGACCATTATCACCACTATAACATCCATTATCACCACTATATGGACCATTATTACCACTATAACGACCACTATCATCACTATAACAACCATTATCAGCACTATACGGACCATTATCACGACTATAACAACCACTATCACCACTATAAGGACCATTGTCACCACTATAAGGACCATTATCACCACCATAACGACCATTATCACAATTAGAACGACCACTATCTCCACTATAACGACCATTATCACAATTAGAACGACCATTATAACCACTATAACAACCATTATCACCACTATAACGGCCATTATCACCACTATAGCGACCATTATCAAAGCTATAACCACCATTATCAGCACTATAACAACAATTATCATTACTGTAACAACCATTACCAATACTATAACAACCTTTAATACCACTATGACAACCGTTATCCCCACTATAGCAACCATTATCACCACTATATCGACCATTATCACGACTATAACAACCACTATCACGACTATGACAACCATTATCACCACTATAACGACCATTCTCACCACCATAACAACCATTATCACCACTATGACAACCATTATCACCACTATATGGACCATTATCACCACTATAACGACCTCTATCACCACTATAGCAACCATTATCACCACTATATCGACCATTATCACGACTATAACAACCACTATCACGACTATGACAACCATTATCACCACTATAACGACCATTCTCACCACCATAACAACCATTATCACCACTATGACAACCATTATCACCACTATAAGGACCATTATCACCACTATAACGACTAATATCACAATTAGAACGACCATTATCACCATTATAACGACCATTCTCATCATTATAACATCCATTATCACCACTATATGGACCATTATCACCACTATAACGACCACTATCATCACTATAACAAACATTATCACCACTATACGGACCATTATCACCACTATAACGACCATTATCACCACTATAAGGACCACTGTCACGACTATAACAACCACTATCATCACTATAACTACCATTATCACCACTATAAGGACCATTATCACCACTATATCATCCATTATCACCACTATATGGACCATTATTACCACTATAACGACCACTATCATCACTATAACAAGCATTATCACCACTATATGGACCATTATCACCACTATAACGACCATTATCACCACTATAACGATCACTATCACGACTATAACAACCATTATCACAACTTTAACGGCCATTATCACCACTATAACGGCCATTATCACCACTATAGCGACCATTATCAAAGCTATAACCACCATTATCAGCACTATAACAACAATTATCACTACTATAACAACCATTACCAATACTATAACAACCTTTAATACCACTATGACAACCGCTATCACCACTATAGCAACCATTATCACCACTATAACAACCATTATCACCACTGTAACAACCATTATCGACACTATAAGCACCATTATCACCACTATAACAACAATTATCACCACTATAACAACCATTATCACCACTACAACAACCACTATCACCACTACAACAACCATTATTACCACTATAAGAACCATCATCACCACTATAAGGACCATTATCACCACTATGACGACCATTATCACCTCTATAACGACCTTTACCGCCACTATAGCAACCATTATCACCACTACAACAACCATTATTACCACTATAGCGACCACTATCAACACTATAATAACCATTATCAGCACTATAACAATAATTATCAGTACTACAACAACCATTATCAAAAATATAACAACCTTTATCACCACTATAACAACCGTTATCACCACTATAGCGACCATTATCACCACTATAACGACCACTATCACGACTATGATAACTTTTATCACCACTATAACAACCGTTATCACCACTATAGCGACCATTATCACCACTATAACAACCATTATCACCACTATAAGGACCATTATCACCACTATAACGAACATTATCAACACTATAAGGACCATTATCACAATTAGAACGACCATTATCACCACTATAACGACCACTATCACCACTATAACGACCACTATCACGACTATAACAACCATTATCACCACTTTAACGACCATTATCAGTACTGTAACAACCATTATCAAAACTATAACAACCTTTGTCACCACTATAACAACCGTTATCACAACTATAGCAACCATTATCACCACTATAGCGACCATTATCAACACTATAATCACCATTATCAGCACTATAACAGCAATTATCAGTACTATAACAACCATTATCAAATATGTAACAACCTTTATCACCACTATAACAACCGTTATCACCACTATAGCAACCATTATCACCACTATAACGACCATTATCACCACTGTAACGACCACTATCACGACTATGACAACCATTATCACATCTATAACGACCATTCTCACCACTATAACAACCATTATCACCACTATGACAACCATTATCACCACTATATGGACCATTATCACCACTATATGGACCATTATCACCACTATAACGACCCATATCATCACTATAACAACCATTATCACCACTATAAGGACCATTATCACCACTATAACATCCATTATCACCACTATGTGGACCATTATTACCACTATAACGACCACTATCATCACTATAACAACCATTATCACCACTATAACAACCATTATCAGCACTATAATCACCATTATCAGCACTATAACAGCAATTATCAGTACTATAACAACCATTATCAAATATGTAACAACCTTTATCACCACTATAACAACCGTTATCACCACTATAGCAACCATTATCACCACTATAACGACTATTATCACCACTATAACGACCACTGTCACGACTATAACAACCATTATCACCACTATAGGGACCATTGTCACCACTATAAGGACCATTATCACCACCATAACGACCATTATCACAATTAGAACGACCATTATCACCACTATAACGATCATTATCACCACTATAGCGACCATTATCACCACTATAACAACCATTATCACCACTACAACAACCATTATCACCACCACAACAACCATTATTACCACTATAAGAACCATTATCACCACTATAAGGACCATTATCACCACTATGACGACCATTATCACCTCTATAACGACCTTTACCACCACTATAACAACCATTATTACCACTACAACAACCATTATTACCACTATAACAACCATTATCATCAATATAACAACCATTATCGCCACTATAACAACTATTATCACCACTATAACAACCATGATCACCACTATAAGGACCATTATCATCACTATAACGATCGTTATCACCACAATAACAGACATTATCACCACTATGACGACCATTATCACAATTAGAACGACCATTACCACCACTTTAACGACCATTATCAGTACTGTAACAACCATTATCAAAACTATAACAACCTTTATCACCACTATAACAACCGTTATCACAACTATAGCAACCATTATCACCACAATAGCGACCATTATCAACACTATAATCACCATTATCAGCACTATAACAGCAATTATCAGTACTATAACAACCATTATCAAATATGTAACAACCTTTATCACCACTATAACAACCGTTATCACCACTATAGCAACCATTATCACCACTATATCGACCATTATCACCACTGTAACGACCACTATCACGACTATGACAACCATTATCACATCTATAACGACCATTCTCACCACTATAACAACCATTATCACCACTATGACAACCATTATCACCACTATATGGACCATTATCACCACTATATGGACCATTATCACCACTATAACGACCCATATCATCACTATAACAACCATTATCACCACTATAAGGACCATTATCACCACTATAACATCCATTATCACCACTATGTGGACCATTATTACCACTATAACGACCACTATCATCACTATAACAACCATTATCACCACTATAACAACCATTATCAGCACTATAATCACCATTATCAGCACTATAACAGCAATTATCAGTACTATAACAACCATTATCAAATATGTAACAACCTTTATCACCACTATAACAACCGTTATCACCACTATAGCAACCATTATCACCACTATAACGACCATTATCACCACTGTAACGACCACTATCACGACTATGACAACCATTATCACATCTATAACGACCATTCTCACCACTATAACAACCATTATCACCACTATGACAACCATTATCACCACTATATGGACCATTATCACCACTATATGGACCATTATCACCACTATAACGACCACTATCATCACTATAACAACCATTATCACCACTATAAGGACCATTATCACCACTATAACATCCATTATCACCACTATATGGACCATTATTACCACTATAACGACCACTATCATCACTATAACAACCATTATCAGCACTATACGGACCATTATCACCACTATAACGACCATTATCACCACTATAACGACCACTATCACGACTATAACAACCATTATCACAACTTTAACGGCCATTATCACCACTATAACGGCCATTATCACCACTATAGCGACCATTATCAAAGCTATAACCACCATTATCAGCACTATAACAACAATTATCACTACTATAACAACCATTACCAATACTATAACAACCTTTAATACCACTATGACAACCGCTATCACCACTATAGCAACCATTATCACCACTATAACAACCATTATCACCACTGTAACAACCATTATCGACACTATAAGCACCATTATCACCACTATAACAACTATTATCACCACTATAACAACCATTATCACCACTACAACAACCACTATCACCACTACAACAACCATTATTACCACTATAAGAACCATCATCACCACTATAAGGACCATTATCACCACTATGACGACCATTATCACCTCTATAACGACCTTTACCGCCACTATAACAACCATTATCACCACTACAACAACCATTATTACCACTATAGCGACCACTATCAACACTATAATCACCATTATCAGCACTATAACAATAATTATCAGTACTACAACAACCATTATCAAAAATATAACAACCTTTATCACCACTATAACAACCGTTATCACCACTATAGCGACCATTATCACCACTATAACGACCACTATCACGACTATGATAACTTTTATCACCACTATAACAACCGTTATCACCACTATAGCGACCATTATCACCACTATAACAACCATTATCACCACTATAAGGACCATTATCACCACTATAACGAACATTATCAACACTATAAGGACCATTATCACAATTAGAACGACCATTATCACCACTATAACGACCACTATCACCACTATAACGACCACTATCACGACTATAACAACCATTATCACCACTTTAACGACCATTATCAGTACTGTAACAACCATTATCAAAACTATAACAACCTTTGTCACCACTATAACAACCGTTATCACAACTATAGCAACCATTATCACCACTATAGCGACCATTATCAACACTATAATCACCATTATCAGCACTATAACAGCAATTATCAGTACTATAACAACCATTATCAAATATGTAACAACCTTTATCACCACTATAACAACCGTTATCACCACTATAGCAACCATTATCACCACTATAACGACCATTATCACCACTGTAACGACCACTATCACGACTATGACAACCATTATCACATCTATAACCACCATTCTCACCACTATAACAACCATTATCACCACTATGACAACCATTATCACCACTATATGGACCATTATCACCACTATATGGACCATTATCACAACTATAACGACCACTATCATCACTATAACAACCATTATCACCACTATAAGGACCATTATCACCACTATAACATCCATTATCACCACTATATGGACCATTATCACCACTATAACGACCACTATCATCACTATAACAACCATTATCACCACTATACGGACCATTATCACCATTATAACGACCATTATCACCACTATAAGGACCATTACCAACACTATGACAACCATTATCACCACTACAACAACCATTATCACCACTATAACAACCATTATCACCACTATATGGACCATTATCACCACTATAACGACTATTATCACCACTATAACGACCACTGTCACGACTATAACAACCATTATCACCACTATAGGGACCATTGTCACCACTATAAGGACCATTATCACCACCATAACGACCATTATCACAATTAGAACGACCATTATCACCACTATAACGATCATTATCACCACTATAGCGACCATTATCACCACTATAACAACCATTATCACCACTACAACAACCATTATCACCACCACAACAACCATTATTACCACTATAAGAACCATTATCACCACTATAAGGACCATTATCACCACTATGACGACCATTATCACCTCTATAACGACCTCTACCACCACTATAACAACCATTATTACCACTACAACAACCATTATTACCACTATAACAACCATTATCATCAATATAACAACCATTATCGCCACTATAACAACTATTATCACCACTATAACAACCATGATCACCACTATAAGGACCATTATCATCACTATAACGATCGTTATCACCACAATAACAGACATTATCACCACTATGACGACCATTATCACAATTAGAACGACCATTACCACCACTTTAACGACCATTATCAGTACTGTAACAACCATTATCAAAACTATAACAACCTTTATCACCACTATAACAACCGTTATCACAACTATAGCAACCATTATCACCACTATAGCGACCATTATCAACACTATAATCACCATTATCAGCACTATAACAGCAATTATCAGTACTATAACAACCATTATCAAAAATATAACAACCTTTATCACCACTATAACAACCGTTATCACCACTATAGCAACCATTATCACCACTATAAGGACCATTATCACCAGTATAACGACCATTATCACCACTATAAGGACCATTATCACCACGATAACATCCATTATCACCACTATAAGGACCATTATCACCACTATAACGACCACTATCATCACTATAACAACCATTATCACCACTATAAGGACCATTATCACCAGTATAACATCCGTTATCACCACTATATGGACCATTATTACCACTATAACGACCACTATCATCACTATAACAACCATTATCACCACTATAACGACCATTATCACCACTATGACGACAACTATCACGCCTATAACAACCATTATCACAACTTTAACGGCCATTATCACCACAGTAACGGCCATTATCACCACTATAGCGACCATTATCAAAGCTATAACCACCATTATCAACACTATAACAACAATTATCACTACTATAACAACCATTACCAATACTATAACAACCTTTAATACCACTATGACAACCGTTATCACCACTATAGCAACCATTATCACCTCTATAACAACCATTATCACCACTGTAACAACCATTATCGCCACTATAAGCACCATTATCACCACTATAACAACTATTATCACCACTATAGCAACCATTATCACCACTATAACGACCACTATCACGACTATGACAACCATTATCACCACTATAACGACAATTCCCATCACTATAACAACCATTATCACCACTATAACAACCATTATCACCACTACAACAACCATTATTACCACTATAACGACCACTATCATCACTATAACAACCATTATCAGCACTATACGGACCATTATCACCACTATAACGACCATTATCACAACTATAACGACCACTATCACGACTATAACAACCATTATCACCACTTTAACGACCATTATCAGTACTGTAACAACCATTATCAAAACTATAACAACCTTTATCACCACTATAACAACCGTTATCACCACTATAGCAACCATTATCACCACTATAGCGACCACTATCAACACTATAATCACCATTATCAGCACTATAACAGCAATTATCAGTACTATAACAACCATTATCAAAAATATAACAACCTTTATCACCACTATAACAACCGTTATCACCACTATAGCAACCATTATCACCACTATAAGGACCATTATCACCAGTATAACGACCATTATCACCACTATAAGGACCATTATCACCACGATAACATCCATTATCACCACTATAAGGACCATTATCACCACGGTAACATCCATTATCACCAGTATATGGACCATTATCACCACTATAACGACCACTATCATCACTATAACAACCAATATCACCACTATAAGGACCATTATCACCACTATAACGACCATTATCACCACTATAAGGACCATTATCACCACTATAACGACCACTATCATCACTATAACAACCATTATCACCACTATAAGGACCATTATCACCAGTATAACATCCGTTATCACCACTATATGGACCATTATTACCACTATAACGACCACTATCATCACTATAACAACCATTATCACCACTATAACGACCATTATCACCACTATGACGACAACTATCACGACTATAACAACCATTATCACAACTTTAACGGCCATTATCACCACAGTAACGGCCATTATCACCACTATAGCGACCATTATCAAAGCTATAACCACCATTATCAACACTATAACAACAATTATCACTACTATAACAACCATTACCAATACTATAACAACCTTTAATACCACTATGACAACCGTTATCACCACTATAGCAACCATTATCACCACTATAACAACCATTATCACCACTGTAACAACCATTATCGCCACTATAAGCACCATTATCACCACTATAACAACTATTATCACCACTATAACAACCATTATCACCACTATAACGACTATTATCACAACTATAACGACCACTATCACGACTATAACAACCATTATCACCACTTTAACGACCATTATCAATACTGTAACAAGCATTATCAAAACTATAACAACCTTTATCACCACTATAACAACCGTTATCACCACTATAGCAACCATTATCACCACTATAACGACCACTATCACGACTATGACAACCATTATCACCACTATAACGACAATTCCCATCACTATAACAACCATTATCACCACTATAACAACCATTATCACCACTATAAGGACCATTATCACCACTATAACGACCATTATCACCACTATAAGGACCATTATCACCACGATAACATCCATTATCAGCAGTATATGGACCATTATCACCACTATAACGACCACTATCATCACTATAACAACCATTATCGCCACTATAAGGACCATTATCACCACTATAACGACCATTATCACCACTATAACGACTAATATCACAATTAGAACGACCATTATCACCATTATAACGACCATTCTCATCATTATAACATCCATTATCACCACTATATGGACCATTATCACCACTATAACGACCACTATCATCACTATAACAAACATTATCACCACTATACGGACCATTATCACCACTATAACGACCATTATCACCACTATAAAGACCACTGTCACGACTATAACAACCACTATCACCACTATAAGGACCATTGTCACCACTATAAGGACCATTATCACCACCATAACGACCATTATCACAATTAGAACGACCACTATCACCACTATAACGACCATTATCACAATTAGAACGACCATTATCACCACTATAACGACCATTATCACCACTATAACGGCCATTATCACCACTATAACGACCATTATCAACACTATAACCACCATTATCAGCACTATAACAACAATTATCAATACTATAACAACCATTATCACCACCATAACGACTATTATCACCACTATAACGACCACTATCACGACTATAACAACCATTATCACCACTTTAACGGCCATTATCACCACTATAACGGCCATTATCACCACTATAGCGACCATTATCAAAGCTATAACCACCATTATCAGCACTATAACAACAATTATCATTACTGTAACAACCATTACCAATACTATAACAACCTTTAATACCACTATGACAACCGTTATCCCCACTATAGCAACCATTATCACCACTATATCGACCATTATCACGACTATAACAACCACTATCACGACTATGACAACCATTATCACCACTATAACGACCATTCTCACCACCATAACAACCATTATCACCACTATCACAACCATGATCACCACTATATGGACCATTATCACCACTATAACGACCTCTATCACCACTATAGCAACCATTATCACCACTATATCGACCATTATCACGACTATAACAACCACTATCACGACTATGACAACCATTATCACCACTATAACGACCATTCTCACCACCATAACAACCATTATCACCACTATGACAACCATTATCACCACTATAAGGACCATTATCACCACTGTAACGACTAATATCACAATTAGAACGACCATTATCACCATTATAACGACCATTCTCATCATTATAATATCCATTATCACCACTATATGGACCATTATCACCACTATAACGACCACTATCATCACTATAACAACCATTATCACCACTATACGGACCATTATCACCATTATAACGACCATTATCACCACTATAAGGACCATTACCAACACTATGACAACCATTATCACCACTACAACAACCATTATCACCACTATAACAACCATTATCACCACTATATGGACCATTATCACCACTATAACGACTATTATCACCACTATAACGACCACTGTCACGACTATAACAACCATTATCACCACTATAGGGACCATTGTCACCACTATAAGGACCATTATCACCACCATAACGACCATTATCACAATTAGAACGACCATTATCACCACTATAACGATCATTATCACCACTATAGCGACCATTATCACCACTATAACAACCATTATCACCACTACAACAACCATTATCACCACCACAACAACCATTATTACCACTATAAGAACCATTATCACCACTATAAGGACCATTATCACCACTATGACGACCATTATCACCTCTATAACGACCTCTACCACCACTATAACAACCATTATTACCACTACAACAACCATTATTACCACTATAACAACCATTATCATCAATATAACAACCATTATCGCCACTATAACAACTATTATCACCACTATAACAACCATGATCACCACTATAAGGACCATTATCATCACTATAACGATCGTTATCACCACAATAACAGACATTATCACCACTATGACGACCATTATCACAATTAGAACGACCATTACCACCACTTTAACGACCATTATCAGTACTGTAACAACCATTATCAAAACTATAACAACCTTTATCACCACTATAACAACCGTTATCACAACTATAGCAACCATTATCACCACTATAGCGACCATTATCAACACTATAATCACCATTATCAGCACTATAACAGCAATTATCAGTACTATAACAACCATTATCAAAAATATAACAACCTTTATCACCACTATAACAACCGTTATCACCACTATAGCAACCATTATCACCACTATAAGGACCATTATCACCAGTATAACGACCATTATCACCACTATAAGGACCATTATCACCACGATAACATCCATTATCACCACTATAAGGACCATTATCACCACTATAACGACCACTATCATCACTATAACAACCATTATCACCACTATAAGGACCATTATCACCAGTATAACATCCGTTATCACCACTATATGGACCATTATTACCACTATAACGACCACTATCATCACTATAACAACCATTATCACCACTATAACGACCATTATCACCACTATGACGACAACTATCACGCCTATAACAACCATTATCACAACTTTAACGGCCATTATCACCACAGTAACGGCCATTATCACCACTATAGCGACCATTATCAAAGCTATAACCACCATTATCAACACTATAACAACAATTATCACTACTATAACAACCATTACCAATACTATAACAACCTTTAATACCACTATGACAACCGTTATCACCACTATAGCAACCATTATCACCTCTATAACAACCATTATCACCACTGTAACAACCATTATCGCCACTATAAGCACCATTATCACCACTATAACAACTATTATCACCACTATAGCAACCATTATCACCACTATAACGACCACTATCACGACTATGACAACCATTATCACCACTATAACGACAATTCCCATCACTATAACAACCATTATCACCACTATAACAACCATTATCACCACTACAACAACCATTATTACCACTATAACGACCACTATCATCACTATAACAACCATTATCAGCACTATACGGACCATTATCACCACTATAACGACCATTATCACAACTATAACGACCACTATCACGACTATAACAACCATTATCACCACTTTAACGACCATTATCAGTACTGTAACAACCATTATCAAAACTATAACAACCTTTATCACCACTATAACAACCGTTATCACCACTATAGCAACCATTATCACCACTATAGCGACCACTATCAACACTATAATCACCATTATCAGCACTATAACAGCAATTATCAGTACTATAACAACCATTATCAAAAATATAACAACCTTTATCACCACTATAACAACCGTTATCACCACTATAGCAACCATTATCACCACTATAAGGACCATTATCACCAGTATAACGACCATTATCACCACTATAAGGACCATTATCACCACGATAACATCCATTATCACCACTATAAGGACCATTATCACCACGGTAACATCCATTATCACCAGTATATGGACCATTATCACCACTATAACGACCACTATCATCACTATAACAACCAATATCACCACTATAAGGACCATTATCACCACTATAACGACCATTATCACCACTATAAGGACCATTATCACCACTATAACGACCACTATCATCACTATAACAACCATTATCACCACTATAAGGACCATTATCACCAGTATAACATCCGTTATCACCACTATATGGACCATTATTACCACTATAACGACCACTATCATCACTATAACAACCATTATCACCACTATAACGACCATTATCACCACTATGACGACAACTATCACGACTATAACAACCATTATCACAACTTTAACGGCCATTATCACCACAGTAACGGCCATTATCACCACTATAGCGACCATTATCAAAGCTATAACCACCATTATCAACACTATAACAACAATTATCACTACTATAACAACCATTACCAATACTATAACAACCTTTAATACCACTATGACAACCGTTATCACCACTATAGCAACCATTATCACCACTATAACAACCATTATCACCACTGTAACAACCATTATCGCCACTATAAGCACCATTATCACCACTATAACAACTATTATCACCACTATAACAACCATTATCACCACTATAACGACTATTATCACAACTATAACGACCACTATCACGACTATAACAACCATTATCACCACTTTAACGACCATTATCAATACTGTAACAAGCATTATCAAAACTATAACAACCTTTATCACCACTATAACAACCGTTATCACCACTATAGCAACCATTATCACCACTATAACGACCACTATCACGACTATGACAACCATTATCACCACTATAACGACAATTCCCATCACTATAACAACCATTATCACCACTATAACAACCATTATCACCACTATAAGGACCATTATCACCACTATAACGACCATTATCACCACTATAAGGACCATTATCACCACGATAACATCCATTATCAGCAGTATATGGACCATTATCACCACTATAACGACCACTATCATCACTATAACAACCATTATCGCCACTATAAGGACCATTATCACCACTATAACGACCATTATCACCACTATAACGACTAATATCACAATTAGAACGACCATTATCACCATTATAACGACCATTCTCATCATTATAACATCCATTATCACCACTATATGGACCATTATCACCACTATAACGACCACTATCATCACTATAACAAACATTATCACCACTATACGGACCATTATCACCACTATAACGACCATTATCACCACTATAAAGACCACTGTCACGACTATAACAACCACTATCACCACTATAACGACCATTATCACAATTAGAACGACCATTATCACCACTATAACGACCATTATCACCACTATAACGGCCATTATCACCACTATAACGACCATTATCAACACTATAACCACCATTATCAGCACTATAACAACAATTATCATTACTGTAACAACCATTACCAATACTATAACAACCTTTAATACCACTATGACAACCGTTATCCCCACTATAGCAACCATTATCACCACTATATCGACCATTATCACGACTATAACAACCACTATCACGACTATGACAACCATTATCACCACTATAACGACCATTCTCACCACCATAACAACCATTATCACCACTATCACAACCATGATCACCACTATATGGACCATTATCACCACTATAACGACCTCTATCACCACTATAGCAACCATTATCACCACTATATCGACCATTATCACGACTATAACAACCACTATCACGACTATGACAACCATTATCACCACTATAACGACCATTCTCACCACCATAACAACCATTATCACCACTATGACAACCATTATCACCACTATAAGGACCATTATCACCACTGTAACGACTAATATCACAATTAGAACGACCATTATCACCATTATAACGACCATTCTCATCATTATAATATCCATTATCACCACTATATGGACCATTATCACCACTATAACGACCACTATCATCACTATAACAAACATTATCACCACTATACGGACCATTATCACCACTATAACGACCATTATCACCACTATAAGGACCACTGTCACGACTATAACAACCACTATCATCACTATAACTACCATTATCACCACTATAAGGACCATTATCACCACTATATCATCCATTATCACCACTATATGGACCATTATTACCACTATAACGACCACTATCATCACTATAACAAGCATTATCACCACTATATGGACCATTATCACCACTATAACGACCATTATCACCACTATAACGACCACTATCACGACTATAACAACCATTATCACAACTTTAACGGCCATTATCACCACTATAACGGCCATTATCACAACTATAGCGACCATTATCAAAGCTATAACCAGCATTATCAGCACTATAACAACAATTAACACTACTATAACAACCATTACCAATACTATAACAACCTTTAATACCACTATGACAACCGCTATCACCACTATAGCAACCATTATCACCACTATAACAACCATTATCACCACTGTAACAACCATTATCGACACTATAAGCACCATTATCACCACTATAACAACTATTATCACCACTATAACAACCATTATCACCACTACAACAACCATTATTACCACTATAACAACCATTATCATCAATATAACAATCATTATCGCCACTATAACAACTATTATCACCACTATAACAACCATGATCATCACTATAAGGACCATTATCATGACTATAACGATCGTTATCACCACAATAACAACCATTATCACCACTATAGCGACCACTATCAACACTATAATCACCATTATCAGCACTATAACAGCAATTATCAGTACTATAACAACCATTATCAAAAATATAACAACCTTTATCACCACTATAACAACCGTTATCACCATATAGCAACCATTGTCACCACTATAAGGACCATTATCACCAGTATAACGACCATTATCACCACTGTAACGACCACTATCACGACTATGACAACCATTATCACATCTATAACGACCATTCTCACCACTATAACAACCATTATCACCACTATGACAACCATTATCACCACTATATGGACCATTATCACCACTATATGGACCATTATCACCACTATAACGACCACTATCATCACTATAACAACCATTATCACCACTATAAGGACCATTATCACCACTATAACATCCATTATCACCACTATATGGACCATTATTACCACTATAACGACCACTATCATCACAATAACAACCATTATCAGCACTATAGGGACCATTATCACCACTATAACGACCATTATCACCACTATAACGACCACTATCACGACTATAACAACTATTATCACAACTTTAACGGCCATTATCACCACTATAACGGCCATTATCACCACTATAGCGACCATTATCAAAGCTTTAACCACCATTATCAGCACTATAACAACAATTATCACTACTATAACAACCATTACCAATACTATAACAACCTTTAATACCACTATGACAACCGTTATCACCACTATAGAAACCATTATCACCACTATAACAACCATTATCACCACTGTAACAACCATTATCGCCACTATAAGCACCATTATCACCACTATAACAACTATTATCACCACTATAACAACCATTATCACCACTACAACAACCATTATTACCACTATAACAACCATTATCATCAATATAACAATCATTATCGCCACTATAACAACTATTATCACCACTATAACAACCATGATCATCACTATAAGGACCATTATCATGACTATAACGATCGTTATCACCACAATAACAACCATTATCACCACTATAACGACTATTATCACAACTATAACGACCACTATCACGACTATAACAACCATTATCACCACTTTAACGACCATTATCAGTACTGTAACAACCATTATCAAAACTATAACAACCTTTATCACCACTATAACAACCGTTATCACCACTATAGCAACCATTATCACCACTATAGCGACCACTATCAACACTATAATCACCATTATGAGCACTATAACAGCAATTATCAGTACTATAACAACCATTATCAAAAATATAACAACCTTTATCACCACTATAACAACCGTTATCACCACTATAGCAACCATTATCACCACTATAAGGACCATTATCACCAGTATAACGACCATTATCACCACTATAAGGACCATTATCACCACGATAACATCCATTATCACCACTATAAGGACCATTATCACCACGGTAACATCCATTATCACCAGTATATGGACCATTATCACCACTATAACGACCATTATCACCACTATAAGGACCATTATCACCACTATAACGACCACTATCATCACTATAACAACCATTATCACCACTATAAGGACCATTATCACCAGTATAACATCCGTTATCACCACTATATGGACCATTATTACCACTATAACGACCACTATCATCACTATAACAACCATTATCACCACTATAACGACCATTATCACCACTATGACGACAACTATCACGACTATAACAACCATTATCACAACTTTAACGGCCATTATCACCACAGTAACGGCCATTATCACCACTATAGCGACCATTATCAAAGCTATAACCACCATTATCAACACTATAACAACAATTATCACTACTATAACAACCATTACCAATACTATAACAACCTTTAATACCACTATGACAACCGTTATCACCACTATAGCAACCATTATCACCACTATAACAACCATTATCACCACTGTAACAACCATTATCGCCACTATAAGCACCATTATCACCACTATAACAACTATTATCACCACTATAACAACCATTATCACCACTATAACGACTATTATCACAACTATAACGACCACTATCACGACTATAACAACCATTATCACCACTTTAACGACCATTATCAATACTGTAACAAGCATTATCAAAACTATAACAACCTTTATCACCACTATAACAACCGTTATCACCACTATAGCAACCATTATCACCACTATAACGACCACTATCACGACTATAACAACCACTATCACGACTATGACAACCATTATCACCACTATAACGACCATTCTCACCACCATAACAACCATTATCACCACTATGACAACCATTATCACCACTATAAGGACCATTATCACCACTGTAACGACTAATATCACAATTAGAACGACCATTATCACCATTATAACGACCATTCTCATCATTATAATATCCATTATCACCACTATATGGACCATTATCACCACTATAACGACCACTATCATCACTATAACAAACATTATCACCACTATACGGACCATTATCACCACTATAACGACCATTATCACCACTATAAGGACCACTGTCACGACTATAACAACCACTATCATCACTATAACTACCATTATCACCACTATAAGGACCATTATCACCACTATATCATCCATTATCACCACTATATGGACCATTATTACCACTATAACGACCACTATCATCACTATAACAAGCATTATCACCACTATATGGACCATTATCACCACTATAACGACCATTATCACCACTATAACGACCACTATCACGACTATAACAACCATTATCACAACTTTAACGGCCATTATCACCACTATAACGGCCATTATCACAACTATAGCGACCATTATCAAAGCTATAACCAGCATTATCAGCACTATAACAACAATTAACACTACTATAACAACCATTACCAATACTATAACAACCTTTAATACCACTATGACAACCGCTATCACCACTATAGCAACCATTATCACCACTATAACAACCATTATCACCACTGTAACAACCATTATCGACACTATAAGCACCATTATCACCACTATAACAACTATTATCACCACTATAACAACCATTATCACCACTACAACAACCATTATTACCACTATAACAACCATTATCATCAATATAACAATCATTATCGCCACTATAACAACTATTATCACCACTATAACAACCATGATCATCACTATAAGGACCATTATCATGACTATAACGATCGTTATCACCACAATAACAACCATTATCACCACTATAGCGACCATTATCACCACTATAACGACCACTATCACGACTATAACAACTATTATCACAACTTTAACGGCCATTATTACCACTATAACGGCCATTATCACCACTATAGCGACCATTATCAAAGCTTTAACCACCATTATCAGCACTATAACAACAATTATCACTACTATAACAACCATTACCAATACTATAACAACCTTTAATACCACTATGACAACCGTTATCACCACTATAGAAACCATTATCACCACTATAACAACCATTATCACCACTGTAACAACCATTATCGCCACTATAAGCACAATTATCACCACTATAACAACTATTATCACCACTATAACAACCATTATCACCACTACAACAACCATTATTACCACTATAACAACCATTATCATCAATATAACAACCATTATCGCCACTATAACAACTATTATCACCACTATAACAACCATGATCATCACTATAAGGACCATTATCATGACTATAACGATCGTTATCACCACAATAACAACCATTATCACCACTATAACGACTATTATCACAACTATAACGACCACTATCACGACTATAACAACCATTATCACCACTATAACGACCATTATCACCACTATGACGACAACTATCACGACTATAACAACCATTATCACAACTTTAACGGCCATTATCACCACAGTAACGGCCATTATCACCACTATAGCGACCATTATCAAAGCTATAACCACCATTATCAACACTATAACAACAATTATCACTACTATAACAACCATTACCAATACTATAACAACCTTTAATACCACTATGACAACCGTTATCACCACTATAGCAACCATTATCACCACTATAACAACCATTATCACCACTGTAACAACCATTATCGCCACTATAAGCACCATTATCACCACTATAACAACTATTATCACCACTATAGCAACCATTATCACCACTATAACGACCACTATCACGACTATGACAACCATTATCACCACTATAACGACAATTCCCATCACTATAACAACCATTATCACCACTATAACAACCATTATCACCACTATAAGGACCATTATCACCACTATAACGACCATTATCACCACTATAACGACTAATATCACAATTAGAACGACCATTATCACCATTATAACGACCATTCTCATCATTATAATATCCATTATCACCACTATATGGACCATTATCACCACTATAACGACCACTATCATCACTATAACAAACATTATCACCACTATACGGACCATTATCACCACTATAACGACCATTATCACCACTATAAGGACCACTGTCACGACTATAACAACCACTATCATCACTATAACTACCATTATCACCACTATAAGGACCATTATCACCACTATATCATCCATTATCACCACTATATGGACCATTATTACCACTATAACGACCACTATCATCACTATAACAAGCATTATCACCACTATATGGACCATTATCACCACTATAACGACCATTATCACCACTATAACGACCACTATCACGACTATAACAACCATTATCACAACTTTAACGGCCATTATCACCACTATAACGGCCATTATCACAACTATAGCGACCATTATCAAAGCTATAACCAGCATTATCAGCACTATAACAACAATTAACACTACTATAACAACCATTACCAATACTATAACAACCTTTAATACCACTATGACAACCGCTATCACCACTATAGCAACCATTATCACCACTATAACAACCATTATCACCACTGTAACAACCATTATCGACACTATAAGCACCATTATCACCACTATAACAACTATTATCACCACTATAACAACCATTATCACCACTACAACAACCATTATTACCACTATAACAACCATTATCATCAATATAACAATCATTATCGCCACTATAACAACTATTATCACCACTATAACAACCATGATCATCACTATAAGGACCATTATCATGACTATAACGATCGTTATCACCACAATAACAACCATTATCACCACTATAGCGACCACTATCAACACTATAATCACCATTATCAGCACTATAACAGCAATTATCAGTACTATAACAACCATTATCAAAAATATAACAACCTTTATCACCACTATAACAACCGTTATCACGATATAGCAACCATTGTCACCACTATAAGGATCATTATCACCAGTATAACGACCATTATCACCACTGTAACGACCACTATCACGACTATGACAACCATTATCACATCTATAACGACCATTCTCACCACTATAACAACCATTATCACCACTATGACAACCATTATCACCACTATATGGACCATTATCACCACTATATGGACCATTATCACCACTATAACGACCACTATCATCACTATAACAACCATTATCACCACTATAAGGACCATTATCACCACTATAACATCCATTATCACCACTATATGGACCATTATTACCACTATAACGACCACTATCATCACAATAACAACCATTATCAGCACTATACGGACCATTATCACCACTATAACGACCATTATCACCACTATAACGACCACTATCACGACTATAACAACTATTATCACAACTTTAACGGCCATTATTACCACTATAACGGCCATTATCACCACTATAGCGACCATTATCAAAGCTTTAACCACCATTATCAGCACTATAACAACAATTATCACTACTATAACAACCATTACCAATACTATAACAACCTTTAATACCACTATGACAACCGTTATCACCACTATAGAAACCATTATCACCACTATAACAACCATTATCACCACTGTAACAACCATTATCGCCACTATAAGCACAATTATCACCACTATAACAACTATTATCACCACTATAACAACCATTATCACCACTACAACAACCATTATTACCACTATAACAACCATTATCATCAATATAACAACCATTATCGCCACTATAACAACTATTATCACCACTATAACAACCATGATCATCACTATAAGGACCATTATCATGACTATAACGATCGTTATCACCACAATAACAACCATTATCACCACTATAACGACTATTATCACAACTATAACGACCACTATCACGACTATAACAACCATTATCACCACTATAACGACCATTATCACCACTATGACGACAACTATCACGACTATAACAACCATTATCACAACTTTAACGGCCATTATCACCACAGTAACGGCCATTATCACCACTATAGCGACCATTATCAAAGCTATAACCACCATTATCAACACTATAACAACAATTATCACTACTATAACAACCATTACCAATACTATAACAACCTTTAATACCACTATGACAACCGTTATCACCACTATAGCAACCATTATCACCACTATAACAACCATTATCACCACTGTAACAACCATTATCGCCACTATAAGCACCATTATCACCACTATAACAACTATTATCACCACTATAGCAACCATTATCACCACTATAACGACCACTATCACGACTATGACAACCATTATCACCACTATAACGACAATTCCCATCACTATAACAACCATTATCACCACTATAACAACCATTATCACCACTATAAGGACCATTATCACCACTATAACGACCATTATCACCACTATAACGACTAATATCACAATTAGAACGACCATTATCACCATTATAACGACCATTCTCATCATTATAATATCCATTATCACCACTATATGGACCATTATCACCACTATAACGACCACTATCATCACTATAACAAACATTATCACCACTATACGGACCATTATCACCACTATAACGACCATTATCACCACTATAAGGACCACTGTCACGACTATAACAACCACTATCATCACTATAACTACCATTATCACCACTTTAACGACCATTATCAATACTGTAACAAGCATTATCAAAACTATAACAACCTTTATCACCACTATAACAACCGTTATCACCACTATAGCAACCATTATCACCACTATAACGACCACTATCACGACTATGACAACCATTATCACCACTATAACGACAATTCCCATCACTATAACAACCATTATCACCACTATAACAACCATTATCACCACTATAAGGACCATTATCACCACTATAACGACCATTATCACCACTATAAGGACCATTATCACCACGATAACATCCATTATCAGCAGTATATGGACCATTATCACCACTATAACGACCACTATCATCACTATAACAACCATTATCGCCACTATAAGGACCATTATCACCACTATAACGACCATTATCACCACTATAACGACTAATATCACAATTAGAACGACCATTATCACCATTATAACGACCATTCTCATCATTATAACATCCATTATCACCACTATATGGACCATTATCACCACTATAACGACCACTATCATCACTATAACAAACATTATCACCACTATACGGACCATTATCACCACTATAACGACCATTATCACCACTATAAAGACCACTGTCACGACTATAACAACCACTATCACCACTATAAGGACCATTGTCACCACTATAAGGACCATTATCACCACCATAACGACCATTATCACAATTAGAACGACCACTATCACCACTATAACGACCATTATCACAATTAGAACGACCATTATCACCACTATAACGACCATTATCACCACTATAACGGCCATTATCACCACTATAACGACCATTATCAACACTATAACCACCATTATCAGCACTATAACAACAATTATCAATACTATAACAACCATTATCACCACCATAACGACTATTATCACCACTATAACGACCACTATCACGACTATACCAACCATTATCACCACTTTAACGGCCATTATCACCACTATAACGGCCATTATCACCACTATAGCGACCATTATCAAAGCTATAACCACCATTATCAGCACTATAACAACAATTATCATTACTGTAACAACCATTACCAATACTATAACAACCTTTAATACCACTATGACAACCGTTATCCCCACTATAGCAACCATTATCACCACTATATCGACCATTATCACGACTATAACAACCACTATCACGACTATGACAACCATTATCACCACTATAACGACCATTCTCACCACCATAACAACCATTATCACCACTATCACAACCATTATCACCACTATATGGACCATTATCACCACTATAACGACCTCTATCACCACTATAGCAACCATTATCACCACTATATCGACCATTATCACGACTATAACAACCACTATCACGACTATGACAACCATTATCACCACTATAACGACCATTCTCACCACCATAACAACCATTATCACCACTATGACAACCATTATCACCACTATAAGGACCATTATCACCACTGTAACGACTAATATCACAATTAGAACGACCATTATCACCATTATAACGACCATTCTCATCATTATAATATCCATTATCACCACTATATGGACCATTATCACCACTATAACGACCACTATCATCACTATAACAAACATTATCACCACTATACGGACCATTATCACCACTATAACGACCATTATCACCACTATAAGGACCACTGTCACGACTATAACAACCACTATCATCACTATAACTACCATTATCACCACTATAAGGACCATTATCACCACTATATCATCCATTATCACCACTATATGGACCATTATTACCACTATAACGACCACTATCATCACTATAACAAGCATTATCACCACTATATGGACCATTATCACCACTATAACGACCATTATCACCACTATAACGACCACTATCACGACTATAACAACCATTATCACAACTTTAACGGCCATTATCACCACTATAACGGCCATTATCACAACTATAGCGACCATTATCAAAGCTATAACCAGCATTATCAGCACTATAACAACAATTAACACTACTATAACAACCATTACCAATACTATAACAACCTTTAATACCACTATGACAACCGCTATCACCACTATAGCAACCATTATCACCACTATAACAACCATTATCACCACTGTAACAACCATTATCGACACTATAAGCACCATTATCACCACTATAACAACTATTATCACCACTATAACAACCATTATCACCACTACAACAACCATTATTACCACTATAACAACCATTATCATCAATATAACAATCATTATCGCCACTATAACAACTATTATCACCACTATAACAACCATGATCATCACTATAAGGACCATTATCATGACTATAACGATCGTTATCACCACAATAACAACCATTATCACCACTATAGCGACCACTATCAACACTATAATCACCATTATCAGCACTATAACAGCAATTATCAGTACTATAACAACCATTATCAAAAATATAACAACCTTTATCACCACTATAACAACCGTTATCACCATATAGCAACCATTGTCACCACTATAAGGACCATTATCACCAGTATAACGACCATTATCACCACTGTAACGACCACTATCACGACTATGACAACCATTATCACATCTATAACGACCATTCTCACCACTATAACAACCATTATCACCACTATGACAACCATTATCACCACTATATGGACCATTATCACCACTATATGGACCATTATCACCACTATAACGACCACTATCATCACTATAACAACCATTATCACCACTATAAGGACCATTATCACCACTATAACATCCATTATCACCACTATATGGACCATTATTACCACTATAACGACCACTATCATCACAATAACAACCATTATCAGCACTATAGGGACCATTATCACCACTATAACGACCATTATCACCACTATAACGACCACTATCACGACTATAACAACTATTATCACAACTTTAACGGCCATTATCACCACTATAACGGCCATTATCACCACTATAGCGACCATTATCAAAGCTTTAACCACCATTATCAGCACTATAACAACAATTATCACTACTATAACAACCATTACCAATACTATAACAACCTTTAATACCACTATGACAACCGTTATCACCACTATAGAAACCATTATCACCACTATAACAACCATTATCACCACTGTAACAACCATTATCGCCACTATAAGCACCATTATCACCACTATAACAACTATTATCACCACTATAACAACCATTATCACCACTACAACAACCATTATTACCACTATAACAACCATTATCATCAATATAACAATCATTATCGCCACTATAACAACTATTATCACCACTATAACAACCATGATCATCACTATAAGGACCATTATCATGACTATAACGATCGTTATCACCACAATAACAACCATTATCACCACTATGACGACTATTATCACAACTATAACGACCACTATCACGACTATAACAACCATTATCACCACTTTAACGACCATTATCAGTACTGTAACAACCATTATCAAAACTATAACAACCTTTATCACCACTATAACAACCGTTATCACCACTATAGCAACCATTATCACCACTATAGCGACCACTATCAACACTATAATCACCATTATGAGCACTATAACAGCAATTATCAGTACTATAACAACCATTATCAAAAATATAACAACCTTTATCACCACTATAACAACCGTTATCACCACTATAGCAACCATTATCACCACTATAAGGACCATTATCACCAGTATAACGACCATTATCACCACTATAAGGACCATTATCACCACGATAACATCCATTATCACCACTATAAGGACCATTATCACCACGGTAACATCCATTATCACCAGTATATGGACCATTATCACCACTATAACGACCACTATCATCACTATAACAACCATTATCACCACTATAAGGACCATTATCACCAGTATAACATCCGTTATCACCACTATATGGACCATTATTACCACTATAACGACCACTATCATCACTATAACAACCATTATCACCACTATAACGACCATTATCACCACTATGACGACAACTATCACGACTATAACAACCATTATCACAACTTTAACGGCCATTATCACCACAGTAACGGCCATTATCACCACTATAGCGACCATTATCAAAGCTATAACCACCATTATCAACACTATAACAACAATTATCACTACTATAACAACCATTACCAATACTATAACAACCTTTAATACCACTATGACAACCGTTATCACCACTATAGCAACCATTATCACCACTATAACAACCATTATCACCACTGTAACAACCATTATCGCCACTATAAGCACCATTATCACCACTATAACAACTATTATCACCACTATAACAACCATTATCACCACTATAACGACTATTATCACAACTATAACGACCACTATCACGACTATAACAACCATTATCACCACTTTAACGACCATTATCAATACTGTAACAAGCATTATCAAAACTATAACAACCTTTATCACCACTATAACAACCGTTATCACCACTATAGCAACCATTATCACCACTATAACGACCACTATCACGACTATAACAACCACTATCACGACTATGACAACCATTATCACCACTATAACGACCATTCTCACCACCATAACAACCATTATCACCACTATGACAACCATTATCACCACTATAAGGACCATTATCACCACTATAACGACTAATATCACAATTAGAACGACCATTATCACCATTATAACGACCATTCTCATCATTATAACATCCATTATCACCACTATATGGACCATTATCACCACTATAACGACCACTATCATCACTATAACAAACATTATCACCACTATACGGACCATTATCACCACTATAACGACCATTATCACCACTATAAGGACCACTGTCACGACTATAACAACCACTATCATCACTATAACTACCATTATCACCACTATAAGGACCATTATCACCACTATATCATCCATTATCACCACTATATGGACCATTATTACCACTATAACGACCACTATCATCACTATAACAAGCATTATCACCAATATATGGACCATTATCACCACTATAACGACCATTATCACCACTATAACGACCACTATCACGACTATAACAACCATTATCACAACTTTAACGGCCATTATCACCACTATAACGGCCATTATCACAACTATAGCGACCATTATCAAAGCTATAACCAGCATTATCAGCACTATAACAACAATTAACACTACTATAACAACCATTACCAATACTATAACAACCTTTAATACCACTATGACAACCGCTATCACCACTATAGCAACCATTATCACCACTATAACAACCATTATCACCACTGTAACAACCATTATCGACACTATAAGCACCATTATCACCACTATAACAACTATTATCACCACTATAACAACCATTATCACCACTACAACAACCATTATTACCACTATAACAACCATTATCATCAATATAACAATCATTATCGCCACTATAACAACTATTATCACCACTATAACAACCATGATCATCACTATAAGGACCATTATCATGACTATAACGATCGTTATCACCACAATAACAACCATTATCACCACTATAGCGACCACTATCAACACTATAATCACCATTATCAGCACTATAACAGCAATTATCAGTACTATAACAACCATTATCAAAAATATAACAACCTTTATCACCACTATAACAACCGTTATCACGATATAGCAACCATTGTCACCACTATAAGGATCATTATCACCAGTATAACGACCATTATCACCACTGTAACGACCACTATCACGCCTATGACAACCATTATCACATCTATAACGACCATTCTCACCACTATAACAACCATTATCACCACTATGACAACCATTATCACCACTATATGGACCATTATCACCACTATATGGACCATTATCACCACTATAACGACCACTATCATCACTATAACAACCATTATCACCACTATAAGGACCATTATCACCACTATAACATCCATTATCACCACTATATGGACCATTATTACCACTATAACGACCACTATCATCACAATAACAACCATTATCAGCACTATACGGACCATTATCACCACTATAACGACCATTATCACCACTATAACGACCACTATCACGACTATAACAACTATTATCACAACTTTAACGGCCATTATCACCACTATAACGGCCATTATCACCACTATAGCGACCATTATCAAAGCTTTAACCACCATTATCAGCACTATAACAACAATTATCACTACTATAACAACCATTACCAATACTATAACAACCTTTAATACCACTATGACAACCGTTATCACCACTATAGCAACCATTATCACCACTATAACAACCATTATCACCACTGTAACAACCATTATCGACACTATAAGCACAATTATCACCACTATAACAACTATTATCACCACTATAACAACCATTATCACCACTACAACAACCATTATTACCACTATAACAACCATTATCATCAATATAACAACCATTATCGCCACTATAACAACTATTATCACCACTATAACAACCATGATCATCACTATAAGGACCATTATCATGACTATAACGATCGTTATCACCACAATAACAACCATTATCACCACTATAACGACTATTATCACAACTATAACGACCACTATCACGACTATAACAACCATTATCACCACTTTAACGACCATTATCAGTACTGTAACAACCATTATCAAAACTATAACAACCTTTATCACCACTATAACAACCGTTATCACCACTATAGCAACCATTATCACCACTATAGCGACCACTATCAACACTATAATCACCATTATGAGCACTATAACAGCAATTATCAGTACTATAACAACCATTATCAAAAATATAACAACCTTTATCACCACTATAACAACCGTTATCACCACTATAGCAACCATTATCACCACTATAAGGACCATTATCACCAGTATAACGACCATTATCACCACTATAAGGACCATTATCACCACGATAACATCCATTATCACCACTATAAGGACCATTATCACCACGGTAACATCCATTATCACCAGTATATGGACCATTATCACCACTATAACGACCACTATCATCACTATAACAACCAATATCACCACTATAAGGACCATTATCACCACTATAACGACCATTATCACCACTATAAGGACCATTATCACCACTATAACGACCACTATCATCACTATAACAACCATTATCACCACTATAAGGACCATTATCACCAGTATAACATCCGTTATCACCACTATATGGACCATTATTACCACTATAACGACCACTATCATCACTATAACAACCATTATCACCACTATAACGACCATTATCACCACTATGACGACAACTATCACGACTATAACAACCATTATCACAACTTTAACGACCATTATCACCACAGTAACGGCCATTATCACCACTATAGCGACCATTATCAAAGCTATAACCACCATTATCAACACTATAACAACAATTATCACTACTATAACAACCATTACCAATACTATAACAACCTTTAATACCACTATGACAACCGTTATCACCACTATAGCAACCATTATCACCACTATAACAACCATTATCACCACTGTAACAACCATTATCGCCACTATAAGCACCATTATCACCACTATAACAACTATTATCACCACTATAACAACCATTATCACCACTATAACGACTATTATCACAACTATAACGACCACTATCACGACTATAACAACCATTATCACCACTTTAACGACCATTATCAATACTGTAACAAGCATTATCAAAACTATAACAACCTTTATCACCACTACAACAACCGTTATCACCACTATAGCAACCATTATCACCACTATAACGACCACTATCACGACTATGACAACCATTATCACCACTATAACGACAATTCCCATCACTATAACAACCATTATCACCACTATAACAACCATTATCACCACTATAAGGACCATTATCACCACTATAACGACCATTATCACCACTATAAGGACCATTATCACCACGATAACATCCATTATCAGCAGTATATGGACCATTATCACCACTATAACGACCACTATCATCACTATAACAACCATTATCGCCACTATAAGGACCATTATCACCACTATAACGACCATTATCACCACTATAACGACCATTATCACCACTATAAGGACCATTATCACCACTATAACGACTAATATCACAATTAGAACGACCATTATCACCATTATAACGACCATTCTCATCATTATAACATCCATTATCACCACTATATGGACCATTATCACCACTATAACGACCACTATCATCACTATAACAAACATTATCACCACTATACGGACCATTATCACCACTATAACGACCATTATCACCACTATAAGGACCACTGTCACGACTATAACAACCACTATCACCACTATAAGGACCATTGTCACCACTATAAGGACCATTATCACCACCATAACGACCATTATCACAATTAGAACGACCACTATCACCACTATAACGACCATTATCACAATTAGAACGACCATTATCACCACTATAACGACCATTATCACCACTATAACGGCCATTATCACCACTATAACGACCATTATCAACACTATAACCACCATTATCAGCACTATAACAACAATTATCAATACTATAACAACCATTATCACCACCATAACGACTATTATCACCACTATAACGACCACAATCACGACTATAACAACCATTATCACCACTTTAACGGCCATTATCACCACTATAACGGCCATTATCACCACTATAGCGACCATTATCAAAGCTATAACCACCATTATCAGCACTATAACAACAATTATCATTACTGTAACAACCATTACCAATACTATAACAACCTTTAATACCACTATGACAACCGTTATCACCACTATAGAAACCATTATCACCACTATAACAACCATTATCACCACTGTAACAACCATTATCGCCACTATAAGCACCATTATCACCACTATAACAACTATTATCACCACTATAACAACCATTATCACCACTACAACAACCATTATTACCACTATAACAACCATTATCATCAATATAACAATCATTATCGCCACTATAACAACTATTATCACCACTATAACAACCATGATCATCACTATAAGGACCATTATCATGACTATAACGATCGTTATCACCACAATAACAACCATTATCACCACTATAACGACTATTATCACAACTATAACGACCACTATCACGACTATAACAACCATTATCACCACTTTAACGACCATTATCAGTACTGTAACAACCATTATCAAAACTATAACAACCTTTATCACCACTATAACAACCGTTATCACCACTATAGCAACCATTATCACCACTATAGCGACCAGTATCAACACTATAATCACCATTATGAGCACTATAACAGCAATTATCAGTACTATAACAACCATTATCAAAAATATAACAACCTTTATCACCACTATAACAACCGTTATCACCACTATAGCAACCATTATCACCACTATAAGGACCATTATCACCAGTATAACGACCATTATCACCACTATAAGGACCATTATCACCACGATAACATCCATTATCACCACTATAAGGACCATTATCACCACGGTAACATCCATTATCACCAGTATATGGACCATTATCACCACTATAACGACCACTATCATCACTATAACAACCAATATCACCACTATAAGGACCATTATCACCACTATAACGACCATTATCACCACTATAAGGACCATTATCACCACTATAACGACCACTATCATCACTATAACAACCATTATCACCACTATAAGGACCATTATCACCAGTATAACATCCGTTATCACCACTATATGGACCATTATTACCACTATAACGACCACTATCATCACTATAACAACCATTATCACCACTATAACGACCATTATCACCACTATGACGACAACTATCACGACTATAACAACCATTATCACAACTTTAACGGCCATTATCACCACAGTAACGGCCATTATCACCACTATAGCGACCATTATCAAAGCTATAACCACCATTATCAACACTATAACAACAATTATCACTACTATAACAACCATTACCAATACTATAACAACCTTTAATACCACTATGACAACCGTTATCACCACTATAGCAACCATTATCACCACTATAACAACCATTATCACCACTGTAACAACCATTATCGCCACTATAAGCACCATTATCACCACTATAACAACCATTATCACCACTATAACGACCATTCTCACCACCATAACAACCATTATCACCACTATGACAACCATTATCACCACTATAAGGACCATTATCACCACTATAACGACTAATATCACAATAAGAACGACCATTATCACCATTATAACGACCATTCTCATCATTATAACATCCATTATCACCACTATATGGACCATTATCACCACTATAACGACCACTATCATCACTATAACAAACATTATCACCACTATACGGACCATTATCACCACTATAACGACCATTATCACCACTATAAGGACCACTGTCACGACTATAACAACCACTATCATCACTATAACTACCATTATCACCACTATAAGGACCATTATCACCACTATATCATCCATTATCACCACTATATGGACCATTATTACCACTATAACGACCACTATCATCACTATAACAAGCATTATCACCACTATATGGACCATTATCACCACTATAACGACCATTATCACCACTATAACGACCACTATCACGACTATAACAACCATTATCACAACTTTAACGGCCATTATCACCACTATAACGGCCATTATCACAACTATAGCGACCATTATCAAAGCTATAACCAGCATTATCAGCACTATAACAACAACTAACACTACTATAACAACCATTACCAATACTATAACAACCTTTAATACCACTATGACAACCGCTATCACCACTATAGCAACCATTATCACCACTATAACAACCATTATCACCACTGTAACAACCATTATCGACACTATAAGCACCATTATCACCAGTATAACAACTATTATCACCACTATAACAACCATTATCACCACTACAACAACCATTATTACCACTATAACAACCATTATCATCAATATAACAATCATTATCGCCACTATAACAACTATTATCACCACTATAACAGCCATGATCATCACTATAAGGACCATTATCATGACTATAACGATCGTTATCACCACAATAACAACCATTATCACCACTATAGCGACCACTATCAACACTATAATCACCATTATCAGCACTATAACAGCAATTATCAGTACTATAACAACCATTATCAAAAATATAACAACATTTATCACCACTATAACAACCGTTATCACCATATAGCAACCATTATCACCACTATAAGGACCATTATCACCAGTATAACGACCATTATCACCACTGTAACGACCACTATCACGACTATGACAACCATTATCACATCTATAACGACCATTCTCACCACTATAACAACCATTATCACCACTATGACAACCATTATCACCACTATATGGACCATTATCACCACTATATGGACCATTATCACCACTATAACGACCACTATCATCACTATAACAACCATTATCACCACTATAAGGACCATTATCACCACTATAACATCCATTATCACCACTATATGGACCATTATTACCACTATAACGACCACTATCATCACAATAACAACCATTATCAGCACTATACGGACCATTATCACCACTATAACAACCATTATCACCACTATGACAACCATTATCACCACTATATGGACCATTATCACCACTATATGGACCATTATCACCACTATAACGACCACTATCATCACTATAACAACCATTATCACCACTATAAGGACCATTATCACCACTATAACATCCATTATCACCACTATATGGACCATTATTACCACTATAACGACCACTATCATCACAATAACAACCATTATCAGCACTATACGGACCATTATCACCACTATAACGGCCATTATCACCACTATAGCGACCATTATCAAAGCTTTAACCACCATTATCAGCACTATAACAACAATTATCACTACTATAACAACCATTACCAATACTATAACAACCTTTAATACCACTATGACAACCGTTATCACCACTATAGAAACCATTATCACCACTATAACAACCATTATCACCACTGTAACAACCATTATCGCCACTATAAGCACCATTATCACCACTATAACAACTATTATCACCACTATAACAACCATTATCACCACTACAACAACCATTATTACCACTATAACAACCATTATCATCAATATAACAATCATTATCGCCACTATAACAACTATTATCACCACTATAACAACCATGATCATCACTATAAGGACCATTATCATGACTATAACGATCGTTATCACCACAATAACAACCATTATCACCACTATAACGACTATTATCACAACTATAACGACCACTATCACGACTATAACAACCATTATCACCACTTTAACGACCATTATCAGTACTGTAACAACCATTATCAAAACTATAACAACCTTTATCACCACTATAACAACCGTTATCACCACTATAGCAACCATTATCACCACTATAGCGACCAGTATCAACACTATAATCACCATTATGAGCACTATAACAGCAATTATCAGTACTATAACAACCATTATCAAAAATATAACAACCTTTATCACCACTATAACAACCGTTATCACCACTATAGCAACCATTATCACCACTATAAGGACCATTATCACCAGTATAACGACCATTATCACCACTATAAGGACCATTATCACCACGATAACATCCATTATCACCACTATAAGGACCATTATCACCACGGTAACATCCATTATCACCAGTATATGGACCATTATCACCACTATAACGACCACTATCATCACTATAACAACCAATATCACCACTATAAGGACCATTATCACCACTATGACGACAACTATCACGACTATAACAACCATTATCACAACTTTAACGGCCATTATCACCACAGTAACGGCCATTATCACCACTATAGCGACCATTATCAAAGCTATAACCACCATTATCAACACTATAACAACAATTATCACTACTATAACAACCATTACCAATACTATAACAACCTTTAATACCACTATGACAACCGTTATCACCACTATAGCAACCATTATCACCACTATAACAACCATTATCACCACTGTAACAACCATTATCGCCACTATAAGCACCATTATCAGCACTATAACAACTATTATCACCACTATAACAACCATTATCACCACTATAACGACTATTATCACAACTATAACGACCACTATCACGACTATAACAACCATTATCACCACTTTAACGACCATTATCAATACTGTAACAAGCATTATCAAAACTATAACAACCTTTATCACCACTATAACAACCGTTATCACCACTATAGCAACCATTATCACCACTATAGCGACCACTATCAACACTATAATCACCATTATGAGCACTATAACAGCAATTATCAGTACTATAACAACCATTATCAAAAATATAACAACCTTTATCACCACTATAACAACCGTTATCACCACTATAGCAACCATTATCACCACTATAAGGACCATTATCACCAGTATAACGACCATTATCACCACTATAAGGACCATTATCACCACGATAACATCCATTATCACCACTATAACGACCATTATCACCACTATAAGGACCATTATCACCACTATAACGACCACTATCATCACTATAACAACCATTATCACCGCTATAAGGACCATTATCACCAGTATAACATCCGTTATCACCACTATATGGACCATTATTACCACTATAACGACCACTATCATCACTATAACAACCATTATCACCACTATAACGACCATTATCACCACTATGACGACAACTATCACGACTATAACAACCATTATCACAACTTTAACGGCCATTATCACCACAGTAACGGCCATTATCACCACTATAGCGACCATTATCAAAGCTATAACCACCATTATCAACACTATAACAACAATTATCACTACTATAACAACCATTACCAATACTATAACAACCTTTAATACCACTATGACAACCGTTATCACCACTATAGCAACCATTATCACCACTATAACAACCATTATCACCACTGTAACAACCATTATCGCCACTATAAGCACCATTATCACCACTATAACAACTATTATCACCACTATAACAACCATTATCACCACTATAACGACTATTATCACAACTATAACGACCACTATCACGACTATAACAACCATTATCACCACTTTAACGACCATTATCAATACTGTAACAAGCATTATCAAAACTATAACAACCTTTATCACCACTATAACAACCGTTATCACCACTATAGCAACCATTATCACCACTATAACGACCACTATCACGACTATAACAACCACTATCACGACTATGACAACCATTATCACCACTATAACGACCATTCTCACCACCATAACAACCATTATCACCACTATGACAACCATTATCACCACTATAAGGACCATTATCACCACTATAACGACTAATATCACAATTAGAACGACCATTATCACCATTATAACGACCATTCTCATCATTATAACATCCATTATCACCACTATATGGACCATTATCACCACTATAACGACCACTATCATCACTATAACAAACATTATCACCACTATACGGACCATTATCACCACTATAACGACCATTATCACCACTATAAGGACCACTGTCACGACTATAACAACCACTATCATCACTATAACTACCATTATCACCACTATAAGGACCATTATCACCACTATATCATCCATTATCACCACTATATGGACCATTATTACCACTATAACGACCACTATCATCACTATAACAAGCATTATCACCACTATATGGACCATTATCACCACTATAACGACCATTATCACCACTATAACGACCACTATCACGACTATAACAACCATTATCACAACTTTAACGGCCATTATCACCACTATAACGGCCATTATCACAACTATAGCGACCATTATCAAAGCTATAACCAGCATTATCAGCACTATAACAACAATTAACACTACTATAACAACCATTACCAATACTATAACAACCTTTAATACCACTATGACAACCGCTATCACCACTATAGCAACCATTATCACCACTATAACAACCATTATCACCACTGTAACAACCATTATCGACACTATAAGCACCATTATCACCACTATAACAACTATTATCACCACTATAACAACCATTATCACCACTACAACCACCATTATTACCACTATAACAACCATTATCATCAATATAACAATCATTATCGCCACTATAACAACTATTATCACCACTATAACAACCATGATCATCACTATAAGGACCATTATTATGACTATAACGATCGTTATCACCACAATAACAACCATTATCACCACTATAGCGACCACTATCAACACTATAATCACCATTATCAGCACTATAACAGCAATTATCAGTACTATAACAACCATTATCAAAAATATAACAACCTTTATCACCACTATAACAACCGTTATCACCATATAGCAACCATTATCACCACTATAAGGACCATTATCACCAGTATAACGACCATTATCACCACTGTAACGACCACTATCACGACTATGACAACCATTATCACATCTATAACGACCATTCTCACCACTATAACAACCATTATCACCACTATGACAACCATTATCACCACTATATGGACCATTATCACCACTATATGGACCATTATCACCACTATAACGACCACTATCATCACTATAACAACCATTATCACCACTATAAGGACCATTATCACCACTATAACATCCATTATCACCACTATATGGACCATTATTACCACTATAACGACCACTATCATCACAATAACAACCATTATCAGCACTATACGGACCATTATCACCACTATAACGACCATTATCACCACTATAACGACCACTATCACGACTATAACAACTATTATCACAACTTTAACGGCCATTATCACCACTATAACAACCATTATCACCACTGTAACAACCATTATCGCCACTATAAGCACCATTATCACAACTATAACAACTATTATCACCACTATAACAACCATTATCACCACTACAACAACCATTATTACCACTATAACAACCATTATCATCAATATAACAATCATTATCGCCACTATAACAACTATTATCACCACTATAAGGACCATTATCATGACTATAACGATCGTTATCACCACAATAACAACCATTATCACCACTATAACGACTATTATCACAACTATAACGACCACTATCACGACTATAACAACCATTATCACCACTTTAACGACCATTATCAGTACTGTAACAACCATTATCAAAACTATAACAACCTTTATCACCACTATAACAACCGTTATCACCACTATAGCAACCATTATCACCACTATAGCGACCAGTATCAACACTATAATCACCATTATGAGCACTATAACAGCAATTATCAGTACTATAACAACCATTATCAAAAATATAACAACCTTTATCACCACTATAACAACCGTTATCACCACTATAGCAACCATTATCACCACTATAAGGACCATTATCACCAGTATAACGACCATTATCACCACTATAAGGACCATTATCACCACGATAACATCCATTATCACCACTATAAGGACCATTATCACCACGGTAACATCCATTATCACCAGTATATGGACCATTATCACCACTATAACGACCACTATCATCACTATAACAACCAATATCACCACTATAAGGACCATTATCACCACTATAACGACCATTATCACCACTATAAGGACCATTATCACCACTATAACGACCACTATCATCACTATAACAACCATTATCACCACTATAAGGACCATTATCACCAGTATAACATCCGTTATCACCACTATATGGACCATTATTACCATTATAACGACCACTATCATCACTATAACAACCATTATCACCACTATAACGACCATTATCACCACTATGACGACAACTATCACGACTATAACAACCATTATCACAACTTTAACGGCCATTATCACCACAGTAACGGCCATTATCACCACTATAGCGACCATTATCAAAGCTATAACCACCATTATCAACACTATAACAACAATTATCACTACTATAACAACCATTACCAATACTATAACAACCTTTAATACCACTATGACAACCGTTATCACCACTATAGCAACCATTATCACCACTATAACAACCATTATCACCACTGTAACAACCATTATCGCCACTATAAGCACCATTATCACCACTATAACAACTATTATCACCACTATAACAACCATTATCACCACTATAACGACTATTATCACAACTATAACGACCACTATCACGACTATAACAACCATTATCACCACTTTAACGACCATTATCAATACTGTAACAAGCATTATCAAAACTATAACAACCTTTATCACCACTATAACAACCGTTATCACCACTATAGCAACCATTATCACCACTATAAGGACCATTATCACCAGTATAACGACCATTATCACCACTATAAGGACCATTATCACCACGATAACATCCATTATCACCACTATAAGGACCATTATCACCACGGTAACATCCATTATCACCAGTATATGGACCATTATCACCACTATAACGACCACTATCATCACTATAACAACCAATATCACCACTATAAGGACCATTATCACCACTATAACGACCATTATCACCACTATAAGGACCATTATCACCACTATAACGACCACTATCATCACTATAACAACCATTATCACCACTATAAGGACCATTATCACCACTATAACATCCATTATCACCACTATATGGACCATTATTACCACTATAACGACCACTATCATCACAATAACAACCATTATCAGCACTATACGGACCATTATCACCACTATAACGACCATTATCACCACTATAACGACCACTATCACGACTATAACAACTATTATCACAACTTTAACGGCCATTATCACCACTATAACGGCCATTATCACCACTATAGCGACCATTATCAAAGCTTTAACCACCATTATCAGCACTATAACAACAATTATCACTACTATAACAACCATTACCAATACTATAACAACCTTTAATACCACTATGACAACCGTTATCACCACTATAGAAACCATTATCACCACTATAACAACCATTATCACCACTGTAACAACCATTATCGCCACTATAAGCACCATTATCACCACTATAACAACTATTATCACCACTATAACAACCATTATCACCACTACAACAACCATTATTACCACTATAACAACCATTATCATCAATATAACAATCATTATCGCCACTATAACAACTATTATCACCACTATAACAACCATGATCATCACTATAAGGACCATTATCATGACTATAACGATCGTTATCACCACAATAACAACCATTATCACCACTATAACGACTATTATCACAACTATAACGACCACTATCACGACTATAACAACCATTATCACCACTTTAACGACCATTATCAGTACTGTAACAACCATTATCAAAACTATAACAACCTTTATCACCACTATAACAACCGTTATCACCACTATAGCAACCATTATCACCACTATAGCGACCACTATCAACACTATAATCACCATTATGAGCACTATAACAGCAATTATCAGTACTATAACAACCATTATCAAAAATATAACAACCTTTATCACCACTATAACAACCGTTATCACCACTATAGCAACCATTATCACCACTATAAGGACCATTATCACCAGTATAACGACCATTATCACCACTATAAGGACCATTATCACCACGATAACATCCATTATCACCACTATAACGACCATTATCACCACTATAAGGACCATTATCACCACTATAACGACCACTATCATCACTATAACAACCATTATCACCACTATAAGGACCATTATCACCAGTATAACATCCGTTATCACCACTATATGGACCATTATTACCACTATAACGACCACTATCATCACTATAACAACCATTATCACCACTATAACGACCATTATCACCACTATGACGACAACTATCACGACTATAACAACCATTATCACAACTTTAACGGCCATTATCACCACAGTAACGGCCATTATCACCACTATAGCGACCATTATCAAAGCTATAACCACCATTATCAACACTATAACAACAATTATCACTACTATAACAACCATTACCAATACTATAACAACCTTTAATACCACTATGACAACCGTTATCACCACTATAGCAACCATTATCACCACTATAACAACCATTATCACCACTGTAACAACCATTATCGCCACTATAAGCACCATTATCACCACTATAACAACTATTATCACCACTATAACAACCATTATCACCACTATAACGACTATTATCACAACTATAACGACCACTATCACGACTATAACAACCATTATCACCACTTTAACGACCATTATCAATACTGTAACAAGCATTATCAAAACTATAACAACCTTTATCACCACTATAACAACCGTTATCACCACTATAGCAACCATTATCACCACTATAACGACCACTATCACGACTATAACAACCACTATCACGACTATGACAACCATTATCACCACTATAACGACCATTCTCACCACCATAACAACCATTATCACCACTATGACAACCATTATCACCACTATAAGGACCATTATCACCACTATAACGACTAATATCACAATTAGAACGACCATTATCACCATTATAACGACCATTCTCATCATTATAACATCCATTATCACCACTATATGGACCATTATCACCACTATAACGACCACTATCATCACTATAACAAACATTATCACCACTATACGGACCATTATCACCACTATAACGACCATTATCACCACTATAAGGACCACTGTCACGACTATAACAACCACTATCATCACTATAACTACCATTATCACCACTATAAGGACCATTATCACCACTATATCATCCATTATCACCACTATATGGACCATTATTACCACTATAACGACCACTATCATCACTATAACAAGCATTATCACCACTATATGGACCATTATCACCACTATAACGACCATTATCACCACTATAACGACCACTATCACGACTATAACAACCATTATCACAACTTTAACGGCCATTATCACCACTATAACGGCCATTATCACAACTATAGCGACCATTATCAAAGCTATAACCAGCATTATCAGCACTATAACAACAATTAACACTACTATAACAACCATTACCAATACTATAACAACCTTTAATACCACTATGACAACCGCTATCACCACTATAGCAACCATTATCACCACTATAACAACCATTATCACCACTGTAACAACCATTATCGACACTATAAGCACCATTATCACCACTATAACAACTATTATCACCACTATAACAACCATTATCACCACTACAACCACCATTATTACCACTATAACAACCATTATCATCAATATAACAATCATTATCGCCACTATAACAACTATTATCACCACTATAACAACCATGATCATCACTATAAGGACCATTATCATGACTATAACGATCGTTATCACCACAATAACAACCATTATCACCACTATAGCGACCACTATCAACACTATAATCACCATTATCAGCACTATAACAGCAATTATCAGTACTATAACAACCATTATCAAAAATATAACAACCTTTATCACCACTATAACAACCGTTATCACCATATAGCAACCATTATCACCACTATAAGGACCATTATCACCAGTATAACGACCATTATCACCACTGTAACGACCACTATCACGACTATGACAACCATTATCACATCTATAACGACCATTCTCACCACTATAACAACCATTATCACCACTATGACAACCATTATCACCACTATATGGACCATTATCACCACTATATGGACCATTATCACCACTATAACGACCACTATCATCACTATAACAACCATTATCACCACTATAAGGACCATTATCACCACTATAACATCCATTATCACCACTATATGGACCATTATTACCACTATAACGACCACTATCATCACAATAACAACCATTATCAGCACTATACGGACCATTATCACCACTATAACGACCATTATCACCACTATAACGACCACTATCACGACTATAACAACTATTATCACAACTTTAACGGCCATTATCACCACTATAACGGCCATTATCACCACTATAGCGACCATTATCAAAGCTTTAACCACCATTATCAGCACTATAACAACAATTATCACTACTATAACAACCATTACCAATACTATAACAACCTTTAATACCACTATGACAACCGTTATCACCACTATAGAAACCATTATCACCACTATAACAACCATTATCACCACTGTAACAACCATTATCGCCACTATAAGCACCATTATCACCACTATAACAACTATTATCACCACTATAACAACCATTATCACCACTACAACAACCATTATTACCACTATAACAACCATTATCATCAATATAACAATCATTATCGCCACTATAACAACTATTATCACCACTATAACAACCATGATCATCACTATAAGGACCATTATCATGACTATAACGATCGTTATCACCACAATAACAACCATTATCACCACTATAACGACTATTATCACAACTATAACGACCACTATCACGACTATAACAACCATTATCACCACTTTAACGACCATTATCAGTACTGTAACAACCATTATCAAAACTATAACAACCTTTATCACCACTATAACAACCGTTATCACCACTATAGCAACCATTATCACCACTATAGCGACCACTATCAACACTATAATCACCATTATGAGCACTATAACAGCAATTATCAGTACTATAACAACCATTATCAAAAATATAACAACCTTTATCACCACTATAACAACCGTTATCACCACTATAGCAACCATTATCACCACTATAAGGACCATTATCACCAGTATAACGACCATTATCACCACTATAAGGACCATTATCACCACGATAACATCCATTATCACCACTATAAGGACCATTATCACCACGGTAACATCCATTATCACCAGTATATGGACCATTATCACCACTATAACGACCACTATCATCACTATAAAAACCAATATCACCACTATAAGGACCATTATCACCACTATAACGACCATTATCACCACTATAAGGACCATTATCACCACTATAACGACCACTATCATCACTATAACAACCATTATCACCACTATAAGGACCATTATCACCAGTATAACATCCGTTATCACCACTATATGGACCATTATTACCACTATAACGACCACTATCATCACTATAACAACCATTATCACCTCTATAACGACCATTATCACCACTATGACGACAACTATCACGACTATAACAACCATTATCACAACTTTAACGGCCATTATCACCACAGTAACGGCCATTATCACCACTATAGCGACCATTATCAAAGCTATAACCACCATTATCAACACTATAACAACAATTATCACTACTATAACAACCATTACCAATACTATAACAACCTTTAATACCACTATGACAACCGTTATCACCACTATAGCAACCATTATCACCACTATAACAACCATTATCACCACTGTAACAACCATTATCGCCACTATAAGCACCATTATCACCACTATAACAACTATTATCACCACTATAACAACCATTATCACCACTATAACGACTATTATCACAACTATAACGACCACTATCACGACTATAACAACCATTATCACGACTTTAACGACCATTATCAATACTGTAACAAGCATTATCAAAACTATAACAACCTTTATCACCACTATAACAACCGTTATCACCACTATAGCAACCATTATCACCACTATAACGACCACTATCACGACTATGACAACCATTATCACCACTATAACGACAATTCCCATCACTATAACAACCATTATCACCACTATAACAACCATTATCACCACTATAAGGACCATTATCACCACTATAACGACCATTATCACCACTATAAGGACCATTATCACCACGATAACATCCATTATCAGCAGTATATGGACCATTATCACCACTATAACGACCACTATCATCACTATAACAACCATTATCGCCACTATAAGGACCATTATCACCACTATAACGACCATTATCACCACTATAACGACCATTATCACCACTATAAGGACCATTATCACCACGATAACATCCATTATCAGCAGTATATGGACCATTATCACCACTATAACGACCACTATCATCACTATAACAACCATTATCGCCACTATAAGGACCATTATCACCACTATAACGACCATTATCACCACTATAACGACCATTATCACCACTATAAGGACCATTATCACCACTATAACGACTAATATCACAATTAGAACGACCATTATCACCATTATAACGACCATTCTCATCATTATAACATCCATTATCACCACTATATGGACCATTATCACCACTATAACGACCACTATCATCACTATAACAAACATTATCACCACTATACGGACCATTATCACCACTATAACGACCATTATCACCACTATAAGGACCACTGTCACGACTATAACAACCACTATCACCACTGTAAGGACCATTGTCACCACTATAAGGACCATTATCACCACCATAACGACCATTATCACAATTAGAACGACCACTATCACCACTATAACGACCATTATCACAATTAGAACGACCATTATCACCACTATAACGACCATTATCACCACTATAACGGCCATTCTCACCACTATAACGACCATTATCAACACTATAACCACCATTATCAGCACTATAACAACAATTATCAATACTATAACAACCATTATCACCACCATAACGACTATTATCACCACTATAACGACCACTATCACGACTATAACAAGCATTATCACCACTTTAACGGCCATTATCACCACTATAACGGCCATTATCACCACTATAGCGACCATTATCAAAGCTATAACCACCATTATCAGCACTATAACAACAATTATCATTACTGTAACAACCATTACCAATACTATAACAACCTTTAATACCACTATGACAACCGTTATCCCCACTATAGCAACCATTATCACCACTATATCGACCATTATCACGACTATAACAACCACTATCACGACTATGACAACCATTATCACCACTATAACGACCATTCTCACCACCATAACAACCATTATCACCACTATGACAACCATTATCACCACTATATGGACCATTATCACCACTATAACGACCTCTATCACCACTATAGCAACCATTATCACCACTATATCGACCATTATCACGACTATAACAACCACTATCACGACTATGACAACCATTATCACCACTATAACGACCATTCTCACCACCATAACAACCATTATCACCACTATGACAACCATTATCACCACTATAAGGACCATTATCACCACTATAACGACTAATATCACAATTAGAACGACCATTATCACCATTATAACGACCATTCTCCTCATTATAACATCCATTATCAGCACTATATGGACCATTATAACCACTATAACGACCACTATCATCACTATAACAAACATTATCACCACTATACGGACCATTATCACCACTATAACGACCATTATCACCACTATAAGGACCACTGTCACGACTATAACAACCACTATCATCACTATAACTACCATTATCACCACTATAAGGACCATTATCACCACTATATCATCCATTATCACCACTATATGGACCATTATTACCACTATAACGACCACTATCATCACTATAACAAGCATTATCACCACTATATGGACCATTATCACCACTATAACGACCATTATCACCACTATAACGACCACTATCACGACTATAACAACCATTATCACAACTTTAACGGCCATTATCACCACTATAACGGCCATTATCACCACTATAGCGACCATTATCAAAGCTATAACCACCATTATCAGCACTATAACAACAATTATCACTACTATAACAACCATTACCAATACTATAACAACCTTTAATACCACTATGACAACCGCTATCACCACTATAGCAACCATTATCACCACTATAACAACCATTATCACCACTGTAACAACCATTATCGACACTATAAGCACCATTATCACCACTATAACAACTATTATCACCACTATAACAACCATTATCACCACTACAACAACCACTATCACCACTACAACAACCATTATTACCACTATAAGAACCATCATCACCACTATGAGGACCATTATCACCACTATGACGACCATTATCACCTCTATAACGACCTTTACCGCCACTATAACAACCATTATCACCACTACAACAACCATTATTACCACTATAGCGACCACTATCAACACTATAATCACCATTATCAGCACTATAACAATAATTATCAGTACTACAACAACCATTATCAAAAATATAACAACCTTTATCACCACTATAACAACCGTTATCACCACTATAGCGACCATTATCACCACTATAACGACCACTATCACGACTATGATAACTTTTATCACCACTATAACAACCGTTATCACCACTATAGCGACCATTATCACCACTATAACAACCATTATCACCACTATAAGGACCATTATCACCACTATAACGACCATTATCAACACTATAAGGACCATTATCACAATTAGAACGACCATTATCACCACTATAACGACCACTATCACCACTATAACGACCACTATCACGACTATAACAACCATTATCACCACTTTAACGACCATTATCAGTACTGTAACAACCATTATCAAAACTATAACAACCTTTGTCACCACTATAACAACCGTTATCACAACTATAGCAACCATTATCACCACTATAGCGACCATTATCAACACTATAATCACCATTATCAGCACTATAACAGCAATTATCAGTACTATAACAACCATTATCAAATATGTAACAACCTTTATCACCACTATAACAACCGTTATCACCACTATAGCAACCATTATCACCACTATAACGACCATTATCACCACTGTAACGACCACTATCACGACTATGACAACCATTATCACATCTATAACGACCATTCTCACCACTATAACAACCATTATCACCACTATGACAACCATTATCACCACTATATGGACCATTATCACCACTATATGGACCATTATCACAACTATAACGACCACTATCATCACTATAACAACCATTATCACCACTATAAGGACCATTATCACCACTATAAGATCCATTATCACCACTATATGGACCATTATCACCACTATAACGACCACTATCATCACTATAACAACCATTATCACCACTATACGGACCATTATCACCACTATAACGACCATTATCACCACTATAAGGACCATTACCAACACTATGACAACCATTATCACCACTACAACAACCATTATCACCACTATAACAACCATTATCACCACTATATGGACCATTATCACCACTATAACGACTATTATCACCACTATAACGACCACTGTCACGACTATAACAACCATTATCACCACTATAGGGACCATTGTCACCACTATAAGGACCATTATCACCACCATAACGACCATTATCACAATTAGAACGACCATTATCACCACTATAACGACCATTATCACAATTAGAACGACCATTATCACCACTATAACGATCATTATCACCACTATAGCGACCATTATCACCACTATAACAATCATTATCACCACTACAACAACCATTATCACCACCATAACAACCATTATTACCACTATAAGAACCATTATCACCACTATAAGGACCATTATCACCACTATGACGACCATTATCACCTCTATAACGACCTTTACCACCACTATAACAACCATTATTACCACTACAACAACCATTATTACCACTATAACAACCATTATCATCAATATAACAACCATTATCGCCACTATAACAACTATTATCACCACTATAACAACCATGATTACCACTATAAGGACCATTATCATCACTATAACGATCGTTATCACCACAATAACAGACATTATCACCACTATGACGACCATTATCACAATTAGAACGACCATTACCACCACTTTAACGACCATTATCAGTACTGTAACAACCATTATCAAAACTATAACAACCTTTATCACCACTATAACAACCGTTATCACAACTATAGCAACCATTATCACCACTATAGCGACCATTATCAACACTATAATCACCATTATCAGCACTATAACAGCAATTATCAGTACTATAACAACCATTATCAAATATGTAACAACCTTTATCACCACTATAACAACCATTATCACCACTATAAGGACCATTATCACCACTATAACATCCATTATCACCACTATGTGGAACATTATTACCACTATAACGACCACTATCATCACTATAACAACCATTATCACCACTATAACAACCATTATCACCACTATATGGACCATTATCACCACTATAACGACCACTATCATCATTATAACTACCATTATCACCACTATATCATCCATTATCACCACTATATGGACCATTATTACCACTATAACGACCACTATCATCACTATAACAAGCATTATCACCACTATACGGACCATTATCACCACTATAACGACCATTATCACCACTATAACGACCACTATCACGACTATAACAACCATTATCACAACTTTAACGGCCATTATCACCACTATAACGGCCATTATCACCACTATAGCGACCATTATCAAAGCTATAACCACCATTATCAGCACTATAACAACAATTATCACTACTATAACAACCATTACCAATACTATAACAACCTTTAATACCACTATGACAACCGCTATCACCACTATAGCAACCATTATCACCACTATAACAACCATTATCACCACTGTAACAACCATTATCGACACTATAAGCACCATTATCACCACTATAACAACTATTATCACCACTATAACAACCATTATCACCACTACAACAACCATTATCACCACTACAACAACCATTATTACCACTATAAGAACCATCATCACCACTATAAGGACCATTATCACCACTATGACGACCATTATCACCTCTATAACGACCTTTACCGCCACTATAACAACCATTATCACCACTACAACAACCATTATTACCACTATAGCGACCACTATCAACACTATAATCACCATTATCAGCACTATAACAATAATTATCAGTACTACAACAACCATTATCAAAAATATAACAACCTTTATCACCACTATAACAACCGTTATCACCACTATAGCGACCATTATCACCACTATAACAACCATTATCACCACTATAAGGACCATTATCACCACTATAACGACCATTATCAACACTATAAGGACCATTATCATCACTATAACGATCGTTATCACCACAATAACAGACATTATCGCCACTATGACGACCATTATCACAATTAGAACGACCATTATCACCACTATAACGACCACTATCACCACTATAACGACCACTATCACGACTATAACAACCATTATCACCACTTTAACGACCATTATCAGTACTGTAACAACCATTATCAAAATTATAACAACCTTTGTCACCACTATAACAACCGTTATCACAACTATAGCAACCATTATCACCACTATAGCGACCATTATCAACACTATAATCACCATTATCAGCACTATAACAGCAATTATCAGTACTATAACAACCATTATCAAATATGTAACAACCTTTATCACCACTATAACAACCGTTATCACCACTATAGCAACCATTATCACCACTATAACGACCATTATCACCACTGTAACGACCACTATCACGACTATGACAACCATTATCACATCTATAACGACCATTCTCACCACTATAACAACCATTATCACCACTATGACAACCATTATCACCACTATATGGACCATTATCACCACTATATGGACCATTATCACAACTATAACGACCACTATCATCACTATAACAACCATTATCACCACTATAAGGACCATTATCACCACTATAACATCCATTATCACCACTATATGGACCATTATCACCACTATAACGACCACTATCATCACTATAACAACCATTATCACCACTATACGGACCATTATCACCACTATAACGACCATTATCACCACTATAAGGACCATTACCAACACTATGACAACCATTATCACCACTTCAACAACCATTATCACCACTATAACAACCATTATCACCACTATATGGACCATTATCACCACTATAACGACTATTATCACCACTATAACGACCACTGTCACGACTATAACAACCATTATCACCACTATAGGGACCATTGTCACCACTATAAGGACCATTATCACCACCATAACGACCATTATCACAATTAGAACGACCATTATCACCACTATAACGACCATTATCACAATTAGAACGACCATTATCACCACTATAACGATCATTATCACCACTATAGCGACCATTATCACCACTATAACAACCATTATCACCACTACAACAACCATTATCACCACCACAACAACCATTATTACCACTATAAGAACCATTATCACCACTATAAGGACCATTATCACCACTATGACGACCATTATCACCTCTATAACGACCTTCACCACTATAACAACCATTATTACCACTACAACAGCCATTATTACCACTATAACAACCATTATCATCAATATAACAACCATTATCGCCACTATAACAACTATTATCACCACTATAACAACCATGATCACCACTATAAGGACCATTATCATCACTATAACGATCGTTATCACCACAATAACAGACATTATCACCACTATGACGACCATTATCACAATTAGAACGACCATTACCACCACTTTAACGACCATTATCAGTACTGTAACAACCATTATCAAAACTATAACCACCTTTATCACCACTATAACAACCGTTATCACAACTATAGCAACCATTATCACCACTATAGCGACCATTATCAACACTATAATCACCATTATCAGCACTATAACAGCAATTATCAGTACTATAACAACCATTATCAAATATGTAACAACCTTTATCACCACTATAACAACCGTTATCACCACTATAGCAACCATTATCACCACTATAACGACCATTATCACCACTGTAACGACCACTATCACGACTATGACAACCATTATCACATCTATAACGACCATTCTCACCACTATAACAACCATTATCACCACTATGACAACCATTATCACCACTATATGGACCATTATCACCACTATATGGACCATTATCACCACTATAACGACCACTATCATCACTATAACAACCATTATCACCACTATAAGGACCATTATCACCACTATAACATCCATTATCACCACTATATGGACCATTATTACCACTATAACGACCACTATCATCACTATAACAACCATTATCACCACTATAACAACCATTATCACCACTATATGGACCATTATCACCACTATAACGACCACTATCATCATTATAACTACCATTATCACCACTATATCATCCATTATCACCACTATATGGACCATTATTACCACTATAACGACCACTATCATCACTATAACAAGCATTATCACCACTATACGGACCATTATCACCACTATAACGACCATTATCACCACTATAACGACCACTATCACGACTATAACAACCATTATCACAACTTTAACGGCCATTATCACCACTATAACGGCCATTATCACCACTATAGCGACCATTATCAAAGCTATAACCACCATTATCAGCACTATAACAACAATTATCACTACTATAACAACCATTACCAATACTATAACAACCTTTAATACCACTATGACAACCGTTATCACCACTATAGCAACCATTATCACCACTATAACAACCATTATCACCACTGTAACAACCATTATCGCCACTATAAGCACCATTATCACCACTATAACAACTATTATCACCACTATAACAACCATTATCAACACTATAAGGACCATTATCATCACTATAACGATCGTTATCACCACAATAACAGACATTATCACCACTATGACGACCATTATCACAATTAGAACGACCATTATCACCACTATAACGACCACTATCACCACTATAACGACCATTGTCACCACTATAGCGCCCATTATCAACACTATAACCACCATTATCAGCATTATAACAACAATTATCAATACTATAACAACCATTATCACCACTATAACGTCTATTATCACCACTATAACGACCACTATCACGACTATAGCAACCATTATCACCACTATAAGGACCATTATCACCAGTATAACGACCATTATCACCACTATAAGGACCATTATCACCACGATAACATCCATTATCACCACTATAAGGACCATTATCACCACGATAACATCCATTATCACCAGTATATGGACCATTATCACCACTATAACGACCACTATCATCACTATAACAACCAATATCACCACTATATGGACCATTATTACCACTATAACGACCACTATCATCACTATAACAACCATTATCACCACTATAACGACCATTATCACCACTATGACGACAACTATCACGACTATAACAACCATTATCACAACTTTAACGGCCATTATCACCACTATAGCGACCATTATCAAAGCTATAACCACCATTATCAACACTATAACAACAATTATCACTACTATAACAACCATTACCAATACTATAACAACCTTTAATAGCACTATGACAACCGTTATCACCACTATAGCAACCATTATCACCACTGTAACAACCATTATCACCACTGTAACAACCATTATCGCCACTATAAGCACCATTATCACCACTATAACAACTATTATCACCACTATAACAACCATTATCACCACTATAACGACTATTATCACAACTATAACGACCACTATCACGACTATAACAACCATTATCACCACTTTAACGATCATTATCAATACTGTAACAAGCATTATCAAAACTATAACAACCTTTATCACCACTATAACAACCGTTATCACCACTATAGCAACCATTATCACCACTATAACGACCACTATCACGACTATGACAACCATTATCACCACTATAACAACTATTATCACCACTATAACAACCATTATCACCACTACAACAACCATTATCACCACTACAACAACCATTATTACCACTATAGGAACCATCATCACCACTATAAGGACCATTATCACCACTATGACGACCATTATCACCTCTATAACGACCTTTACCGCCACTATAACAACCATTATCACCACTACAACAACCATTATTACCACTATAGCGACCACTATCAACACTATAATCACCATTATCAGCACTATAACAATAATTATCAGTACTACAACAACCATTATCAAAAATATAACAACCTTTATCACCACTATAACAACCGTTATCACCACTATAGCGACCATTATCACCACTATAACGACCACTATCACGACTATGACAACTTTTATCACCACTATAACAACCGTTATCACCACTATAGCGACCATTATCAGCATTATAACAACAATTATCAATACTATAACAACCATTATCACCACTATAACGTCTATTATCACCACTATAACGACCACTATCACGACTATAGCAACCATTATCACCACTATAAGGACCATTATCACCAGTATAACGACCATTATCACCACTATAAGGACCATGATCACCACGATAACATCCATTATCACCACTATAAGGACCATTATCACCACGTTAACATCCATTATCACCAGTATATGGACCATTATCACCACTATAACGACCACTATCATCACTATAACAACCAATATCACCACTATATGGACCATTATTACCACTATAACGACCACTATCATCACTATAACAACCATTATCACCACTATAACGACCATTATCACCACTATGACGACAACTATCACGACTATGACAACCATTATCACTACTTTAACGGCCATTATCACCACAGTAACGGCCATTATCACCACTATAGCGACCATTATCAAAGCTATAACCACCATTATCAACACTATAACAACAATTATCACTACTATAACAACCATTACCAATGCTATAACAACCTTTAATAGCACTATGACAACCGTTATCACCACTATAGCAACCATTATCACCACTATAACAACCATTATCACCACTGTAACAACCATTATCGCCACTATAAGCACCATTATCACCACTATAACAACTATTATCACCACTATAACAACCATTATCACCACTATAACGACTATTATCACAACTATAACGACCACTATCACGACTATAACAACCATTATCACCACTTTAACGATCATTATCAATACTGTAACAAGCATTATCAAAACTATAACAACCTTTATCACCACTATAACAACCGTTATCACCACTATAGCAACCATTATCACCACTATAACGACCACTATCACGACTATGACAACCATTATCACCACTATAACAACTATTATCACCACTATAACAACCATTATCACCACTACAACAACCATTATCACCACTACAACAACCATTATTACCACTATAGGAGCCATCATCACCACTATAAGGACCATTATCACCACTATGACGACCATTATCACCTCTATAACGACCTTTACCGCCACTATAACAACCATTATCACCACTACAACAACCATTATTACCACTATAGCGACCACTATCAACACTATAATCACCATTATCAGCACTATAACAATAATTATCAGTACTACAACAACCATGATCAAAAATATAACAACCTTTATCACCACTATAACAACCGTTATCACCACTATAGCGACCATTATCACCACTATAACGACCACTATCACGACTATGACAACTTTTATCACCACTATAACAACCGTTATCACCACTATAGCGACCATTATCACCACTATAACAACAATTATCACCACTATAAGGACCATTATCACCACTATAACGACCATTATCAACACTATAAGGACCATTATCATCACTATAACGATCGTTATCACCACAATAACAGACATTATCACCACTATGACGACCATTATCACAATTAGAACGACCATTATCACCACTATAACGACCACTATCACCACTATAACGACCACTATCACGACTATAACAACCATTATCACCACTTTAACGACCATTATCAGTACTGTAACAACCATTATCAAAACTATAACAACCTTTGTCACCACTATATCAACCGTTATCACAACTATAGCAACCATTATCACCACTATAGCGACCATTATCAACACTATAATCACCATTATCAGCACTATAACAGCAATTATCAGTACTATAACAACCATTATCAAATATGTAACAACCTTTATCACCACTATAACAACCGTTATCACCACTATAGCAACCATTATCACCACTATAACGACCATTATCACCACTGTAACGACCACTATCACGACTATGACAACCATTATCACATCTATAACGACCATTCGCACCACTATAACAACCATTATCGCCACTATGACAACCATTATCACCACTATATGGACCATTATCACCACTATATGGACCATTATCACAACTATAACGACCACTATCATCACTATAACAACCATTATCACCACTATAAGGACCATTATCACCACTATAACATCCATTATCACCACTATATGGACCATTATCACCACTATAACGACCACTATCATCACTATAACAACCATTATCACCACTATACGGACCATTATCACCACTATAACGACCATTATCACCACTATAAGGACCATTACCAACACTATGACAACCATTATCACCACTACAACAACCATTATCACCACTATAACAACCATTATCACCACTATATGGACCATTATCACCACTATAACGACTATTATCACCACTATAACGACCACTGTCACGACTATAACAACCATTATCACCACTATAGGGACCATTGTCACCACTATAAGGACCATTATCACCACCATAACGACCATTATCACAATTAGAACGACCATTATCACCACTATAACGACCATTATCACAATTAGAACGACCATTATCACCACTATAACAACCGTTATCACCACTATAGCAACCATTATCACCACTATAACGACCACTATCACGACTATGACAACCATTATCACCACTATAACAACTATTATCACCACTATAACAACCATTATCACCACTACAACAACCATTATCACCACTACAACAACCATTATTACCACTATAGGAACCATCATCTCCAGTATAAGGACCATTATCACCACTATGACGACCATTATCACCTCTATAACGACCTTTACCGCCACTATAACAACCATTATCACCACTACAACAACCATTATTACCACTATAGCGACCACTATCAACACTATAATCACCATTATCAGCACTATAACAATAATTATCAGTACTACAACAACCATGATCAAAAATATAACAACCTTTATCACCACTATAACAACCGTTATCACCACTATAGCGACCATTATCACCACTATAACGACCACTATCACGACTATGACAACTTTTATCACCACTACAACAACCATTATCACCACTATAACAACCATTATCACCACTATATGGACCATTATCACCACTATAACGACTATTATCACCACTATAACGACCACTGTCACGACTATAACAACCATTATCACCACTATAGGGACCATTGTCACCACTATAAGGACCATTATCACCACCATAACGACCATTATCACAATTAGAACGACCATTATCACCACTATAACGACCATTATCACAATTAGAACGACCATTATCACCACTATAACGATCATTATCACCACTATAGCGACCATTATCACCACTATAACAACCATTATCACCACTACAACAACCATTATCACCACCACAACAACCATTATTACCACTATAAGAACCATTATCACCACTATAAGGACCATTATCACCACTATGACGACCATTATCACCTCTATAACGACCTTTACCACCACTATAACAACCATTATTACCACTACAACAACCATTATTACCACTATAACAACCATTATCATCAATATAACAACCATTATCGCCACTATAACAACTATTATCACCACTATAACAACCATGATCACCACTATAAGGACCATTATCATCACTATAACGATCGTTATCACCACAATAACAGACATTATCACCACTATGACGACCATTATCACAATTAGAACGACCATTACCACCACTTTAACGACCATTATCAGTACTGTAACAACCATTATCAAAACTATAACAACCTTTATCACCACTATAACAACCGTTATCACAACTATAGCAACCATTATCACCACTATAGCGACCATTATCAACACTATAATCACCATTATCAGCACTATAACAGCAATTATCAGTACTATAACAACCATTATCAAATATGTAACAACCTTTATCACCACTATAACAACCGTTATCACCACTATAGCAACCATTATCACCACTATAACGACCATTATCACCACTGTAACGACCACTATCACGACTATGACAACCATTATCACATCTATAACGACCATTCTCACCACTATAACAACCATTATCACCACTATGACAACCATTATCACCACTATATGGACCATTATCACCACTATATGGACCATTATCACCACTATAACGACCACTATCATCACTATAACAACCATTATCACCACTATAAGGACCATTATCACCACTATAACATCCATTATCACCACTATATGGACCATTATTACCACTATAACGACCACTATCATCACTATAACAACCATTATCACCACTATAAGGACCATTATCACCACTGTAACAACCATTATCGCCACTATAAGCACCATTATCACCACTATAACAACTATTATCACCACTATAACAACCATTATCACCACTACAACAACCATTATTACCACTATAACAACCATTATCATCAATATAACAATCATTATCGCCACTATAACAACTATTATCACCACTATAACAACCATGATCATCACTATAAGGACCATTATCATCACTATAACGATCGTTATCACCACAATAACAACCATTATCACCACTATAACGTCTATTATCACAACTATAACGACCACTATCACGACTATAACAACCATTATCACCACTTTAACGACCAATATCAGTACTGTAACAACCATTATCAAAACTATAACAACCTTTATCACCACTATAACAACCGTTATCACCACTATAGCAACCATTATCACCACTATAGCGACCACTATCAACACTATAATCATCATTATCAGCACTATAACAGCAATTATCAGTACTATAACAACCATTATCAAAAATATAACAACCTTTATCACCACTATAACAACCGTTATCACCACTATAGCAACCATTATCACCACTATAAGGACCATTATCACCACTATAACGACCATTATTACCACTATAAGGACCATTATCACCACGATAACATCCATTATCACCACTATAAGGACCATTATCACCACGATAACATCCATTATCACCAGTATATGGACCATTATCACCACTATAACGACCACTATCATCACTATAACAACCAATATCACCACTATAAGTACCATTATCACCACTATAACGACCATTATCACCACTATAAGGACCATTATCACCACTATAACGACCACTATCACCACTATAACAACCGTTATCACAACTATAGCAACCATTATCACCACTATAGCGACCATTATCAACACTATAATCACCATTATCAGCACTATAACAGCAATTATCAGTACTATAACAACCATTATCAAATATGTAACAACCTTTATCACCACTATAACAACCGTTATCACCACTATAGCAACCATTATCACCACTATAACGACCATTATCATCACTGTAACGACCACTATCACGACTATGACAACCATTATCACATCTATAACGACCATTCTCACCACTATAACAACCATTATCACCACTATGACAACCATTATCACCACTATATGGACCATTATCACCACTATATGGACCATTATCACCACTATAACGACCACTATCATCACTATAACAACCATTATCACCACTATAAGGACCATTATCACCACTATAACATCCATTATCACCACTATATGGACCATTATTACCACTATAACGACCACTATCATCACTATAACAACCATTATCACCACTATAAGGACCATTATCACCACTGTAACAACCATTATCGCCACTATAAGCACCATTATCACCACTATAACAACTATTATCACCACTATAACAACCATTATCACCACTACAACAACCATTATTACCACTATAACAACCATTATCATCAATATAACAATCATTATCGCCACTATAACAACTATTATCACCACTGTAACAACCATTATCGCCACTATAAGCACCATTATCACCACTATAACAACTATTATCACCACTATAACAACCATTATCACCACTATAACGACTATTATCACAACTATAACGACCACTATCACGACTATAACAACCATTATCACCACTTTAACGACCATTATCAATACTGTAACAACCATTATCAAAACTATAACAACCTTTATCACCACTATAACAACCGTTATCACCACTATAGCAACCATTATCACCACTATAACGACCACTATCACGACTATGACAACCATTATCACCACTATAACGACCATTATTACCACTATAAGGACCATTATCACCACGATAACATCCATTATCACCACTATAAGGACCATTATCACCACGATAACATCCATTATCACCAGTATATGGACCATTATCACCACTATAACGACCACTATCATCACTATAACAACCAATATCACCACTATAAGTACCATTATCACCACTATAACGACCATTATCACCACTATAAGGACCATTATCACCACTATAACGACCACTATCATCACTATAACAACCATTATCACCACTATAAGGACCATTATCACCAGTATAACATCCGTTATCACCACTATATGGACCATTATTACCACTATAACGACCACTATCATCACTATAACAACCATTATCACCACTATAACGACCACTATCACCACTATGACGACAACTATCACGACTATAACAACCATTATCACAACTTTAACGGCCATTATCACCACAGTAACGGCCATTATCACCACTATAGCGACCATTATCAAAGCTATAACCACCATTATCAACACTATAACAACAATTATCACTACTATAACAACCATTACCAATACTATAACAACCTTTAATACCACTATGACAACCGTTATCACCACTATAGCAACCATTATCACCACTATAACAACCATTATCACCACTGTAACAACCATTATCGCCACTATAAGCACCATTATCACCACTATAACAACTATTATCACCACTATAACAACCATTATCACCACTATAACGACTATTATCACAACTATAACGACCACTATCACGACTATAACAACCATTATCACCACTTTAACGACCATTATCAATACTGTAACAACCATTATCAAAACTATAACAACCTTTATCACCACTATAACAACCGTTATCACCACTATAGCAACCATTATCACCACTATAACGACCACTATCACGACTATGACAACCATTATCACCACTATAACGACAATTCCCATCACTATAACAACCATTATCACCACTATAACAACCATTATCACCACTATAAGGACCGTTATCACCACTATAACGACCATTATCACCACTATAAGGACCATTATCACCACGATAACATCCATTATCAGCAGTATATGGACCATAATCACCACTATAACGACCACTATCATCACTATAACAACCATTATCGCCACTATAAGGACCATTATCACCACTATAACGACCATTATCACCACTATAAGGACCATTATCACCACTATAACGATCGTTATCACCACAATAACAGACATTATCACCACTATAACGACCATTATCAACACTATAAGGACCATTATCATCACTATAACGATCGTTATCACCACAATAACAGACATTATCACCACTATGACGACCATTATCACAATTAGAACGACCATTATCACCACTATAACGACCACTATCACCACTATAACGACCACTATCACGACTATAACAACCATTATCACCACTTTAACGACCATTATCAGTACTGTAACAACCATTATCAAAACTATAACAACCTTTGTCACCACTATAACAACCGTTATCACAACTATAGCAACCATTATCACCACTATAGCGACCATTATCAACACTATAATCACCATTATCAGCACTATAACAGCAATTATCAGTACTATAACAACCATTATCAAATATGTAACAACCTTTATCACCACTATAACAACCGTTATCACCACTATAGCAACCATTATCACCACTATAACGACCATTATCACCACTGTAACGACCACTATCACGACTATGACAACCATTATCACATCTATAACGACCATTCTCACCACTATAACAACCATTATCACCACTATGACAACCATTATCACCACTATATGGACCATTATCACCACTATATGGACCATTATCGCAACTATAACGACCACTATCATCACTATAACAACCATTATCACCACTATAAGGACCATTATCACCACTATAACATCCATTATCACCACTATATGGACCATTATCACCACTATAACGACCACTATCATCACTATAACAACCATTATCACCACTATACGGACCATTATCACCACTATAACGACCATTATCACCACTATAAGGACCATTACCAACACTATGACAACCATTATCACCACTACAACAACCATTATCACCACTATAACAACCATTATCACCACTATATGGACCATTATCACCACTATAAGGACCATTATCACCACTATAACGACCACTATCATCACTATAACAACCATTATCACCACTATAAGGACCATTATCACCACTATAACATCCATTATCACCACTATATGGACCATTATTACCACTATAACGACCACTATCATCACTATAACAACCATTATCACCACTATAAGGACCATTATCACCACTGTAACAACCATTATCGCCACTATAAGCACCATTATCACCACTATAACAACTATTATCACCACTATAACAACCATTATCACCACTACAACAACCATTATTACCACTATAACAACCATTATCATCAATATAACAATCATTATCGCCACTATAACAACTATTATCACCACTATAACAACCATGATCATCACTATAAGGACCATTATCATCACTATAACGATCGTTATCACCACAATAACAACCATTATCACCACTATAACGTCTATTATCACAACTATAACGACCACTATCACGACTATAACAACCATTATCACCACTTTAACGACCATTATTACCACTATAAGGACCATTATCACCACGATAACATCCATTATCACCACTATAAGGACCATTATCACCACGATAACATCCATTATCACCAGTATATGGACCATTATCACCACTATAACGACCACTATCATCACTATAACAACCAATATCACCACTATAAGTACCATTATCACCACTATAACGACCATTATCACCACTATAAGGACCATTATCACCACTATAACGACCACTATCATCACTATAACGACCATTATCACCACTATAAGGACCATTATCACCAGTATAACATCCGTTATCACCACTATATGGACCATTATTACCACTATAACGACCACTATCATCACTATAACAACCATTATCACCACTATAACGACCACTATCACCACTATGACGACAACTATCACGACTATAACAACCATTATCACAACTTTAACGGCCATTATCACCACAGTAACGGCCATTATCACCACTATAGCGACCATTATCAAAGCTATAACCACCATTATCAACACTATAACAACAATTATCACTACTATAACAACCATTACCAATACTATAACAACCTTTAATACCACTATGACAACCGTTATCACCACTATAGCAACCATTATCACCACTATAACAACCATTATCACCACTGTAACAACCATTATCGCCACTATAAGCACCATTATCACCATTATAACAACTATTATCACCACTATAACAACCATTATCACCACTATAACGACTATTATCACAACTATAACGACCACTATCACGACTATAACAACCATTATCACCACTTTAACGACCATTATCAATACTGTAACAACCATTATCAAAACTATAACAACCTTTATCACCACTATAACAACCGTTATCACCACTATAGCAACCATTATCACCACTATAACGACCACTATCACGACTATGACAACCATTATCACCACTATAACGACAATTCCCATCACTATAACAACCATTATCACCACTATAAGGACCATTATCATCACTATAACAACCATTATCGCCACTATAAGGACCATTATCACCACTATAACGACCATTATCACCACTATAAGGACCATTATCACCACTATAACGATCGTTATCACCACAATAACAGACATTATCACCACTATAACGACCATTATCAACACTATAAGGACCATTATCATCACTATAACGATCGTTATCACCACAATAACAGACATTATCACCACTATGACGACCATTATCACAATTAGAACGACCATTATCACCACCATAACGACCATTATCACAATTAGAACGACCATTATCACCACTATAACGACCATTATCACAATTAGAACGACCATTATCACCACTATAACGATCATTATCACCACTATAGCGACCATTATCACCACTATAACAACCATTATCACCACTACAACAACCATTATCACCACCACAACAACCATTATTACCACCATAAGAACCATTATCACCACTATAAGGACCATTATCACCACTATGACGACCATTATCACCTCTATAACGACCTTTACCACCACTATAACAACCATTATTACCACTACAACAACCATTATTACCACTATAACAACCATTATCATCAATATAACAACCATTATCGCCACTATAACAACTATTATCACCACTATAACAACCATGATCACCACTATAAGGACCATTATCATCACTATAACGATCGTTATCACCACAATAACAGACATTATCACCACTATGACGACCATTATCACAATTAGAACGACCATTACCACCACTTTAACGACCATTATCAGTACTGTAACAACCATTATCAAAACTATAACAACCTTTATCACCACTATAACAACCGTTATCACCACTATAGCAACCATTATCACCACTATAACGACCATTATCACCACTGTAACGACCACTATCACGACTATGACAACCATTATCACATCTATAACGACCATTCTCACCACTATAACAACCATTATCACCACTATGACAACCATTATCACCACTATATGGACCATTATCACCACTATAACGACCACTATCATCACTATAACAACCATTATCACCACTATAAGGACCATTATCACCACTATAACATCCATTATCACCACTATATGGACCATTATTACCACTATAACGACCACTATCATCACTATACCAACCATTATCACCACTATAACAACCATTATCACCACTATATGGACCATTATCACCACTATAACGACCACTATCATCATTATAACCACCATTATCACCACTATATGGACCATTATTACCACTATAACGACCACTATCATCACTATAACAAGCATTATCACCACTATACGGACCATTATCACCACTATAACGACCATTATCACCATTATAACGACCACTATCACGACTATAACAACCATTATCACAACTTTAACGGCCATTATCACCACTATAACGGCCATTATCACCACTATAGCGACCATTATCAAAGCTATAACCACCATTATCAGCACTATAACAACAATTATCACTACTATAACAACCATTACCAATACTATAACAACCTTTAATACCACTATGACAACCGTTATCACCACTATAGCAACCATTATCACCACTATAACAACCATTATCACCACTGTAACAACCATTATCGCCACTATAAGCACCATTGTCACCACTATAACAACTATTATCACCACTATAACAACCATTATCACCACTTTAACGACCATTATCAATACTGTAACAACCATTATCAAAACTATAACAACCTTTATCACCACTATAACAACCGTTATCACCACTATAGCAACCATTATCACCACTATAACGACCACTATCACGACTATGACAACCATTATCACCACTATAACGACAATTCCCATCACTATAACAACCATTATCACCACTATAACAACCATTATCACCACTATAAGGACCATTATCATCACTATAACAACCATTATCGCCACTATAAGGACCATTATCACCACTATAACGACCATTATCACCACTATAAGGACCATTATCACCACTATAACGATCGTTATCACCACAATAACAGACATTATCACCACTATAACGACCATTATCAACACTATAAGGACCATTATCATCACTATAACGATCGTTATCACCACAATAACAGACATTATCGCCACTATGACGACCATTATCACAATTAGAACGACCATTATCACCACCATAACGACCATTATCACAATTAGAACGACCATTATCACCACTATAACGACCATTATCACAATTAGAACGACCATTATCACCACTATAACGATCATTATCACCACTATAGCGACCATTATCACCACTATAACAACCATTATCACCACTACAACAACCATTATCACCACCACAACAACCATTATTACCACCATAAGAACCATTATCACCACTATAAGGACCATTATCACCACTATGACGACCATTATCACCTCTATAACGACCTTTACCACCACTATAACAACCATTATTACCACTACAACAACCATTATTACCACTATAACAACCATTATCATCAATATAACAACCATTATCGCCACTATAACAACTATTATCACCACTATAACAACCATGATCACCACTATAAGGACCATTATCATCACTATAACGATCGTTATCACCACAATAACAGACATTATCACCACTATGACGACCATTATCACAATTAGAACGACCATTACCACCACTTTAACGACCATTATCAGTACTGTAACAACCATTATCAAAACTATAACAACCTTTATCACCACTATAACAACCGTTATCACCACTATAGCAACCATTATCACCACTATAACGACCATTATCACCACTGTAACGACCACTATCACGACTATGACAACCATTATCACATCTATAACGACCATTCTCACCACTATAACAACCATTATCACCACTATGACAACCATTATCACCACTATATGGACCATTATCACCACTATATGGACCATTATCACCACTATAACGACCACTATCATCACTATAACAACCATTATCACCACTATAAGGACCATTATCACCACTATAACATCCATTATCACCACTATATGGACCATTATTACCACTATAACGACCACTATCATCACTATACCAACCATTATCACCACTATAACAACCATTATCACCACTATATGGACCATTATCACCACTATAACGACCACTATCATCATTATAACCACCATTATCACCACTATATCATCCATTATCACCACTATATGGACCATTATTACCACTATAACGACCACTATCATCACTATAACAAGCATTATCACCACTATACGGACCATTATCACCACTATAACGACCATTATCACCATTATAACGACCACTATCACGACTATAACAACCATTATCACAACTTTAACGGCCATTATCACCACTATAACGGCCATTATCACCACTATAGCGACCATTATCAAAGCTATAACCACCATTATCAGCACTATAACAACAATTATCACTACTATAACAACCATTACCAATACTATAACAACCTTTAATACCACTATGACAACCGTTATCACCACTATAGCAACCATTATCACCACTATAACAACCATTATCACCACTGTAACAACCATTATCGCCACTATAAGCACCATTGTCACCACTATAACAACTATTATCACCACTATAACAACCATTATCACCACTACAACAACCATTATCACCACTACAACAACCATTATTACCACTATAAGAACCATCATCACCACTATAAGGACCATTATCACCACTATGACGACCATTATCACCACTACAACAACCATTATTACCACTATAGCGACCACTATCAACACTATAATCACCATTATCAGCACTATAACAATAATTATCAGTACTACAACAACCATTATCAAAAATATAACAACCTTTATCACCACTGTAACAACCGTTATCATCACTATAGCGACCATTATCACCACTATAACGACCACTATCACGACTATGACAACTTTTATCACCACTATAACAACCGTTATCACCACTATAGCGACCATTATCACCACTATAACAACCATTATCACCACTATAAGGACCATTATCACCACTATAACGACCATTATCAACACTATAAGGACCATTATCATCACTATAACGATCGTTATCACCACAATAACAGACATTATCACCACTATGACGACCATTATCACAATTAGAACGACCATTATCACCACTATAACGACCACTGTCACCACTATAACGACCATTATCACCACTATAGCGCCCATTATCAACACTATAACCACCATTATCAGCATTATATCAACAATTATCAATACTATAACAACCATTATCACCACTATAACGTCTATTATCACCACTATAACGACCACTATCACGACTATAACAACCATTATCACCACTTTAACGACCATTATCAGTACTGTAACAACCATTATCAAAACTATAACAACCTTTGTCACCACTATAACAACCGTTATCACAACTATAGCAACCATTATCACCACTATAGCGACCATTATCACCACTATAACAACCATTATCACCACTACAACAACCATTATCACCACTACAACAACCATTATTACCACTATAACAACCATTATCATCAATATAACAACCATTATCGCCACTATAACAACTATTATCACCACTATAACAACCATGATCACCACTATAACAACCATTATCACCACTACAACAACCATTATCACCACCACAACAACCATTATTACCACCATAAGAACCATTATCACCACTATAAGGACCATTATCACCACTATGACGACCATTATCACCTCTATAACGACCTTTACCACCACTATAACAACCATTATTACCACTACAACAACCATTATTACCACTATAACAACCATTATCATCAATATAACAACCATTATCGCCACTATAACAACTATTATCACCACTATAACAACCATGATCACCACTATAAGGACCATTATCATCACTATAACGATCGTTATCACCACAATAACAGACATTATCACCACTATGACGACCATTATCACAATTAGAACGACCATTACCACCACTTTAACGACCATTATCAGTACTGTAACAACCATTATCAAAACTATAACAACCTTTATCACCACTATAACAACCGTTATCACCACTATAGCAACCATTATCACCACTATAACGACCATTATCACCACTGTAACGACCACTATCACGACTATGACAACCATTATCACATCTATAACGACCATTCTCACCACTATAACAACCATTATCACCACTATGACAACCATTATCACCACTATATGGACCATTATCACCACTATAACGACCACTATCATCACTATAACAACCATTATCACCACTATAAGGACCATTATCACCACTATAACATCCATTATCACCACTATATGGACCATTATTACCACTATAACGACCACTATCATCACTATACCAACCATTATCACCACTATAACAACCATTATCACCACTATATGGACCATTATCACCACTATAACGACCACTATCATCATTATAACCACCATTATCACCACTATATGGACCATTATTACCACTATAACGACCACTATCATCACTATAACAAGCATTATCACCACTATACGGACCATTATCACCACTATAACGACCATTATCACCATTATAACGACCACTATCACGACTATAACAACCATTATCACAACTTTAACGGCCATTATCACCACTATAACGGCCATTATCACCACTATAGCGACCATTATCAAAGCTATAACCACCATTATCAGCACTATAACAACAATTATCACTACTATAACAACCATTACCAATACTATAACAACCTTTAATACCACTATGACAACCGTTATCACCACTATAGCAACCATTATCACCACTATAACAACCATTATCACCACTGTAACAACCATTATCGCCACTATAAGCACCATTGTCACCACTATAACAACTATTATCACCACTATAACAACCATTATCACCACTTTAACGACCATTATCAATACTGTAACAACCATTATCAAAACTATAACAACCTTTATCACCACTATAACAACCGTTATCACCACTATAGCAACCATTATCACCACTATAACGACCACTATCACGACTATGACAACCATTATCACCACTATAACGACAATTCCCATCACTATAACAACCATTATCACCACTATAACAACCATTATCACCACTATAAGGACCATTATCATCACTATAACAACCATTATCGCCACTATAAGGACCATTATCACCACTATAACGACCATTATCACCACTATAAGGACCATTATCACCACTATAACGATCGTTATCACCACAATAACAGACATTATCACCACTATAACGACCATTATCAACACTATAAGGACCATTATCATCACTATAACGATCGTTATCACCACAATAACAGACATTATCGCCACTATGACGACCATTATCACAATTAGAACGACCATTATCACCACCATAACGACCATTATCACAATTAGAACGACCATTATCACCACTATAACGACCATTATCACAATTAGAACGACCATTATCACCACTATAACGATCATTATCACCACTATAGCGACCATTATCACCACTATAACAACCATTATCACCACTACAACAACCATTATCACCACCACAACAACCATTATTACCACCATAAGAACCATTATCACCACTATAAGGACCATTATCACCACTATGACGACCATTATCACCTCTATAACGACCTTTACCACCACTATAACAACCATTATTACCACTACAACAACCATTATTACCACTATAACAACCATTATCATCAATATAACAACCATTATCGCCACTATAACAACTATTATCACCACTATAACAACCATGATCACCACTATAAGGACCATTATCATCACTATAACGATCGTTATCACCACAATAACAGACATTATCACCACTATGACGACCATTATCACAATTAGAACGACCATTACCACCACTTTAACGACCATTATCAGTACTGTAACAACCATTATCAAAACTATAACAACCTTTATCACCACTATAACAACCGTTATCACCACTATAGCAACCATTATCACCACTATAACGACCATTATCACCACTGTAACGACCACTATCACGACTATGACAACCATTATCACATCTATAACGACCATTCTCACCACTATAACAACCATTATCACCACTATGACAACCATTATCACCACTATATGGACCATTATCACCACTATATGGACCATTATCACCACTATAACGACCACTATCATCACTATAACAACCATTATCACCACTATAAGGACCATTATCACCACTATAACATCCATTATCACCACTATATGGACCATTATTACCACTATAACGACCACTATCATCACTATACCAACCATTATCACCACTATAACAACCATTATCACCACTATATGGACCATTATCACCACTATAACGACCACTATCATCATTATAACCACCATTATCACCACTATATCATCCATTATCACCACTATATGGACCATTATTACCACTATAACGACCACTATCATCACTATAACAAGCATTATCACCACTATACGGACCATTATCACCACTATAACGACCATTATCACCATTATAACGACCACTATCACGACTATAACAACCATTATCACAACTTTAACGGCCATTATCACCACTATAACGGCCATTATCACCACTATAGCGACCATTATCAAAGCTATAACCACCATTATCAGCACTATAACAACAATTATCACTACTATAACAACCATTACCAATACTATAACAACCTTTAATACCACTATGACAACCGTTATCACCACTATAGCAACCATTATCACCACTATAACAACCATTATCACCACTGTAACAACCATTATCGCCACTATAAGCACCATTGTCACCACTATAACAACTATTATCACCACTATAACAACCATTATCACCACTACAACAACCATTATCACCACTACAACAACCATTATTACCACTATAAGAACCATCATCACCACTATAAGGACCATTATCACCACTATGACGACCATTATCACCACTACAACAACCATTATTACCACTATAGCGACCACTATCAACACTATAATCACCATTATCAGCACTATAACAATAATTATCAGTACTACAACAACCATTATCAAAAATATAACAACCTTTATCACCACTGTAACAACCGTTATCATCACTATAGCGACCATTATCACCACTATAACGACCACTATCACGACTATGACAACTTTTATCACCACTATAACAACCGTTATCACCACTATAGCGACCATTATCACCACTATAACAACCATTATCACCACTATAAGGACCATTATCACCACTATAACGACCATTATCAACACTATAAGGACCATTATCATCACTATAACGATCGTTATCACCACAATAACAGACATTATCACCACTATGACGACCATTATCACAATTAGAACGACCATTATCACCACTATAACGACCACTGTCACCACTATAACGACCATTATCACCACTATAGCGCCCATTATCAACACTATAACCACCATTATCAGCATTATATCAACAATTATCAATACTATAACAACCATTATCACCACTATAACGTCTATTATCACCACTATAACGACCACTATCACGACTATAACAACCATTATCACCACTTTAACGACCATTATCAGTACTGTAACAACCATTATCAAAACTATAACAACCTTTGTCACCACTATAACAACCGTTATCACAACTATAGCAACCATTATCACCACTATAGCGACCATTATCACCACTATAACAACCATTATCACCACTACAACAACCATTATCACCACTACAACAACCATTATTACCACTATAACAACCATTATCATCAATATAACAACCATTATCGCCACTATAACAACTATTATCACCACTATAACAACCATGATCACCACTATAAGGACCATTATCATCACTATAACGATCGTTATCACCACAATAACAGACATTATCACCACTATGACGACCATTATCACAATTAGAACGACCATTACCACCACTTTAACGACCATTATCAGTACTGTAACAACCATTATCAAAACTATAACAACCTTTATCACCACTATAACAACCGTTATCACAACTATAGCAACCATTATCACCACTATAGCGACCATTATCAACACTATAATCACCATTATCAGCACTATAACAGCAATTATCAGTACTATAACAACCATTATCAAATATGTAACAACCTTTATCACCACTATAACAACCGTTATCACCACTATAGCAACCATTATCACCACTATAACGACCATTATCACCACTGTAACGACCACTATCACGACTATGACAACCATTATCACATCTATAACGACCATTCTCACCACTATAACAACCATTATCACCACTATGACAACCATTATCACCACTATATGGACCATTATCACCACTATATGGACCATTATCACCACTATAACGACCACTATCATCACTATAACAACCATTATCACCACTATAAGGACCATTATCACCACTATAACATCCATTATCACCACTATATGGACCATTATTACCACTATAACGACCACTGTCATCACTATAACAAGCATTATCACCACTATACGGACCATTATCACCACTATAACGACCATTATCACCATTATAACGACCACTATCACGACTATAACAACCATTATCACAACTTTAACGGCCATTATCACCACTATAACGGCCATTATCACCACTATAGCGACCATTATCAAAGCTATAACCACCATTATCAGCACTATAACAACAATTATCACTACTATAACAACCATTACCAATACTATAACAACCTTTAATACCACTATGACAACCGTTATCACCACTATAGCAACCATTATCACCACTATAACAACCATTATCACCACTGTAACAACCATTATCGCCACTATAAGCACCATTGTCACCACTATAACAACTATTATCACCACTATAACAACCATTATCACCACTACAACAACCATTATCACCACTACAACAACCATTATTACCACTATAAGAACCATCATCACCACTATAAGGACCATTATCACCACTATGACGACCATTATCACCACTACAACAACCATTATTACCACTATAGCGACCACTATCAACACTATAATCACCATTATCAGCACTATAACAATAATTATCAGTACTACAACAACCATTATCAAAAATATAACAACCTTTATCACCACTGTAACAACCGTTATCATCACTATAGCGACCATTATCACCACTATAACGACCACTATCACGACTATGACAACTTTTATCACCACTATAACAACCGTTATCACCACTATAGCGACCATTATCACCACTATAACAACCATTATCACCACTATAAGGACCATTATCACCACTATAACGACCATTATCAACACTATAAGGACCATTATCATCACTATAACGATCGTTATCACCACAATAACAGACATTATCACCACTATGACGACCATTATCACAATTAGAACGACCATTATCACCACTATAACGACCACTATCACCACTATAACGACCACTATCACGACTATAACAACCATTATCACCACTTTAACGACCATTATCAGTACTGTAACAACCATTATCAAAACTATAACAACCTTTGTCACCACTATAACAACCGTTATCACAACTATAGCAACCATTATCACCACTATAGCGACCATTATCAACACTATAATCACCATTATCAGCACTATAACAGCAATTATCAGTACTATAACAACCATTATCAAATATGTAACAACCTTTATCACCACTATAACAACCGTTATCACCACTATAGCAACCATTATCACCACTATAACGACCATTATCACCACTGTAACGACCACTATCACGACTATGACAACCATTATCACATCTATAACGACCATTCTCACCACTATAACAACCATTATCACCACTATGACAACCATTATCACCACTATATGGACCATTATCACCACTATATGGACCATTATCGCAACTATAACGACCACTATCATCACTATAACAACCATTATCACCACTATAAGGACCATTATCACCACTATAACATCCATTATCACCACTATATGGACCATTATCACCACTATAACGACCACTATCATCACTATAACAACCATTATCACCACTATACGGACCATTATCACCACTATAACGACCATTATCACCACTATAAGGACCATTACCAACACTATGACAACCATTATCACCACTACAACAACCATTATCACCACTATAACAACCATTATCACCACTATATGGACCATTATCACCACTATAAGGACCATTATCACCACTATAACGACCACTATCATCACTATAACAACCATTATCACCACTATAAGGACCATTATCACCACTATAACATCCATTATCACCACTATATGGACCATTATTACCACTATAACGACCACTATCATCACTATAACAACCATTATCACCACTATAAGGACCATTATCACCACTGTAACAACCATTATCGCCACTATAAGCACCATTATCACCACTATAACAACTATTATCACCACTATAACAACCATTATCACCACTACAACAACCATTATTACCACTATAACAACCATTATCATCAATATAACAATCATTATCGCCACTATAACAACTATTATCACCACTATAACAACCATGATCATCACTATAAGGACCATTATCATCACTATAACGATCGTTATCACCACAATAACAACCATTATCACCACTATAACGTCTATTATCACAACTATAACGACCACTATCACGACTATAACAACCATTATCACCACTTTAACGACCATTATTACCACTATAAGGACCATTATCACCACGATAACATCCATTATCACCACTATAAGGACCATTATCACCACGATAACATCCATTATCACCAGTATATGGACCATTATCACCACTATAACGACCACTATCATCACTATAACAACCAATATCACCACTATAAGTACCATTATCACCACTATAACGACCATTATCACCACTATAAGGACCATTATCACCACTATAACGACCACTATCATCACTATAACGACCATTATCACCACTATAAGGACCATTATCACCAGTATAACATCCGTTATCACCACTATATGGACCATTATTACCACTATAACGACCACTATCATCACTATAACAACCATTATCACCACTATAACGACCACTATCACCACTATGACGACAACTATCACGACTATAACAACCATTATCACAACTTTAACGGCCATTATCACCACAGTAACGGCCATTATCACCACTATAGCGACCATTATCAAAGCTATAACCACCATTATCAACACTATAACAACAATTATCACTACTATAACAACCATTACCAATACTATAACAACCTTTAATACCACTATGACAACCGTTATCACCACTATAGCAACCATTATCACCACTATAACAACCATTATCACCACTGTAACAACCATTATCGCCACTATAAGCACCATTATCACCACTATAACAACTATTATCACCACTATAACAACCATTATCACCACTATAACGACTATTATCACAACTATAACGACCACTATCACGACTATAACAACCATTATCACCACTTTAACGACCATTATCAATACTGTAACAACCATTATCAAAACTATAACAACCTTTATCACCACTATAACAACCGTTATCACCACTATAGCAACCATTATCACCACTATAACGACCACTATCACGACTATGACAACCATTATCACCACTATAACGACAATTCCCATCACTATAACAACCATTATCACCACTATAAGGACCATTATCATCACTATAACAACCATTATCGCCACTATAAGGACCATTATCACCACTATAACGACCATTATCACCACTATAAGGACCATTATCACCACTATAACGATCGTTATCACCACAATAACAGACATTATCACCACTATAACGACCATTATCAACACTATAAGGACCATTATCATCACTATAACGATCGTTATCACCACAATAACAGACATTATCACCACTATGACGACCATTATCACAATTAGAACGACCATTATCACCACCATAACGACCATTATCACAATTAGAACGACCATTATCACCACTATAACGACCATTATCACAATTAGAACGACCATTATCACCACTATAACGATCATTATCACCACTATAGCGACCATTATCACCACTATAACAACCATTATCACCACTACAACAACCATTATCACCACCACAACAACCATTATTACCACCATAAGAACCATTATCACCACTATAAGGACCATTATCACCACTATGACGACCATTATCACCTCTATAACGACCTTTACCACCACTATAACAACCATTATTACCACTACAACAACCATTATTACCACTATAACAACCATTATCATCAATATAACAACCATTATCGCCACTATAACAACTATTATCACCACTATAACAACCATGATCACCTCTATAAGGACCATTATCATCACTATAACGATCGTTATCACCACAATAACAGACATTATCACCACTATGACGACCATTATCACAATTAGAACGACCATTACCACCACTTTAACGACCATTATCAGTACTGTAACAACCATTATCAAAACTATAACAACCTTTATCACCACTATAACAACCGTTATCACCACTATAGCAACCATTATCACCACTATAACGACCATTATCACCACTGTAACGACCACTATCACGACTATGACAACCATTATCACATCGATAACGACCATTCACACCACTATAACAACCATTATCACCACTATGACAACCATTATCACCACTATATGGACCATTATCACCACTATATGGACCATTATCACCACTATAACGACCACTATCATCACTATAACAACCATTATCACCACTATAAGGACCATTATCACCACTATAACATCCATTATCACCACTATATGGACCATTATTACCACTATAACGACCACTATCATCACTATACCAACCATTATCACCACTATAACAACCATTATCACCACTATATGGACCATTATCACCACTATAACGACCATTATCACCACTATATGGACCATTATCACCACTATAACGACCACTATCATCATTATAACCACCATTATCACCACTATATCATCCATTATCACCACTATATGGACCATTATTACCACTATAACGACCACTATCATCACTCTAACAAGCATTATCACCACTATACGGACCATTATCACCACTATAACGACCATTATCACCATTATAACGACCACTATCACGACTATAACAACCATTATCACAACTTTAACGGCCATTATCACCACTATAACGGCCATTATCACCACTATAGCGACCATTATCAAAGCTATAACCACCATTATCAGCACTATAACAACAATTATCACTACTATAACAACCATTACCAATACTATAACAACCTTTAATACCACTATGACAACCGTTATCACCACTATAGCAACCATTATCACCACTATAACAACCATTATCACCACTGTAACAACCATTATCGCCACTATAAGCACCATTGTCACCACTATAACAACTATTATCACCACTATAACAACCATTATCACCACTACAACAACCATTATCACCACTACAACAACCATTATTACCACTATAAGAACCATCATCACCACTATAAGGACCATTATCACCACTATGACGACCATTATCACCACTACAACAACCATTATTACCACTATAGCGACCACTATCAACACTATAATCACCATTATCAGCACTATAACAATAATTATCAGTACTACAACAACCATTATCAAAAATATAACAACCTTTATCACCACTGTAACAACCGTTATCATCACTATAGCGACCATTATCACCACTATAACGACCACTATCACGACTATGACAACTTTTATCACCACTATAACAACCGTTATCACCACTATAGCGACCATTATCACCACTATAACAACCATTATCACCACTATAAGGACCATTATCACCACTATAACGACCATTATCAACACTATAAGGACCATTATCATCACTATAACGATCGTTATCACCACAATAACAGACATTATCACCACTATGACGACCATTATCACAATTAGAACGACCATTATCACCACTATAACGACCACTGTCACCACTATAACGACCATTATCACCACTATAGCGCCCATTATCAACACTATAACCACCATTATCAGCATTATATCAACAATTATCAATACTATAACAACCATTATCACCACTATAACGTCTATTATCACCACTATAACGACCACTATCACGACTATAACAACCATTATCACCACTTTAACGACCATTATCAGTACTGTAACAACCATTATCAAAACTATAACAACCTTTGTCACCACTATAACAACCGTTATCACAACTATAGCAACCATTATCACCACTATAGCGACCATTATCACCACTATAACAACCATTATCACCACTACAACAACCATTATCACCACTACAACAACCATTATTACCACTATAACAACCATTATCATCAATATAACAACCATTATCGCCACTATAACAACTATTATCACCACTATAACAACCATGATCACCACTATAAGGACCATTATCATCACTATAACGATCGTTATCACCACAATAACAGACATTATCACCACTATGACGACCATTATCACAATTAGAACGACCATTACCACCACTTTAACGACCATTATCAGTACTGTAACAACCATTATCAAAACTATAACAACCTTTATCACCACTATAACAACCGTTATCACAACTATAGCAACCATTATCACCACTATAGCGACCATTATCAACACTATAATCACCATTATCAGCACTATAACAGCAATTATCAGTACTATAACAACCATTATCAAATATGTAACAACCTTTATCACCACTATAACAACCGTTATCACCACTATAGCAACCATTATCACCACTATAACGACCATTATCACCACTGTAACGACCACTATCACGACTATGACAACCATTATCACATCTATAACGACCATTCTCACCACTATAACAACCATTATCACCACTATGACAACCATTATCACCACTATATGGACCATTATCACCACTATATGGACCATTATCACCACTATAACGACCACTATCATCACTATAACAACCATTATCACCACTATAAGGACCATTATCACCACTATAACATCCATTATCACCACTATATGGACCATTATTACCACTATAACGACCACTGTCATCACTATAACAAGCATTATCACCACTATACGGACCATTATCACCACTATAACGACCATTATCACCATTATAACGACCACTATCACGACTATAACAACCATTATCACAACTTTAACGGCCATTATCACCACTATAACGGCCATTATCACCACTATAGCGACCATTATCAAAGCTATAACCACCATTATCAGCACTATAACAACAATTATCACTACTATAACAACCATTACCAATACTATAACAACCTTTAATACCACTATGACAACCGTTATCACCACTATAGCAACCATTATCACCACTATAACAACCATTATCACCACTGTAACAACCATTATCGCCACTATAAGCACCATTGTCACCACTATAACAACTATTATCACCACTATAACAACCATTATCACCACTACAACAACCATTATCACCACTACAACAACCATTATTACCACTATAAGAACCATCATCACCACTATAAGGACCATTATCACCACTATGACGACCATTATCACCACTACAACAACCATTATTACCACTATAGCGACCACTATCAACACTATAATCACCATTATCAGCACTATAACAATAATTATCAGTACTACAACAACCATTATCAAAAATATAACAACCTTTATCACCACTGTAACAACCGTTATCATCACTATAGCGACCATTATCACCACTATAACGACCACTATCACGACTATGACAACTTTTATCACCACTATAACAACCGTTATCACCACTATAGCGACCATTATCACCACTATAACAACCATTATCACCACTATAAGGACCATTATCACCACTATAACGACCATTATCAACACTATAAGGACCATTATCATCACTATAACGATCGTTATCACCACAATAACAGACATTATCACCACTATGACGACCATTATCACAATTAGAACGACCATTATCACCACTATAACGACCACTATCACCACTATAACGACCATTATCACCACTATAGCGCCCATTATCAACACTATAACCACCATTATCAGCATTATATCAACAATTATCAATACTATAACAACCATTATCACCACTATAACGTCTATTATCACCACTATAACGACCACTATCACGACTATAACAACCATTATCACCACTTTAACGACCATTATCAGTACTGTAACAACCATTATCAAAACTATAACAACCTTTGTCACCACTATAACAACCGTTATCACAACTATAGCAACCATTATCACCACTATAGCGACCATTATCACCACTATAACAACCATTATCACCACTACAACAACCATTATCACCACTACAACAACCATTATTACCACTATAACAACCATTATCATCAATATAACAACCATTATCGCCACTATAACAACTATTATCACCACTATAACAACCATGATCACCACTATAAGGACCATTATCATCACTATAACGATCGTTATCACCACAATAACAGACATTATCACCACTATGACGACCATTATCACAATTAGAACGACCATTACCACCACTTTAACGACCATTATCAGTACTGTAACAACCATTATCAAAACTATAACAACCTTTATCACCACTATAACAACCGTTATCACAACTATAGCAACCATTATCACCACTATAGCGACCATTATCAACACTATAATCACCATTATCAGCACTATAACAGCAATTATCAGTACTATAACAACCATTATCAAATATGTATCAACCTTTATCACCACTATAACAACCGTTATCACCACTATAGCAACCATTATCACCACTATAACGACCATTATCACCACTGTAACGACCACTATCACGACTATGACAACCATTATCACATCTATAACGACCATTCTCACCACTATAACAACCATTATCACCACTATGACAACCATTATCACCACTATATGGACCATTATCACCACTATATGGACCATTATCACCACTATAACGACCACTATCATCACTATAACAACCATTATCACCACTATAAGGACCATTATCACCACTATAACATCCATTATCACCACTATATGGACCATTGTTACCACTATAACGACCACTATCATCACTATAACAACCATTATCACCACTATAAGGACCATTATCACCACTGTAACAACCATTATCGCCACTATAAGCACCATTATCACCACTATAACAACTATTATCACCACTATAACAACCATTATCACAACTACAACAACCATTATTACCACTATAACAACCATTATCATCAATATAACAATCATTATCGCCACTATAACAACTATTATCACCACTATAACAACCATGATCATCACTATAAGGACCATTATCATCACTATAACGATCGTTATCACCACAATAACAACCATTATCACCACTATAACGTCTATTATCACAACTATAACGACCACTATCACGACTATAACAACCATTATCACCACTTTAACGACCAATATCAGTACTGTAACAACCATTATCAAAACTATAACAACCTTTATCACCACTATAACAACCGTTATCACCACTATAGCAACCATTATCACCACTATAGCGACCACTATCAACACTATAATCACCATTATCAGCACTATAACAGCAATTATCAGTACTATAACAACCATTATCAAAAATATAGCAACCTTTATCACCACTATAACAACCGTTATCACCACTATAGCAACCATTATCACCACTATAAGGACCATTATCACCACTATAACGACCATTATTACCACTATAAGGACCATTATCACCACGATAACATCCATTATCACCACTATAAGGACTATTATCACCACGATAACATCCATTATCACCAGTATATGGACCATTATCACCACTATAACGACCACTATCATCACTATAACAACCAATATCACCACTATAAGTACCATTATCACCACTATAACGACCATTATCACCACTATAAGGACCATTATCACCACTATAACGACCACTATCATCACTATAACAACCATTATCACCACTATAAGGACCATTATCACCAGTATAACATCCGTTATCACCACTATATGGACCATTATTACCACTATAACGACCACTATCATCACTATAACAACCATTATCACCACTATAACGACCATTATCACCACTATGACGACAACTATCACGACTATAACAACCATTATCACAACTTTAACGGCCATTATCACCACAGTAACGGCCATTATCACCACTATAGCGACCATTATCAAAGCTATAACCACCATTATCAACACTATAACAACAATTATCACTACTATAACAACCATTACCAATACTATAACAACCTTTAATACCACTATGACAACCGTTATCACCACTATAGCAACCATTATCACCACTATAACAACCATTATCACCACTGTAACAACCATTATCGCCACTATAAGCACCATTATCACCACTATAACAACTATTATCACCACTATAACAACCATTATCACCACTATAACGACTATTATCACAACTATAACGACCACTATCACGACTATAACAACCATTATCACCACTTTAACGACCATTATCAATACTGTAACAACCATTATCAAAACTATAACAACCTTTATCACCACTATAACAACCGTTATCACCACTATAGCAACCATTATCACCACTATAACGACCACTATCACGACTATGACAACCATTATCACCACTATAACGACAATTCCCATCACTATAACAACCATTATCACCACTATAACAACCATTATCACCACTATAAGGACCATTATCACCACTATAACGACCATTATCACCACTATAAGGACCATTATCACCACGATAACATCCATTATCAGCAGTATATGGACCATAATCACCACTATAACGACCGCTATCATCACTATAACAACCATTATCGCCACTATAAGGACCATTATCACCACTATAACGACCATTATCACCACTATAAGGACCATTATCACCACTATAACGACTAATATCACAATTAGAACGACCATTATCACCATTATAACGACCATTCTCATCATTATAACATCCATTATCACCACTATATGGACCATTATCACCACTATAACGACCACTATCATCACTATAACAAACATTATCACCACTATACGGACCATTATCACCACTATAACGACCATTATCACCTCTATAAGGACCACTGTCACGACTATAACAACCACTATCACCACTATAAGGACCATTGTCACCACTATAAGGACCATTATCACCACCATAACGACCATTATCACAATTAGAACGACCATTATCACCACTATAACGACCATTATCACCACTACAACGACCATTATCACCACTTTAACGGCCATTATCACCACTATAACGGCCATTATCACCGCTATAACGACCATTATCACCACTACAACAACCACTATCACGACTATGACAACCATTATCACATCTATAACGACCATTCTCACCGCTATAACAACCATTATCACCACTATGACAACCATTATCACCACTATATGGACCATTATCACCACTATAACGACCTCTATCACCACTATAGCAACCATTATCACCACTATAAGGACTATTATAACCACTATGACGACCATTATCACCTCTATAACAACCATTATCACCACTATATGGACCATTATCACCACTATAACGACCACTATCATCACAATATAAACCATTATCACCACTATAAGGACCATTATCACCACTATAACATCCATTATCACCACTATATGGACCATTATCACCACTATAACGACCACTATCATCACTATAACAACCATTATCACCACTATAAGGACCATTCTCACCACCATAACAACCATTATCACCACTATGACAACCATTATCACCACTATATGGACCATTATCACCACTATAACGACCTCTATCACCACTATAGCAACCATTATCACCACTATAAGGACCATTACCAATACTATAACAACCTTTAATAGCACTATGACAACCGTTATCACCACTATAGCAACCATTATCACCACTATAACAACCATTATCACCACTGTAACAACCATTATCGCCACTATAAGCACCATTATCACCACTATAACAACTATTATCACCACTATAACAACCATTATCACCACTATGACGACTATTATCACAACTATAACGGCCACTATCACGGCTATAACAACCATTATCACCACTTTAACGATCATTATCAATACTGTAACAAGCATTATCAAAACTATAACAACCTTTATCACCACTATAACAACCGTTATCACCACTATAGCAACCATTATCAGCACTATAACGACCACTATCACGACTATGACAACCATTATCACCACTATAACAACTATTATCACCACTATAACAACCATTATCACCACTATAAGGACCATTATCATCACTATAGCGATCGTTATCACCACAATAACAGACATTATCACCACTATGACGACCATTATCACAATTAGAACGACCATTACCACCACTTTAACGACCATTATCAGTACTGTAACAACCATTATCAAAACTATAACAACCTTTATCACCACTATAACAACCGTTATCACAACTATAGCAACCATTATCACCACTATAGCGACCATTATCAACACTATAATCACCATTATCAGCACTATAACAGCAATTATCAGTACTATAACAACCATTATCAAATATGTAACAACCTTTATCACCACTATAACAACCGTTATCACCACTATAGCAACCATTATCACCACTATAACGACCATTATCACCACTGTAACGACCACTATCACGACTATGACAACCATTATCACATCTATAACGACCATTCTCACCACTATAACAACCATTATCACCACTATGACAACCATTATCACCACTATATGGACCATTATCACCACTATATGGACCATTATCACCACTATAACGACCACTATCATCACTATAACAACCATTATCACCACTATAAGGACCATTATCACCACTATAACATCCATTATCACCACTATATGGACCATTGTTACCACTATAACGACCACTATCATCACTATAACAACCATTATCACCACTATAAGGACCATTATCACCACTGTAACAACCATTATCGCCACTATAAGCACCATTATCACCACTATAACGTCTATTATCACAACTATAACGACCACTATCACGACTATAACAACCATTATCACCACTTTAACGACCAATATCAGTACTGTAACAACCATTATCAAAACTATAACAACCTTTATCACCACTATAACAACCGTTATCACCACTATAGCAACCATTATCACCACTATAGCGACCACTATCAACACTATAATCACCATTATCAGCACTATAACAGCAATTATCAGTACTATAACAACCATTATCAAAAATATAACAACCTTTATCACCACTATAACAACCGTTATCACCACTATAGCAACCATTATCACCACTATAAGGACCATTATCACCACTATAACGACCATTATTACCACTATAAGGACCATTATCACCACGATAACATCCATTATCACCACTATAAGGACCATTATCACCACGATAACATCCATTATCACCAGTATATGGACCATTATCACCACTATAACGACCACTATCATCACTATAACAACCAATATCACCACTATAAGTACCATTATCACCACTATAACGACCATTATCACCACTATAAGGACCATTATCACCACTATAACGACCACTATCATCACTATAACAACCATTATCACCACTATAAGGACCATTATCACCAGTATAACATCCGTTATCACCACTATATGGACCATTATTACCACTATAACGACCACTATCATCACTATAACAACCATTATCACCACTATAACGACCATTATCACCACTATGACGACAACTATCACGACTATAACAACCATTATCACAACTTTAACGGCCATTATCACCACAGTAACGGCCATTATCACCACTATAGCGACCATTATCAAAGCTATAACCACCATTATCAACACTATAACAACAATTATCACTACTATAACAACCATTACCAATACTATAACAACCTTTAATACCACTATGACAACCGTTATCACCACTATAGCAACCATTATCACCACTATAACAACCATTATCACCACTGTAACAACCATTATCGCCACTATAAGCACCATTATCACCACTATAACAACTATTATCACCACTATAACAACCATTATCACCACTATAACGACTATTATCACAACTATAACGACCACTATCACGACTATAACAACCATTATCACCACTTTAACGACCATTATCAATACTGTAACAACCATTATCAAAACTATAACAACCTTTATCACCACTATAACAACCGTTATCACCACTATAGCAACCATTATCACCACTATAACGACCACTATCACGACTATGACAACCATTATCACCACTATAACGACAATTCCCATCACTATAACAACCATTATCACCACTATAACAACCATTATCACCACTATAAGGACCATTATCACCACTATAACGACCATTATCACCACTATAAGGACCATTATCACCACGATAACATCCATTATCAGCAGTATATGGACCATAATCACCACTATAACGACCGCTATCATCACTATAACAACCATTATCGCCACTATAAGGACCATTATCACCACTATAACGACCATTATCACCACTATAAGGACCATTATCACCACTATAACGACTAATATCACAATTAGAACGACCATTATCACCATTACAACGACCATTCTCATCATTATAACATCCATTATCACCACTATATGGACCATTATCACCACTATAACGACCACTATCATCACTATAACAAACATTATCACCACTATACGGACCATTATCACCACTATAACGACCATTATCACCTCTATAAGGACCACTGTCACGACTATAACAACCACTATCACCACTATAAGGACCATTGTCACCACTATAAGGACCATTATCACCACCATAACGACCATTATCACAATTAGAACGACCATTATCACCACTATAACGACCATTATCACAATTAGAACGACCATTATCACCACTATAACGACCATTATCACCACTATAACGACCATTATCACCACTACAACGACCATTATCACCACTTTAACGGCCATTATCACCACTATAACGGCCATTATCACCGCCATAACGACCATTATCACCACTACAACAACCACTATCACGACTATGACAACCATTATCACATCTATAACGACCATTCTCACCGCTATAACAACCATTATCACCACTATGACAACCATTATCACCACTATATGGACCATTATCACCACTATAACGACCTCTATCACCACTATAGCAACCATTATCACCACTATAAGGACTATTATAACCACTATGACGACCATTATCACCTCTATAACAACCATTATCACCACTATATGGACCATTATCACCACTATAACGACCACTATCATCACAATATCAACCATTATCACCACTATAAGGACCATTATCACCACTATAACATCCATTATCACCACTATATGGACCATTATCACCACTATAACGACCACTATCATCACTATAACAACCATTATCACCACTATAAGGACAATTCTCACCACCATAACAACCATTATCACCACTATGACAACCATTATCACCACTATATGGACCATTATCACCACTATAACGACCTCTATCACCACTATAGCAACCATTATCACCACTATAAGGACCATTACCAATACTATAACAACCTTTAATAGCACTATGACAACCGTTATCACCACTATAGCAACCATTATCACCACTATAACAACCATTATCATCACTATAACAACCATTATCACCACTATAAGGACCATTATCACCACTATAACATCCATTATCACCACTATATGGACCATTGTTACCACTATAACGACCACTATCATCACTATAACAACCATTATCACCACTATAAGGACCATTATCACCACTGTAACAACCATTATCGCCACTATAAGCACCATTATCACCACTATAACAACTATTATCACCACTATAACAACCATTATCACCACTACAACAACCATTATTACCACTATAACAACCATTATCATCAATATAACAATCATTATCGCCACTATAACAACTATTATCACCACTATAACAACCATGATCATCACTATAAGGACCATTATCATCACTATAACGATCGTTATCACCACAATAACAACCATTATCACCACTATAACGTCTATTATCACAACTATAACGACCACTATCACGACTATAACAACCATTATCACCACTTTAACGACCAATATCAGTACTGTAACAACCATTATCAAAACTATAACAACCTTTATCACCACTATAACAACCGTTATCACCACTATAGCAACCATTATCACCACTATAGCGACCACTATCAACACTATAATCACCATTATCAGCACTATAACAGCAATTATCAGTACTATAACAACCATTATCAAAAATATAACAACCTTTATCACCACTATAACAACCGTTATCACCACTATAGCAACCATTATCACCACTATAAGGACCATTATCACCACTATAACGACCATTATTACCACTATAAGGACCATTATCACCACGATAACATCCATTATCACCACTATAAGGACCATTATCACCACGATAACATCCATTATCACCAGTATATGGACCATTATCACCACTATAACGACCACTATCATCACTATAACAACCAATATCACCACTATAAGTACCATTATCACCACTATAACGACCATTATCACCACTATAAGGACCATTATCACCACTATAACGACCACTATCATCACTATAACAACCATTATCACCACTATAAGGACCATTATCACCAGTATAACATCCGTTATCACCACTATATGGACCATTATTACCACTATAACGACCACTATCATCACTATAACAACCATTATCACCACTATAACGACCATTATCACCACTATGACGACAACTATCACGACTATAACAACCATTATCACAACTTTAACGGCCATTATCACCACAGTAACGGCCATTATCACCACTATAGCGACCATTATCAAAGCTATAACCACCATTATCAACACTATAACAACAATTATCACTACTATAACAACCATTACCAATACTATAACAACCTTTAATACCACTATGACAACCGTTATCACCACTATAGCAACCATTATCACCACTATAACAACCATTATCACCACTGTAACAACCATTATCGCCACTATAAGCACCATTATCACCACTATAACAACTATTATCACCACTATAACAACCATTATCACCACTATAACGACTATTATCACAACTATAACGACCACTATCACGACTATAACAACCATTATCACCACTTTAACGACCATTATCAATACTGTAACAACCATTATCAAAACTATAACAACCTTTATCACCACTATAACAACCGTTATCACCACTATAGCAACCATTATCACCACTATAACGACCACTATCACGACTATGACAACCATTATCACCACTATAACGACAATTCCCATCACTATAACAACCATTATCACCACTATAACAACCATTATCACCACTATAAGGACCATTATCACCACTATAACGACCATTATCACCACTATAAGGACCATTATCACCACGATAACATCCATTATCAGCAGTATATGGACCATAATCACCACTATAACGACCACTATCATCACTATAACAACCATTATCGCCACTATAAGGACCATTATCACCACTATAACGACCATTATCACCACTATAAGGACCATTATCACCACTATAACGACTAATATCACAATTAGAACGACCATTATCACCATTATAACGACCATTCTCATCATTATAACATCCATTATCACCACTATATGGACCATTATCACCACTATAACGACCACTATCATCACTATAACAAACATTATCACCACTATACGGACCATTATCACCACTATAACGACCATTATCACCTCTATAAGGACCACTGTCACGACTATAACAACCACTATCACCACTATAAGGACCATTGTCACCACTATAAGGACCATTATCACCACCATAACGACCATTATCACAATTAGAACGACCATTATCACCACTATAACGACCATTATCACAATTAGAACGACCATTATCACCACTATAACGACCATTATCACCACTATAACGACCATTATCACCACTACAACGACCATTATCACCACTTTAACGGCCATTATCACCACTATAACGGCCATTATCACCGCCATAACGACCATTATCACCACTACAACAACCACTATCACGACTATGACAACCATTATCACATCTATAACGACCATTCTCACCGCTATAACAACCATTATCACCACTATGACAACCATTATCACCACTATATGGACCATTATCACCACTATAACGACCTCTATCACCACTATAGCAACCATTATCACCACTATAAGGACTATTATAACCACTATGACGACCATTATCACCTCTATAACAACCATTATCACCACTATATGGACCATTATCACCACTATAACGACCACTATCATCACAATATCAACCATTATCACCACTATAAGGACCATTATCACCACTATAACATCCATTATCACCACTATATGGACCATTATCACCACTATAACGACCACTATCATCACTATAACAACCATTATCACCACTATAAGGACCATTCTCACCACCATAACAACCATTATCACCACTATGACAACCATTATCACCACTATAACAACTATTATCACCACTATAACATCCATTATCACCACTATATGGACCATTGTTACCACTATAACGACCACTATCATCACTATAACAACCATTATCACCACTATAAGGACCATTATCACCACTGTAACAACCATTATCGCCACTATAAGCACCATTATCACCACTATAACAACTATTATCACCACTATAACAACCATTATCACCACTACAACAACCATTATTACCACTATAACAACCATTATCATCAATATAACAATCATTATCGCCACTATAACAACTATTATCACCACTATAACAACCATGATCATCACTATAAGGACCATTATCATCACTATAACGATCGTTATCACCACAATAACAACCATTATCACCACTATAACGTCTATTATCACAACTATAACGACCACTATCACGACTATAACAACCATTATCACCACTTTAACGACCAATATCAGTACTGTAACAACCATTATCAAAACTATAACAACCTTTATCACCACTATAACAACCGTTATCACCACTATAGCAACCATTATCACCACTATAGCGACCACTATCAACACTATAATCACCATTATCAGCACTATAACAGCAATTATCAGTACTATAACAACCATTATCAAAAATATAACAACCTTTATCACCACTATAACAACCGTTATCACCACTATAGCAACCATTATCACCACTATAAGGACCATTATCACCACTATAACGACCATTATTACCACTATAAGGACCATTATCACCACGATAACATCCATTATCACCACTATAAGGACCATTATCACCACGATAACATCCATTATCACCAGTATATGGACCATTATCACCACTATAACGACCACTATCATCACTATAACAACCAATATCACCACTATAAGTACCATTATCACCACTATAACGACCATTATCACCACTATAAGGACCATTATCACCACTATAACGACCACTATCATCACTATAACAACCATTATCACCACTATAAGGACCATTATCACCAGTATAACATCCGTTATCACCACTATATGGACCATTATTACCACTATAACGACCACTATCATCACTATAACAACCATTATCACCACTATAACGACCATTATCACCACTATGACGACAACTATCACGACTATAACAACCATTATCACAACTTTAACGGCCATTATCACCACAGTAACGGCCATTATCACCACTATAGCGACCATTATCAAAGCTATAACCACCATTATCAACACTATAACAACAATTATCACTACTATAACAACCATTACCAATACTATAACAACCTTTAATACCACTATGACAACCGTTATCACCACTATAGCAACCATTATCACCACTATAACAACCATTATCACCACTGTAACAACCATTATCGCCACTATAAGCACCATTATCACCACTATAACAACTATTATCACCACTATAACAACCATTATCACCACTATAACGACTATTATCACAACTATAACGACCACTATCACGACTATAACAACCATTATCACCACTTTAACGACCATTATCAATACTGTAACAACCATTATCAAAACTATAACAACCTTTATCACCACTATAACAACCGTTATCACCACTATAGCAACCATTATCACCACTATAACGACCACTATCACGACTATGACAACCATTATCACCACTATAACGACAATTCCCATCACTATAACAACCATTATCACCACTATAACAACCATTATCACCACTATAAGGACCATTATCACCACTATAACGACCATTATCACCACTATAAGGACCATTATCACCACGATAACATCCATTATCAGCAGTATATGGACCATAATCACCACTATAACGACCACTATCATCACTATAACAACCATTATCGCCACTATAAGGACCATTATCACCACTATAACGACCATTATCACCACTATAAGGACCATTATCACCACTATAACGACTAATATCACAATTAGAACGACCATTATCACCATTATAACGACCATTCTCATCATTATAACATCCATTATCACCACTATATGGACCATTATCACCACTATAACGACCACTATCATCACTATAACAAACATTATCACCACTATACGGACCATTATCACCACTATAACGATCATTATCACCTCTATAAGGACCACTGTCACGACTATAACAACCACTATCACCACTATAAGGACCATTGTCACCACTATAAGGACCATTATCACCACCATAACGACCATTATCACAATTAGAACGACCATTATCACCACTATAACGACCATTATCACAATTAGAACGACCATTATCACCACTATAACGACCATTATCACCACTACAACGACCATTATCACCACTTTAACGGCCATTATCACCACTATAACGGCCATTATCACCGCTATAACGACCATTATCACCACTACAACAACCACTATCACGACTATGACAACCATTATCACATCTATAACGACCATTCTCACCGCTATAACAACCATTATCACCACTATGACAACCATTATCACCACTATATGGACCATTATCACCACTATAACGACCTCTATCACCACTATAGCAACCATTATCACCACTATAAGGACTATTATAACCACTATGACGACCATTATCACCTCTATAACAACCATTATCACCACTATATGGACCATTATCACCACTATAACGACCACTATCATCACAATATCAACCATTATCACCACTATAAGGACCATTATCACCACTATAACATCCATTATCACCACTATATGGACCATTATCACCACTATAACGACCACTATCATCACTATAACAACCATTATCACCACTATAAGGACCATTCTCACCACCATAACAACCATTATCACCACTATGACAACCATTATCACCACTATATGGACCATTATCACCACTATAACGACCTCTATCACCACTATAGCAACCATTATCACCACTATAAGGGCCATTACCAATACTATAACAACCTTTAATAGCACTATGACAACCGTTATCACCACTATAGCAACCATTATCACCACTATAACAACCATTATCACCACTGTAACAACCATTATCGCCACTATAAGCACCATTATCACCACTATAACAACTATTATCACCACTATAACAACCATTATCACCACTATGACGACTATTATCACAACTATAACGGCCACTATCACGGCTATAACAACCATTATCACCACTTTAACGATCATTATCAATACTGTAACAAGCATTATCAAAACTATAACAACCTTTATCACCACTATAACAACCGTTATCACCACTATAGCAACCATTATCACCACTATAACGACCACTATCACGACTATGACAACCATTATCACCACTATAACAACTATTATCACCACTATAACAACCATTATCACCACTACAACAACCATTATCACCACTACAACAACCATTATTACCACTATAAGAACCATCATCACCACTATAAGGACCATTATCACCACTATGACGACCATTATCACCTCTATAACGACCTTTACCGCCACTATAACAACCATTATCACCACTACAACAACCATTATTACCACTATAGCGACCACTATCAACACTATAATCACCATTATCAGCACTATAACAATAATTATCAGTACTACAACAACCATTATCAAAAATATAACAACCTTTATCACCACTATAACAACCGTTTTCACCACTATAGCGACCATTATCACCACTATAACAACCATTATCACCACTATAAGGACCATTATCACCACTATAACGACCATTATCAACACTATAAGGACCATTATCATCACTATAACGATCGTTATCACCACAATAACAGACATTATCACCACTATGACGACCATTATCACAATTAGAACGACCATTATCACCACTATAACGACCACTATCACCACTATAACGACCATTATCACCACTATAGCGCCCATTATCAACACTATAACCACCATTATCAGCATTATATCAACAATTATCAATACTATAACAACCATTATCACCACTACAACAACCATTATCACCACTACAACAACCATTATTACCACTATAACAACCATTATCATCAATATAACAACCATTATCGCCACTATAACAACTATTATCACCACTATAACAACCATGATCACCACTATATGGACCATTATCATCACTATAACGATCGTTATCACCACAATAACAGACATTATCACCACTATGACGACCATTATCACAATTAGAACGACCATTACCACCACTTTAACGACCATTATCAGTACTGTAACAACCATTATCAAAACTATAACAACCTTTATCACCACTATAACAACCGTTATCACAACTATAGCAACCATTATCACCACTATAGCGACCATTATCAACACTATAATCACCATTATCAGCACTATAACAGCAATTATCAGTACAATAACAACCATTATCAAATATGTAACAACCTTTATCACCACTATAACAACCGTTATCACCACTATAGCAACCATTATCACCACTATAACGACCATTATCACCACTGTAACGACCACTATCACGACTATGACAACCATTATCACATCTATAACGACCATTCTCACCACTATAACAACCATTATCACCACTATGACAACCATTATCACCACTATATGGACCATTATCACCACTATATGGACCATTATCACCACTATAACGACCACTATCATCACTATAACAACCATTATCACCACTATAAGGACCATTATCACCACTATAACATCCATTATCACCACTATATGGACCATTGTTACCACTATAACGACCACTATCATCACTATAACAACCATTATCACCACTATAAGGACCATTATCACCACTGTAACAACCATTATCGCCACTATAAGCACCATTATCACCACTATAACAACTATTATCACCACTATAACAACCATTATCACCACTACAACAACCATTATTACCACTATAACAACCATTATCATCAATATAACAATCATTATCGCCACTATAACAACTATTATCACCACTATAACAACCATGATCATCACTATAAGGACCATTATCATCACTATAACGATCGTTATCACCACAATAACAACCATTATCACCACTATAACGTCTATTATCACAACTATAACGACCACTATCACGACTATAACAACCATTATCACCACTTTAACGACCAATATCAGTACTGTAACAACCATTATCAAAACTATAACAACCTTTATCACCACTATAACAACCGTTATCACCACTATAGCAACCATTATCACCACTATAGCGACCACTATCAACACTATAATCACCATTATCAGCACTATAACAGCAATTATCAGTACTATAACAACCATTATCAAAAATATAACAACCTTTATCACCACTATAACAACCGTTATCACCACTATAGCAACCATTATCACCACTATAAGGACCATTATCACCACTATAACGACCATTATTACCACTATAAGGACCATTATCACCACGATAACATCCATTATCACCACTATAAGGACCATTATCACCACGATAACATCCATTATCACCAGTATATGGATCATTATCACCACTATAACGACCACTATCATCACTATAACAACCAATATCACCACTATAAGGACCTTTATCACCAGTATAACATCCGTTATCACCACTATATGGACCATTATTACCACTATAACGACCACTATCATCACTATAACAACCATTATCACCACTATAACGACCATTATCACCACTATGACGACAACTATCACGACTATAACAACCATTATCACAACTTTAACGGCCATTATCACCACAGTAACGGCCATTATCACCACTATAGCGACCATTATCAAAGCTATAACCACCATTATCAACACTATAACAACAATTATCACTACTATAACAACCATTACCAATACTATAACAACCTTTAATACCACTATGACAACCGTTATCACCACTATAGCAACCATTATCACCACTATAACAACCATTATCACCACTGTAACAACCATTATCGCCACTATAAGCACCATTATCACCACTATAACAACTATTATCACCACTATAACAACCATTATCACCACTATAACGACTATTATCACAACTATAACGACCACTATCACGACTATAACAACCATTATCACCACTTTAACGACCATTATCAATACTGTAACAACCATTATCAAAACTATAACAACCTTTATCACCACTATAACAACCGTTATCACCACTATAGCAACCATTATCACCACTATAACGACCACTATCACGACTATGACAACCATTATCACCACTATAACGACAATTCCCATCACTATAACAACCATTATCACCACTATAACAACCATTATCACCACTATAAGGACCATTATCACCACTATAACGACCATTATCACCACTATAAGGACCATTATCACCACGATAACATCCATTATCAGCAGTATATGGACCATAATCACCACTATAACGACCACTATCATCACTATAACAACCATTATCGCCACTATAAGGACCATTATCACCACTATAACGACCATTATCACCACTATAAGGACCATTATCACCACTATAACGACTAATATCACAATTAGAACGACCATTATCACCATTATAACGACCATTCTCATCATTATAACATCCATTATCACCACTATATGGACCATTATCACCACTATAACGACCACTATCATCACTATAACAAACATTATCACCACTGTACGGACCATTATCACCACTATAACGACCATTATCACCTCTATAAGGACCACTGTCACGACCATAACAACCACTATCACCACTATAAGGACCATTGTCACCACTATAAGGACCATTATCACCACCATAACGACCATTATCACAATTAGAACGACCATTATCACCACTATAACGACCATTATCACCATTATAACGACCATTCTCATCATTATAACATCCATTATCACCACTATATGGACCATTATCACCACTATAAGGACCATTATCACCACTATAACGACCATTATCACCACTATAAGGACCATTATCACCACTATAACATCCATTATCACCACTATATGGACCATTATCACCACTATAACGACCACTATCATCACTATAACAACCATTATCACCACTATAAGGACCATTCTCACCACCATAACAACCATTATCACCACTATGACAACCATTATCACCACTATATGGACCATTATCACCACTATAACGACCTCTATCACCACTATAGCAACCATTATCACCACTATAAGGACCATTACCAATACTATAACAACCTTTAATAGCACTATGACAACCGTTATCACCACTATAGCAACCATTATCACCACTATAACAACCATTATCACCACTGTAACAACCATTATCGCCACTATAAGCACCATTATCACCACTATAACAACTATTATCACCACTATAACAACCATTATCACCACTATGACGACTATTATCACAACTATAACGGCCACTATCACGGCTATAACAACCATTATCACCACTTTAACGATCATTATCAATACTGTAACAAGCATTATCAAAACTATAACAACCTTTATCACCACTATAACAACCGTTATCACCACTATAGCAACCATTATCACCACTATAACGACCACTATCACGACTATGACAACCATTATCACCACTATAACAACTATTATCACCACTATAACAACCATTATCACCACTACAACAACCATTATCACCACTACAACAACCATTATTACCACTATAAGAACCATCATCACCACTATAAGGACCATTATCACCACTATGACGACCATTATCACCTCTATAACGACCTTTACCGCCACTATAACAACCATTATCACCACTACAACAACCATTATTACCACTATAGCGACCACTATCAACACTATAATCACCATTATCAGCACTATAACAATAATTATCAGTACTACAACAACCATTATCAAAAATATAACAACCTTTATCACCACTATAACAACCGTTATCACCACTATAGCGACCATTATCACCACTATAACGACCACTATCACGACTATGACAACTTTTATCACCACTATAACAACCGTTTTCACCACTATAGCGACCATTATCACCACTATAACAACCATTATCACCACTATAAGGACCATTATCACCACTATAACGACCATTATCAACACTATAAGGACCATTATCATCACTATAACGATCGTTATCACCACAATAACAGACATTATCACCACTATGACGACCATTATCACAATTGGAACGACCATTATCACCACTATAACGACCACTATCACCACTATAACGACCATTATCACCACTATAGCGCCCATTATCAACACTATAACCACCATTATCAGCATCATATCAACAATTATCAATACTATAACAACCATTATCACCACTATAAGGACCATTATCACCACCATAACAACCATTATCACCACTATAACCACCATTATCACCACTATAACGACCACTATCAACACTATAACCACCATTATCACCACTATAACAACCATTATCACCACTATAACGACCATTATCACCACTGTAACGACCACTATCACGACTATGACAACCATTATCACATCTATAACGACCATTCTCACCACTATAACAACCATTATCACCACTATGACAACCATTATCACCACTATATGGACCATTATCACCACTATATGGACCATTATCACAACTATAACGACCACTATCATCACTATAACAACCATTATCACCACTATAAGGACCATTATCACCACTATAACATCCATTATCACCACTATATGGACCATTATCACCACTATAACGACCACTATCATCACTATAACAACCATTATCACCACTATACGGACCATTGTCACCACTATAACGACCATTATCACCACTATAAGGACCATTACCAACACTATGACAACCATTATCACCACTACAACAACCATTATCACCACTATAACAACCATTATCACCACTATATGGACCATTATCACCACTATAACGACTATTATCACCACTATAACGACCACTGTCACGACTATAACAACCATTATCACCACTATAGGGACCATTGTCACCACTATAAGGACCATTATCACCACCATAACGACCATTATCACAATTAGAACGACCATTATCACCACTATAACGACCATTATCACAATTAGAACGACCATTATCACCACTATAGCGATCATTATCACCACTATAGCGACCATTATCACCACTATAACAACCATTATCACCACTACAACAACCATTATCACCACCACAACAACCATTATTACCACTATAAGAACCATTATCACCACTATAAGGACCATTATCACCACTATGACGACCATTATCACCTCTATAACGACCTTTACCACCACTATAACAACCATTATTACCACTACAACAACCATTATTACCACTATAACAACCATTATCATCAATATAACAACCATTATCGCCACTATAACAACTATTATCACCACTATAACAACCATTATCATCAATATAACAACCATTATCGCCACTATAACAACTATTATCACCACTATAACAACCATGATCACCACTATAAGGACCATTATCATCACTATAACGACCACTATCAGCACTATAACAACCATTATTACCACTATAACGACCACTATCATCACTATAACAACCATTATCACCACTATAACGACCATTATCACCACTAGGACGACAACTATCACGACTATAACAACCATTATCACAACTTTAACGGCCATTATCACCACAGTAACGGCCATTATCACCACTATAGCGACCATTATCAAAGCTATAACCACCATTATCAACACTATAACAACAATTATCACTACTATAACAACCATTACCAATACTATAACAACCTTTAATACCACTATGACAACCGTTATCACCACTATAGCAACCATTATCACCACTATAACAACCATTATCACCACTGTAACAACCATTATCGCCACTATAAGCACCATTATCACCACTATAACAACTATTATCACCACTATAACAACCATTATCACCACTATAACGACTATTATCACAACTATAACGACCACTATCACGACTATAACAACCACTATCACCACTTTAACGACCATTATCAATACTGTAACAACCATTATCAGAACTATAACAACCTTTATCACCACTATAACAACCGTTATCACCACTATAGCAACCATTATCACCACTATAACGACCACTATCACGACTATGACAACCATTATCACCACTATAACGACAATTCCCATCACTATAACAACCATTATCACCACTATAACAACCATTATCACCACTATAAGGACCATTATCACCACTATAACGACCATTATCACCACTATAAGGACCATTATCACCACGATAACATCCATTATCAGCAGTATATGGACCATAATCACCACTATAACGACCACTATCATCACTATAACAACCATTATCGCCACTATAAGGACCATTATCACCACTATAACGACCATTATCACCACTATAAGGACCATTATCACCACTATAACGATCGTTATCACCACAATAACAGACATTATCACCACTATAACGACCATTATCAACACTATAAGGACCATTATCATCACTATAACGATCGTTATCACCACAATAACAGACATTATCACCACTATGACGACCATTATCACAATTAGAACGACCATTATCACCACTATAACGACCACTATCACCACTATAACGACCACTATCACGACTATAACAACCATTATCACCACTTTAACGACCATTATCAGTACTGTAACAACCATTATCAAAACTATAACAACCTTTGTCACCACTATAACAACCGTTATCACAACTATAGCAACCATTATCACCACTATAGCGACCATTATCAACACTATAATCACCATTATCAGCACTATAACAGCAATTATCAGTACTATAACAACCATTATCAAATATGTAACAACCTTTATCACCACTATAACAACCGTTATCACCACTATAGCAACCATTATCACCACTATAACGACCATTATCACCACTGTAACGACCACTATCACGACTATGACAACCATTATCACATCTATAACGACCATTCTCACCACTATAACAACCATTATCACCACTATGACAACCATTATCACCACTATATGGACCATTATCACCACTATATGGACCATTATCGCAACTATAACGACCACTATCATCACTATAACAACCACTATCACCACTATAAGGACCATTATCACCACTATAACATCCATTATCACCACTATATGGACCATTATCACCACTATAACGACCACTATCATCACTATAACAACCATTATCACCACTATAACAACCATTATCACCACTATATGGACCATTATCACCACTATAACGACCACTATCATCATTATAACCACCATTATCACCACTATATCATCCATTATCACCACTATATGGACCATTATTACCACTATAACGACCACTATCATCACTATAACAAGCATTATCACCACTATACGGACCATTATCACCACTATAACGACCATTATCACCACTATAACGACCACTATCACGACTATAACAACCATTATCACAACTTTAACGGCCATTATCACCACTATAACGGCCATTATCACCACTATAGCGACCATTATCAAAGCTATAACCACCATTATCAGCACTATAACAACAATTATCACTACTATAACAACCATTACCAATACTATAACAACCTTTAATACCACTATGACAACCGTTATCACCACTATAGCAACCATTATCACCACTATAACAACCATTATCACCACTGTAACAACCATTATCGCCACTATAAGCACCATTGTCACCACTATAACAACTATTATCACCACTATAACAACCATTATCACCACTACAACAACCATTATCACCACTACAACAACCATTATTACCACTATAAGAACCATCATCACCACTATAAGGACCATTATCACCACTATGACGACCATTATCACCACTACAACAACCATTATTACCACTATAGCGACCACTATCAACACTATAATCACCATTATCAGCACTATAACAATAATTATCAGTACTACAACAACCATTATCAAAAATATAACAACCTTTATCACCACTGTAACAACCGTTATCATCACTATAGCGACCATTATCACCACTATAACGACCACTATCACGACTATGACAACTTTTATCACCACTATAACAACCGTTATCACCACTATAGCGACCATTATCACCACTATAACAACCATTATCACCACTATAAGGACCATTATCACCACTATAACGACCATTATCAACACTATAAGGACCATTATCATCACTATAACGATCGTTATCACCACAATAACAGACATTATCACCACTATGACGACCATTATCACAATTAGAACGACCATTATCACCACTATAACGACCACTATCACCACTATAACGACCATTATCACCACTATAGCGCCCATTATCAACACTATAACCACCATTATCAGCATTATATCAACAATTATCAATACTATAACAACCATTATCACCACTACAACGTCTATTATCACCACTATAACGACCACTATCACGACTATAACAACCATTATCACCACTTTAACGACCATTATCAGTACTGTAACAACCATTATCAAAACTATAACAACCTTTGTCACCACTATAACAACCGTTATCACAACTATAGCAACCATTATCACCACTATAACGACCATTATCACCACTATAAGGACCATTACCAACACTATGACAACCATTATCACCACTACAACAACCATTATCACCACTATAACAACCATTATCACCACTATATGGACCATTATCACCACTATAACGACTATTATCACCACTATAACGACCACTGTCACGACTATAACAACCATTATCACCACTATAGGGACCATTGTCACCACTATAAGGACCATTATCACCACCATAACGACCATTATCACAATTAGAACGACCATTATCACCACTATAACGACCATTATCACAATTAGAACGACCATTATCACCACTATAGCGATCATTATCACCACTATAGCGACCATTATCACCACTATAACAACCATTATCACCACTACAACAACCATTATCACCACCACAACAACCATTATTACCACTATAAGAACCATTATCACCACTATATGGACCATTATCACCACTATATGGACCATTATCGCAACTATAACGACCACTATCATCACTATAACAACCACTATCACCACTATAAGGACCATTATCACCACTATAACATCCATTATCACCACTATATGGACCATTATCACCACTATAACGACCACTATCATCACTATAACAACCATTATCACCACTATAACAACCATTATCACCACTATATGGACCATTATCACCACTATAACGACCACTATCATCATTATAACCACCATTATCACCACTATATCATCCATTATCACCACTATATGGACCATTATTACCACTATAACGACCACTATCATCACTATAACAAGCATTATCACCACTATACGGACCATTATCACCACTATAACGACCATTATCACCACTATAACGACCACTATCACGACTATAACAACCATTATCACAACTTTAACGGCCATTATCACCACTATAACGGCCATTATCACCACTATAGCGACCATTATCAAAGCTATAACCACCATTATCAGCACTATAACAACAATTATCACTACTATAACAACCATTACCAATACTATAACAACCTTTAATACCACTATGACAACCGTTATCACCACTATAGCAACCATTATCACCACTATAACAACCATTATCACCACTGTAACAACCATTATCGCCACTATAAGCACCATTGTCACCACTATAACAACTATTATCACCACTATAACAACCATTATCACCACTACAACAACCATTATCACCACTACAACAACCATTATTACTACTATAAGAACCATCATCACCACTATAAGGACCATTATCACCACTATGACGACCATTATCACCACTACAACAACCATTATTACCACTATAGCGACCACTATCAACACTATAATCACCATTATCAGCACTATAACAATAATTATCAGTACTACAACAACCATTATCAAAAATATAACAACCTTTATCACCACTGTAACAACCGTTATCATCACTATAGCGACCATTATCACCACTATAACGACCACTATCACGACTATGACAACTTTTATCACCACTATAACAACCGTTATCACCACTATAGCGACCATTATCACCACTATAACAACCATTATCACCACTATAAGGACCATTATCACCACTATAACGACCATTATCAACACTATAAGGACCATTATCATCACTATAACGATCGTTATCACCACAATAACAGACATTATCACCACTATGACGACCATTATCACAATTAGAACGACTATTATCACCACTATAACGACCACTATCACCACTATAACGACCATTATCACCACTATAGCGCCCATTATCAACACTATAACCACCATTATCAGCATTATATCAACAATTATCAATACTATAACAACCATTATCACCACTACAACGTCTATTATCACCACTATAACGACCACTATCACGACTATAACAACCATTATCACCACTTTAACGACCATTATCAGTACTGTAACAACCATTATCAAAACTATAACAACCTTTGTCACCACTATAACAACCGTTATCACAACTATAGCAACCATTATCACCACTATAACGACCATTATCACCACTATAAGGACCATTACCAACACTATGACAACCATTATCACCACTACAACAACCATTATCACCACTATAACAACCATTATCACCACTATATGGACCATTATCACCACTATAACGACTATTATCACCACTATAACGACCACTGTCACGACTATAACAACCATTATCACCACTATAGGGACCATTGTCACCACTATAAGGACCATTATCACCACCATAACGACCATTATCACAATTAGAACGACCATTATCACCACTATAACGACCATTATCACAATTAGAACGACCATTATCACCACTATAGCGATCATTATCACCACTATAGCGACCATTATCACCACTATAACAACCATTATCACCACTACAACAACCATTATCACCACCACAACAACCATTATTACCACTATAAGAACCATTATCACCACTATATGGACCATTATCACCACTATATGGACCATTATCGCAACTATAACGACCACTATCATCACTATAACAACCACTATCACCACTATAAGGACCATTATCACCACTATAACATCCATTATCACCACTATATGGACCATTATCACCACTATAACGACCACTATCATCACTATAACAACCATTATCACCACTATAACAACCATTATCACCACTATATGGACCATTATCACCACTATAACGACCACTATCATCATTATAACCACCATTATCACCACTATATCATCCATTATCACCACTATATGGACCATTATTACCACTATAACGACCACTATCATCACTATAACAAGCATTATCACCACTATACGGACCATTATCACCACTATAACGACCATTATCACCACTATAACGACCACTATCACGACTATAACAACCATTATCACAACTTTAACGGCCATTATCACCACTATAACGGCCATTATCACCACTATAGCGACCATTATCGAAGCTATAACCACCATTATCAGCACTATAACAACAATTATCACTACTATAACAACCATTACCAATACTATAACAACCTTTAATACCACTATGACAACCGTTATCACCACTATAGCAACCATTATCACCACTATAACAACCATTATCACCACTGTAACAACCATTATCGCCACTATAAGCACCATTGTCACCACTATAACAACTATTATCACCACTATAACAACCATTATCACCACTACAACAACCATTATCACCACTACAACAACCATTATTACCACTATAAGAACCATCATCACCACTATAAGGACCATTATCACCACTATGACGACCATTATCACCACTACAACAACCATTATTACCACTATAGCGACCACTATCAACACTATAATCACCATTATCAGCACTATAACAATAATTATCAGTACTACAACAACCATTATCAAAAATATAACAACCTTTATCACCACTGTAACAACCGTTATCATCACTATAGCGACCATTATCACCACTATAACGACCACTATCACGACTATGACAACTTTTATCACCACTATAACAACCGTTATCACCACTATAGCGACCATTATCACCACTATAACAACCATTATCACCACTATAAGGACCATTATCACCACTATAACGACCATTATCAACACTATAAGGACCATTATCATCACTATAACGATCGTTATCACCACAATAACAGACATTATCACCACTATGACGACCATTATCACAATTAGAACGACCATTATCACCACTATAACGACCACTATCACCACTATAACGACCATTATCACCACTATAGCGCCCATTATCAACACTATAACCACCATTATCAGCATTATATCAACAATTATCAATACTATAACAACCATTATCACCACTACAACGTCTATTATCACCACTATAACGACCACTATCACGACTATAACAACCATTATCACCACTTTAACGACCATTATCAGTACTGTAACAACCATTATCAAAACTATAACAACCTTTGTCACCACTATAACAACCGTTATCACAACTATAGCAACCATTATCACCACTATAACGACCATTATCACCACTATAAGGACCATTACCAACACTATGACAACCATTATCACCACTACAACAACCATTATCACCACTATAACAACCATTATCACCACTATATGGACCATTATCACCACTATAACGACTATTATCACCACTATAACGACCACTGTCACGACTATAACAACCATTATCACCACTATAGGGACCATTGTCACCACTATAAGGACCATTATCACCACCATAACGACCATTATCACAATTAGAACGACCATTATCACCACTATAACGACCATTATCACAATTAGAACGACCATTATCACCACTATAGCGATCATTATCACCACTATAGCGACCATTATCACCACTATAACAACCATTATCACCACTACAACAACCATTATCACCACCACAACAACCATTATTACCACTATAAGAACCATTATCACCACTATAAGGACCATTATCACCACTATGACGACCATTATCACCTCTATAACGACCTTTACCACCACTATAACAACCATTATTACCACTACAACAACCATTATTACCACTATAACAACCATTATCATCAATATAACAACCATTATCGCCACTATAACAACTATTATCACCACTATAACAACCATGATCACCACTATAAGGACCATTATCATCACTATAACGATCGTTATGACCACAATAACAGACATTATCACCACTATGACGACCATTATCACAATTAGAACGACCATTACCACCACTTTAACGACCATTATCAGTACTGTAACAACCATTATCAAAACTATAACAACCTTTATCACCACTATAGCAACCATTATCACCACTATAAGGACCATTATCACCGCTATAACGACCATTATTACCACTATAAGGACCATTATCACCACGATAACATCCATTATCACCACTATAAGGACCATTATCACCAGTATATGGACCATTATCACCACTATAACGACCACTATCATCACTATAACAACCAATATCACCACTATAAGTACCATTATCACCACTATAACGACCATTATCACCACTATAAGGACCATTATCACCACTATAACGACCACTATCAGCACTATAACAACCATTATCACCACTATAAGGACCATTATCACCAGTATAACATCCGTTATCACCACTATATGGACCATTATTACCACTATAACGACCACTATCATCACTATAACAACCATTATCACCACTATAACGACCATTATCACCACTATGACGACAACTATCACGACTATAACAACCATTATCACAACTTTAACGGCCATTATCACCACAGTAACGGCCATTATCACCACTATAGCGACCATTATCAAAGCTATAACCACCATTATCAACACTATAACAACAATTATCACTACTATAACAACCATTACCAATACTATAACAACCTTTAATACCACTATGACAACCGTTATCACCACTATAGCAACCATTATCACCACTATAACAACCATTATCACCACTGTAACAACCATTATCGCCACTATAAGCACCATTATCACCACTATAACAACTATTATCACCACTATAACAACCATTATCACCACTATAACGACTATTATCACAACTATAACGACCACTATCACGACTATAACAACCACTATCACCACTTTAACGACCATTATCAATACTGTAACAACCATTATCAAAACTATAACAACCTTTATCACCACTATAACAACCGTTATCACCACTATAGCAACCATTATCACCACTATAACGACCACTATCACGACTATGACAACCATTATCACCACTATAACGACAATTCCCATCACTATAACAACCATTATCACCACTATAACAACCATTATCACCACTATAAGGACCATTATCACCACTATAACGACCATTATCACCACTATAAGGACCATTATCACCACGATAACATCCATTATCAGCAGTATATGGACCATAATCACCACTATAACGACCACTATCATCACTATAACAACCATTATCGCCACTATAAGGACCATTATCACCACTATAACGACCATTATCACCACTATAAGGACCATTATCACCACTATAACGATCGTTATCACCACAATAACAGACATTATCACCACTATAACGACCATTATCAACACTATAAGGACCATTATCATCACTATAACGATCGTTATCACCACAATAACAGACATTATCACCACTATGACGACCATTATCACAATTAGAACGACCATTATCACCACTATAACGACCACTATCACCACTATAACGACCACTATCACGACTATAACAACCATTATCACCACTTTAACGACCATTATCAGTACTGTAACAACCATTATCAAAACTATAACAACCTTTGTCACCACTATAACAACCGTTATCACAACTATAGCAACCATTATCACCACTATAGCGACCATTATCAACACTATAATCACCATTATCAGCACTATAACAGCAATTATCAGTACTATAACAACCATTATCAAATATGTAACAACCTTTATCACCACTATAACAACCGTTATCACCACTATAGCAACCATTATCACCACTATAACGACCATTATCACCACTGTAACGACCACTATCACGACTATGACAACCATTATCACATCTATAACGACCATTCTCACCACTATAACAACCATTATCACCACTATGACAACCATTATCACCACTATATGGACCATTATCACCACTATATGGACCATTATCGCAACTATAACGACCACTATCATCACTATAACAACCACTATCACCACTATAAGGACCATTATCACCACTATAACATCCATTATCACCACTATATGGACCATTATCACCACTATAACGACCACTATCATCACTATAACAACCATTATCACCACTATAACAACCATTATCACCACTATATGGACCATTATCACCACTATAACGACCACTATCATCATTATAACCACCATTATCACCACTATATCATCCATTATCACCACTATATGGACCATTATTACCACTATAACGACCACTATCATCACTATAACAAGCATTATCACCACTATACGGACCATTATCACCACTATAACGACCATTATCACCACTATAACGACCACTATCACGACTATAACAACCATTATCACAACTTTAACGGCCATTATCACCACTATAACGGCCATTATCACCACTATAGCGACCATTATCAAAGCTATAACCACCATTATCAGCACTATAACAACAATTATCACTACTATAACAACCATTACCAATACTATAACAACCTTTAATACCACTATGACAACCGTTATCACCACTATAGCAACCATTATCACCACTATAACAACCATTATCACCACTGTAACAACCATTATCGCCACTATAAGCACCATTGTCACCACTATAACAACTATTATCACCACTATAACAACCATTATCACCACTACAACAACCATTATCACCACTACAACAACCATTATTACCACTATAAGAACCATCATCACCACTATAAGGACCATTATCACCACTATGACGACCATTATCACCACTACAACAACCATTATTACCACTATAGCGACCACTATCAACACTATAATCACCATTATCAGCACTATAACAATAATTATCAGTACTACAACAACCATTATCAAAAATATAACAACCTTTATCACCACTGTAACAACCGTTATCATCACTATAGCGACCATTATCACCACTATAACGACCACTATCACGACTATGACAACTTTTATCACCACTATAACAACCGTTATCACCACTATAGCGACCATTATCACCACTATAACAACCATTATCACCACTATAAGGACCATTATCACCACTATAACGACCATTATCAACACTATAAGGACCATTATCATCACTATAACGATCGTTATCACCACAATAACAGACATTATCACCACTATGACGACCATTATCACAATTAGAACGACCATTATCACCACTATAACGACCACTATCACCACTATAACGACCATTATCACCACTATAGCGCCCATTATCAACACTATAACCACCATTATCAGCATTATATCAACAATTATCAATACTATAACAACCATTATCACCACTACAACGTCTATTATCACCACTATAACGACCACTATCACGACTATAACAACCATTATCACCACTTTAACGACCATTATCAGTACTGTAACAACCATTATCAAAACTATAACAACCTTTGTCACCACTATAACAACCGTTATCACAACTATAGCAACAATTATCACCACTATAACGACCATTATCACCACTATAAGGACCATTACCAACACTATGACAACCATTATCACCACTACAACAACCATTATCACCACTATAACAACCATTATCACCACTATATGGACCATTATCACCACTATAACGACTATTATCACCACTATAACGACCACTGTCACGACTATAACAACCATTATCACCACTATAGGGACCATTGTCACCACTATAAGGACCATTATCACCACCATAACGACCATTATCACAATTAGAACGACCATTATCACCACTATAACGACCATTATCACAATTAGAACGACCATTATCACCACTATAGCGATCATTATCACCACTATAGCGACCATTATCACCACTATAACAACCATTATCACCACTACAACAACCATTATCACCACCACAACAACCATTATTACCACTATAAGAACCATTATCACCACTATATGGACCATTATCACCACTATATGGACCATTATCGCAACTATAACGACCACTATCATCACTATAACAACCACTATCACCACTATAAGGACCATTATCACCACTATAACATCCATTATCACCACTATATGGACCATTATCACCACTATAACGACCACTATCATCACTATAACAACCATTATCACCACTATAACAACCATTATCACCACTATATGGACCATTATCACCACTATAACGACCACTATCATCATTATAACCACCATTATCACCACTATATCATCCATTATCACCACTATATGGACCATTATTACCACTATAACGACCACTATCATCACTATAACAAGCATTATCACCACTATACGGACCATTATCACCACTATAACGACCATTATCACCACTATAACGACCACTATCACGACTATAACAACCATTATCACAACTTTAACGGCCATTATCACCACTATAACGGCCATTATCACCACTATAGCGACCATTATCGAAGCTATAACCACCATTATCAGCACTATAACAACAGTTATCACTACTATAACAACCATTACCAATACTATAACAACCTTTAATACCACTATGACAACCGTTATCACCACTATAGCAACCATTATCACCACTATAACAACCATTATCACCACTGTAACAACCATTATCGCCACTATAAGCACCATTGTCACCACTATAACAACTATTATCACCACTATAACAACCATTATCACCACTACAACAACCATTATCACCACTACAACAACCATTATTACCACTATAAGAACCATCATCACCACTATAAGGACCATTATCACCACTATGACGACCATTATCACCACTACAACAACCATTATTACCACTATAGCGACCACTATCAACACTATAATCACCATTATCAGCACTATAACAATAATTATCAGTACTACAACAACCATTATCAAAAATATAACAACCTTTATCACCACTGTAACAACCGTTATCATCACTATAACCACCATTATCAGCATTATATCAACAATTATCAATACTATAACAACCATTATCACCACTACAACGTCTATTATCACCACTATAACGACCACTATCACGACTATAACAACCATTATCACCACTTTAACGACCATTATCAGTACTGTAACAACCATTATCAAAACTATAACAACCTTTGTCACCACTATAACAACCGTTATCACAACTATAGCAACCATTATCACCACTATAACGACCATTATCACCACTATAAGGACCATTACCAACACTATGACAACCATTATCACCACTACAACAACCATTATCACCACTATAACAACCATTATCACCACTATATGGACCATTATCACCACTATAACGACTATTATCACCACTATAACGACCACTGTCACGACTATAACAACCATTATCACCACTATAGGGACCATTGTCACCACTATAAGGACCATTATCACCACCATAACGACCATTATCACAATTAGAACGACCATTATCACCACTATAACGACCATTATCACAATTAGAACGACCATTATCACCACTATAGCGATCATTATCACCACTATAGCGACCATTATCACCACTATAACAACCATTATCACCACTACAACAACCATGATCACCACTATAAGGACCATTATCATCACTATAACGATCGTTATCACCACAATAACAGACATTATCACCACTATGACGACCATTATCACAATTAGAACGACCATTACCACCACTTTAACGACCATTATCAGTACTGTAACAACCATTATCAAAACTATAACAACCTTTATCACCACTATAGCAACCATTATCACCACTATAAGGACCATTATCACCGCTATAACGACCATTATTACCACTATAAGGACCATTATCACCACGATAACATCCATTATCACCACTATAAGGACCATTATCACCACGATAACATCCATTATCACCAGTATATGGACCATTATCACCACTATAACGACCACTATCATCACTATAACAACCAATATCACCACTATAAGTACCATTATCACCACTATAACGACCATTATCACCACTATAAGGACCATTATCACCACTATAACGACCACTATCAGCACTATAACAACCATTATCACCACTATAAGGACCATTATCACCAGTATAACATCCGTTATCACCACTATATGGACCATTATTACCACTATAACGACCACTATCATCACTATAACAACCATTATCACCACTATAACGACCATTATCACCACTATGACGACAACTATCACGACTATAACAACCATTATCACAACTTTAACGGCCATTATCACCACAGTAACGGCCATTATCACCACTATAGCGACCATTATCAAAGCTATAACCACCATTATCAACACTATAACAACAATTATCACTACTATAACAACCATTACCAATACTATAACAACCTTTAATACCACTATGACAACCGTTATCACCACTATAGCAACCATTATCACCACTATAACAACCATTATCACCACTGTAACAACCATTATCGCCACTATAAGCACCATTATCACCACTATAACAACTATTATCACCACTATAACAACCATTATCACCACTATAACGACTATTATCACAACTATAACGACCACTATCACGACTATAACAACCACTATCACCACTTTAACGACCATTATCAATACTGTAACAACCATTATCAGAACTATAACAACCTTTATCACCACTATAACAACCGTTATCACCACTATAGCAACCATTATCACCACTATAACGACCACTATCACGACTATGACAACCATTATCACCACTATAACGACAATTCCCATCACTATAACAACCATTATCACCACTATAACAACCATTATCACCACTATAAGGACCATTATCACCACTATAACGACCATTATAACCACTATAAGGACCATTATCACCACGATAACATCCATTATCAGCAGTATATGGACCATAATCACCACTATAACGACCACTATCATCACTATAACAACCATTATCGCCACTATAAGGACCATTATCACCACTATAACGACCATTATCACCACTATAAGGACCATTATCACCACTATAACGATCGTTATCACCACAATAACAGACATTATCACCACTATAACGACCATTATCAACACTATAAGGACCATTATCATCACTATAACGATCGTTATCACCACAATAACAGACATTATCACCACTATGACGACCATTATCACAATTAGAACGACCATTATCACCACTATAACGACCACTATCACCACTATAACGACCACTATCACGACTATAACAACCATTATCACCACTTTAACGACCATTATCAGTACTGTAACAACCATTATCAAAACTATAACAACCTTTGTCACCACTATAACAACCGTTATCACAACTATAGCAACCATTATCACCACTATAGCGACCATTATCAACACTATAATCACCATTATCAGCACTATAACAGCAATTATCAGTACTATAACAACCATTATCAAATATGTAACAACCTTTATCACCACTATAACAACCGTTATCACCACTATAGCAACCATTATCACCACTATAACGACCATTATCACCACTGTAACGACCACTATCACGACTATGACAACCATTATCACATCTATAACGACCATTCTCACCACTATAACAACCATTATCACCACTATGACAACCATTATCACCACTATATGGACCATTATCACCACTATATGGACCATTATCGCAACTATAACGACCACTATCATCACTATAACAACCACTATCACCACTATAAGGACCATTATCACCACTATAACATCCATTATCACCACTATATGGACCATTATCACCACTATAACGACCACTATCATCACTATAACAACCATTATCACCACTATAACAACCTTTATCACCACTATATGGACCATTATCACCACTATAACGACCACTATCATCATTATAACCACCATTATCACCACTATATCATCCATTATCACCACTATATGGACCATTATTACCACTATAACGACCACTATCATCACTATAACAAGCATTATCACCACTATACGGACCATTATCACCACTATAACGACCATTATCACCACTATAACGACCACTATCACGACTATAACAACCATTATCACAACTTTAACGGCCATTATCACCACTATAACGGCCATTATCACCACTATAGCGACCATTATCAAAGCTATAACCACCATTATCAGCACTATAACAACAATTATCACTACTATAACAACCATTACCAATACTATAACAACCTTTAATACCACTATGACAACCGTTATCACCACTATAGCAACCATTATCACCACTATAACAACCATTATCCCCACTGTAACAACCATTATCGCCACTATAAGCACCATTGTCACCACTATAACAACTATTATCACCACTATAACAACCATTATCACCACTACAACAACCATTATCACCACTACAACAACCATTATTACCACTATAAGAACCATCATCACCACTATAAGGACCATTATCACCACTATGACGACCATTATCACCACTACAACAACCATTATTACCACTATAGCGACCACTATCAACACTATAATCACCATTATCAGCACTATAACAATAATTATCAGTACTACAACAACCATTATCAAAAATATAACAACCTTTATCACCACTGTAACAACCGTTATCATCACTATAGCGACCATTATCACCACTATAACGACCACTATCACGACTATGACAACTTTTATCACCACTATAACAACCGTTATCACCACTATAGCGACCATTATCACCACTATAACAACCATTATCACCACTATAAGGACCATTATCACCACTATAACGACCATTATCAACACTATAAGGACCATTATCATCACTATAACGATCGTTATCACCACAATAACAGACATTATCACCACTATGACGACCATTATCACAATTAGAACGACCATTATCACCACTATAACGACCACTATCACCACTATAACGACCATTATCACCACTATAGCGCCCATTATCAACACTATAACCACCATTATCAGCATTATATCAACAATTATCAATACTATAACAACCATTATCACCACTATAACGTCTATTATCACCACTATAACGACCACTATCACGACTATAACAACCATTATCACCACTTTAACGACCATTATCAGTACTGTAACAACCATTATCAAAACTATAACAACCTTTGTCACCACTATAACAACCGTTATCACAACTATAGCAACCATTATCACCACTATAGCGACCATTATCACCACTATAACAACCATTATCACCACTACAACAACCATTATCACCACTACAACAACCATTATTACCACTATAACAACCATTATCATCAATATAACAACCATTATCGCCACTATAACAACTATTATCACCACTATAACAACCATGATCATCACTATAAGGACCATTATCATCACTATAACGATCGTTATCACCACAATAACAACCATTATCACCACTATAACATCTATTATCACAACTATAACGACCACTATCACGACTATAACAACCATTATCACCACTTTAACGACCAATATCAGTACTGTAACAACCATTATCAAAACTATAACAACCTTTATCACCACTATAACAACCGTTATCACCACTATAGCAACCATTATCACCACTATAACGACCATTATCACCACTGTATCGACCACTATCACGACTATGACAACCATTATCACATCTATAACGACCATTCTCACCACTATAACAACCATTATCACCACTATGACAACCATTATCACCACTATATGGACCATTATCACCACTATATGGACCATTATCACCACTATAACGACCACTATCATCACTATAACAACCATTATCACCACTATAAGGACCATTATCACCACTATAACATCCATTATCACCACTATATGGACCATTATTACCACTATAACGACCACTATCATCACTATAACAACCATTATCACCACTATAAGGACCATTATCACCACTGTAACAACCATTATCGCCACTATAAGCACCATTATCACCACTATAACAACTATTATCACCACTATAACAACCATTATCACCACTACAACAACCATTATTACCACTATAACAACCATTATCATCAATATAACAATCATTATCGCCACTATAACAACTATTATCACCACTATAACAACCATGATCATCACTATAAGGACCATTATCATCACTATAACGATCGTTATCACCACAATAACAACCATTATCACCACTATAACATCTATTATCACAACTATAACGACCACTATCACGACTATAACAACCATTATCACCACTTTAACGACCAATATCAGTACTGTAACAACCATTATCAAAACTATAACAACCTTTATCACCACTATAACAACCGTTATCACCACTATAGCAACCATTATCACCACTATAGCGACCACTATCAACACTATAATCACCATTATCAGCACTATAACAGCAATTATCAGTACTATAACAACCATTATCAAAAATATAACAACCTTTATCACCACTATAACAACCGTTATCACCACTATAGCAACCATTATCACCACTATAAGGACCATTATCACCACTATAACGACCATTATTACCACTATAAGGACCATTATCACCACGATAACATCCATTATCACCACTATAAGGACCATTATCACCACGATAACATCCATTATCACCAGTATATGGACCATTATCACCACTATAACGACCACTATCATCACTATGACAACCAATATCACCACTATAAGTACCATTATCACCACTATAACGACTAATATCACAATTAGAACGACCATTATCACCATTATAACGACCATTCTCATCATTATAACATCCATTATCACCACTATATGGACCATTATCACCACTATAACGACCACTATCATCACTATAACAAACATTATCACCACTATACGGACCATTATCACCACTATAACGACCATTATCACCTCTATAAGGACCACTGTCACGACTATAACAACCACTATCACCACTATAAGGACCATTGTCACCACTATAAGGACCATTATCACCACCATAACGACCATTATCACAATTAGAACGACCATTATCACCACTATAACGACCATTATCACAATTAGAACGACCATTATCACCACTATAACGACCATTATCACCACTATAACGACCATTATCACCACTACAACGACCATTATCACCACTTTAACGGCCATTATCACCACTATAACGGCCATTATCACCGCTATAACGACCATTATCACCACTACAACAACCACTATCACGACTATGACAACCATTATCACATCTATAACGACCATTCTCACCGCTATAACAACCATTATCACCACTATGACAACCATTATCACCACTATATGGACCATTATCACCACTATAACGACCTCTATCACCACTATAGCAACCATTATCACCACTATAAGGACTATTATAACCACTATGACGACCATTATCACCTCTATAACAACCATTATCACCACTATATGGACCATTATCACCACTATAACGACCACTATCATCACAATATCAACCATTATCACCACTATAAGGACCATTATCACCACGATAACATCCATTATCACCAGTATATGGACCATTATCACCACCATAACGACCACTATCATCACTATAACAACCATTATCACCACTATAAGGACCATTATCACCACTATAACGACCATTATCACCACTATAGCGACCATTATCAAAGCTATAACCACCATTATCAACACTATAACAACAATTATCACTACTATAACAACCATTACCAATACTATAACAACCTTTAATACCACTATGACAACCGTTATCACCACTATAGCAACCATTATCACCACTATAACAACCATTATCACCACTGTAACAACCATTATCGCCACTATAAGCACCATTATCACCACTATAACAACTATTATCACCACTATAACAACCATTATCACCACTATAACGACTATTATCACAACTATAACGACCACTATCACGACTATAACAACCACTATCACCACTTTAACGACCATTATCAATACTGTAACAACCATTATCAAAACTATAACAACCTTTATCACCACTATAACAACCGTTATCACCACTATAGCAACCATTATCACCACTATAACGACCACTATCACGACTATGACAACCATTATCACCACTATAACGACAATTCCCATCACTATAACAACCATTATCACCACTATAACAACCATTATCACCACTATAAGGACCATTATCACCACTATAACGACCATTATCACCACTATAAGGACCATTATCACCACGATAACATCCATTATCAGCAGTATATGGACCATAATCACCACTATAACGACCACTATCATCACTATAACAACCATTATCGCCACTATAAGGACCATTATCACCACTATAACGACCATTATCACCACTATAAGGACCATTATCACCACTATAACGATCGTTATCACCACAATAACAGACATTATCACCACTATAACGACCATTATCAACACTATAAGGACCATTATCATCACTATAACGATCGTTATCACCACAATAACAGACATTATCACCACTATAACGACCATTATCACAATTAGAACGACCATTATCACCACTATAACGATCATTATCACCACTATAGCGACCATTATCACCACTATAACAACCATTATCACCACTACAACAACCATTATCACCACCACAACAACCATTATTACCACTATAAGAACCATTATCACCACTATAAGGACCATTATCACCACTATGACGACCATTATCACCTCTATAACGACCTTTACCACCACTATAACAACCATTATTACCACTACAACAACCATTATTACCACTATAACAACCATTATCATCAATATAACAACCATTATCACCACTATAAGGACCATTATCACCACTATAACATCCATTATCACCACTATATGGACCATTATTACCACTATAACGACCACTATCATCACTATAACAACCATTATCACCACTATAAGGACCATTATCACCACTGTAACAACCATTATCGCCACTATAAGCACCATTATCACCACTATAACAACTATTATCACCACTATAACAACCATTATCACCACCACAACAACCATTATTACCACTTTTTTTTTTTTTTTTTTTTTTTTTTAACGTGGGGGAAATCTTCAAAAGATACCCCGCGCCTTTGGGGGAGGGCGCGGGGTTATGCCGGTTTTCTACCGGCTAAAACCCCCACGGTGACCCTTCCTGGCGCTACGGGGTGGTCCGGGATCTAAGATTAATTCACCTCGGGACCACCCCTGGCGCGTGCTGCCGGTCTCGGGGGGGCCAGGTGTTGTTGGCCCCCCTGCGCCTCTCGATCTTCCGGCACCAGGAGGTCACACCCGGTGCCGGCACTGCACGGACCGCTTGCAATGGCGTCCGAGCCCCCACTCGGACGCCTGCGGCCCGGGCGGCTCCGGGCTGAACCTTTTACAAGGTTCGTGATCTTTGCCGCGGAGCCGCCATTATCGTGGGTCTACGGGCGCCCGCCGGCCGGAAGAGACAAACTCCCCATATGCCGGGCGGGCGCCCCACCTCACGTAGGGGGGCGGACTAGCTGCGACGCCCGGATCGAGACCGGGGCGTCGCCCGCCCCCCTCTTCGTCTGCGGGCGGGACCGCGACCTCGACGTTCGCGATCCCGCTCCGCGGCCTCCTTCTGCGAGATAACTTTCTCGCAGAAGGAGGCGAAAGCTTGCCACGACCTCTCGCTGGCGAGTATCTCCACGACAACACTGGCCAGCGAGAGGTCCCACCCAATGCAGCAGCGTAGCTGCGTACGTGCCCCGCTAAAGGCGGGGCACTCCTCCAACGTATGTTGGGCGGAGTCTCGCTCCGCCCCACAATGGTGGCAGCACGGTAGCTGCTCCTTCGCGATCCGCCACAGGAACTCACCGAAGTACCCATGCCCGGTGAGAACCTGGGTCATCCGGTAGGTGATCCTTCCAAAGCCGCGGTCCTGCCATTCCATCAATTTCGGCAGGACCGCCCCAACGCCGCGGTGGTCAGCGGCGCCGCTTTCTATGATCTCGCGGCGCCACTTCGTCAGCGCGAAGCGTCGGGCCTGACGCTTGAGGGCCTCTGCCTCTGACTCCAGCCGGGGCACACCCTGCTGGCGGAGGGAACGAAGTCGCCAGTAAACGTGGGCGTCTCCCTCCGCCAGGTAATGGTAGGGAATGAACCCGGCCAGAGTCATCGCCGCCGCGTAGGAGACCGTGCGGTATCCCCTTATCGCCCTGATGGCCATTAGGCGCTGCACGCGGCGCAGCAGTTGCTTGCTGCGCCGGCAGGCCATCAGGGCGTCAGCCCATATCGGGGCCCCGTAAAGGGCCATGGACCGCACGACTCCTGCGTAGAGGCGGCGAACCGTCTCGCCTGGTCCCCCAATATTCGGCAACAGCCGCCCAAGAGCCGCTGCTACCTTCTCTAAACGGGGGACCAGGCGCTTGAAGTGCTCCTCAAAGCGCCAGCGGCTGTCCAGGTAGAGCCCAAGGTATCTCATACCGTTGCCCACCTGGATATTTTCTTCACCTACGCGGATGAATGACTGGGGTGGGGCCTTGCACCGTGGCCGGCAAAACCACATTGCTTCGGTTTTGCCCGCTGAAAGCTCCAACCCCAGTCGTCGGATCGCAACAGCCACCGCTGCCACTCCAGCCTCGGCGAGGCGGATGGTCTCGTGCCACTCCCTCCCGACGGCGAGCACGAGTGTGTCATCGGCGAAGCACACAACTCGCACGCCGGGGGGGAGGGCAACCCGCAGAGCCGCGTCGTACCCGACGTTCCACAAAGTGGGGCCTAAGGCGGACCCCTGGGGTACGCCGCGGTTGATCTCCCTCCGGTGCGTGACACCGTCCCGGCCCGGGTACTCTATCCACCTGTCCCGCAGATAGTCCCCGATCACAGCCCTCAAGTAGGGAGGGACCTCATGATAGATGAGGCCCTCCCCAATCTTATCCCAGGGCAGGGTATTGAAGGCGTTTTTGATGTCTAGGCTGATGCCCAGCGCCACCCCACCCCGGGATATGGCCGACTCCGCAAGGGACCTGACGCGGTGAAGCGCGTCGATGGTGCTTCGTCCCTCGCGGAAGCCGTACTGGCTGTCGGCCAGATCGGGACCATCACGGGCCAGATGCCTGGAGAGTCGGGAAGCTATAACTCGCTCGAAAAGCTTCCCGATCTCGTCCAGGAGCACTATGGGCCGGTACGCAGAGGGAGAATCTGCGGGCCTCCCTTGCTTGCGGAGTAAGACCATCCGCCCCACCTTCCACTGGGACGGAAAATGCCCCGACTGCAGGCAGGCATCGAAAAGACGCCGCAGTCGGGGGGAGAGGACGCGTAGCGCCATCCCCCAGGCACGACCGGGGATGCCGTCAGGGCCCGGAGCTGTGTTCCGGGACACCATACGGCTAATAGCCGCGGCCATTTCCTCCTCCGTGACCCCCAGTTCGTCGGACCAGTTGGTCGGGTCCGACGAGGGAGCAGGTGGCGCAACCTCCGTACTCTGCGGAAACAAAGTGTCCACCACCTGCGCCAGAAAATGGGGGTCCAAGCTCTCCGTTACAGGAGGCGCCCACGGTCGAAGCTTCCCCATGACCGATTTATATGGGCGCCCCCACGGATCCTTGCTTAATGAACGGAGGAGTTCTTCGCATGCCCGGGATTTGGCTTCCCTGATGGCCTGCTGCAGGGACGTGGACAGTGTCCGATATGTCCCATGCAGCACCTCTTCCCTCGCCTCGTCGCGGTTCCTACGACGGCGGGCACGCATGTACCGGCGACGGGCATGCTGACATTCGTTGCGCATCTGCGCAATGCCGCCCGTCCACCAGTACGCGGCTCGCCGCTGGAAGCCTTTGGCCCGGGGCATGGCGGCGTCACACACCATTGTCATAGCGCCTCGGAACCAATCAGCTTCCGCATCCACGTCCGCGACGGGCCCGTCTGGTATCTCAGGCCAGGCCACAGCGAGGGAAGCAGCTATCAGTGCGTCCTCATCCAAGCGCTTAAGCGCCCATCTCCGCGGTGGTGCGGTTCTGTGGCAGCAACGGGTAGCGGAGATATCCATACGGATATAGAGGTGGTCACTTAGCGTTTCCACCTCCTCCGCCACCCTCCAACCCGTTACACGGCGCGCCGCAGGGGGTGTCGCCCATGAAAGGTCGACAATGGACTCCCCCTGCGGACGGACGCACGTGCTAACGGAGCCCCTGTTGAGCAACCGGAGCCCGTATGTCGCTGCCCATTCGAGCACCGCCTCTCCCCTCGCGTTTGTGCTGGGGGACCCCCAGGCATGAGCCTTGGCATTGAAGTCCCCCAGCACGAGGACTGGACGGGGTGAAAATCGGGAGATGCACCTCCCAACCCCATCCAGAAACTCCTCAAAGGACGCGAGGGTCCATCGTGGCGGTGCATAAACGCCCACCACCGCGGTTCCGTCCCAGTGGACAGCCACGAATCCTCGGCCGCGCTCTATCAGCTCGCAGCACGAGGATCCGGGCTGATAATTCCATTTAATCGCCACGGAGCCCTCCTCGTCCCCGAACCAGTCGGTGTGGTCGGGGACATTATAGGGCTCCGCAGCGATCGCCAATCCTATCCGCCACTCGGCCAGGGTGTGGAGGAAAAGATCCTGTGCCCCGGCCGAGTGGTTAAGATTGGCCTGTAATATCGGGCCAGTGGCACGCATTATGGTACGGTGTCCATTGCGCCCTCGGCACCGTCACCACCGGTGCTCGGGGGCACCACCACCACCACGTCCGCCGGGGCGGACGACCCGGACGCCGCTACCGCAGGCGTCGTCGGCTCCGCCGCTGCAGGAGCCAAGGGGGCCATTACTGGCCTGGGTAAAGTTGGGGTTGGGCCTGGGCCCTTCCCCTTCCTCACTTTACGCCGGGAGGACGGCGCGCAAGCCCGCGAGCCGAGCCTATGCCCGGCAGGTCTCCCCAAATCGGTGCATAGGGGGCACCGGGGAGGTGCCGAGCATCTGCTTGCGCGATGACCGGTCAGACCACAGTTATAACAACGGTCCGACCGGTCGACTTCCGCAGTGCACCGCTGCCGGACGTGTCCGACCTCCAAACAGCGGAAGCACTGCAATGGGCGGGCTGGGAGGGCGTCAACCTTGGCTGACACCCAGCCCACCCGTATCCTCCCGGCCGCAACGACCTTCTTGAGGCCGTCCAGGGGGCACCGGACCCAGGCCGTTCCCAGCCCAGAGGGGGCGGTTCGGATCTCACCGACCTTCAATTCCCCCTCTTGGCAGCCAGCGACAGCCGCCACACCCGCACACACTTCCTCCGACGACACGGAGCCGTCGAGGCCCGAAACGCGGAATTCACCGCATTTAAACGGTCGGGCAACGCGGACATCCGTGCCGTCGAAGACGACCCTCAGACGGGCAGCGAGTGCCTCCGCCTTCGCCACTTTACCCTCCCCGGGGATTTCGAGGATAGTAGCGCCAGTAACGCCGAGCCTGACGCGTACCTCTGAAATCCCCAGGTCGGCGAGCCGCACCTTGGATCTGGCCTCAGCCATCACCGCCGCGTGTGTCCGCTTACTCCCAGGGGCTACGGTCAATGTGACCGCAGCTGTCCTGGGAGGGCGTGCCGGGTGTGGCTTTGGCCCCTTCCCGTTGGCCGGAAGCTGAACTGCCTTCGGCTGCGCTTTCGCCTTTTTGGCCAAAGGCGGGGGCGGAGGGGGCGCCGCTTTTCTCACGGCCGCCTTGGCCTTCCGCCCAACCACCTTCGACCACTGCTCCCCTGCAGCAGTGGGTGGCTGGGCGGGCGGTTGGGGCCGCTGCTGCCTCTCCGACGGCGGTTTCGGCTTCGCACCACCAGGCGGCGTGGCGCGAGCCGCAACTCCCTTCTGAGGTATGGCCACCGCAGAAGAAGATTTTGTCCGCTTCTTCTTCTTCTTCGCCGCCGGAGCTGCTGCGTTTGGCGCTGACCTGGGCGCGTCCGCCCGCAGCGGCGGCCTCAGCACGCGGCCCGGGAAGATTTCTTGCCGGAAAGCCGTCAGCTTCCCCTCTATTAGGCTTCTAATAGCCTCCAGCAGCCCTGGCACACCCTCGATGACTCGTGGGCTAGGGACTGCTGATCGCCGTTCAGTGGCACATCCCGACGGTGCTGAAACATCCGCCGGGGGCGCCGTCGAGATGGGAGGGGTCGCAGTTCGCGCTCCAGCGACATCTGTTCCTTGCGGTGGAACAAAAGCGGTCGATGCGGGATTAGGGCAAGGATGCACATCCGCATTCTGTGCAGTGGTCACTCCACTGCAACTTGCCCTAAGAGCCCGTAGCTCCTCTCGCATCGTGGCCACCTCCCGCCGCAGAGACGCCACCTCACTATCGCGTTCGCGCAGCTTAGCCCGCAGCTGGATGGTTTCAACATCCAGCCGCGGAGCAACCTCCGTTGCGGACATCCGCCGATAGGCGTTGATGCTAGCCGCCTGAAGGAACCGGTTGCTCTCCCGGATTGCCCTCACAAAGGTGCCTTTCAGGTTCTTTGAACCCGAGGCAACCTTTTCGAGAAGCCGGCCCTTCTCCAGCACCTCCGCCATGATGTCCGCAACGTGGCGGCCATCCAGCTCTCTCACGATGTCGTCTACCTCATCCAAAGGTAGGTTAGCAGAGCTGGGTGGCCGCGGCGGCACAGAGGGGTCAAATACCTCCTCTTCGTCTCTGAGCTCCGATCTACGGAACTCAGTGGCCCTGGGACGACGCTTCGTCTCAGCTAACGTGGCGCAATCCCCTGACGTAGGCGGGGGCCTGCCACGTTTCCGGCTCTGCTGCCGGTCCATCGACGCAACAGTCGCGGCGGACGCAAACGAGCACTCGGACGCGTCCGAGTCCTCTCCACTGCCGCAGACTGATGCGCTGAGTGAAGCGCCGTCCAGCACCTTCCTCCGCGTCCTCGACCGTCCCCGATCGACCCTGGACAGTCGAACGGAGGGCCGAGCGAGGGCCAACAAAATGTCAGCACACGTCGGCACAGTAGGTCGGGAGTGTTCTCCCACGCAGTCCCGCCGCTGCCGCACTTCCCTGTCACGTTGTCGCGTGGCAGGGCCTTCCTGTTCGCCAGTTGCATTACTAGACACGGTGGCCTGGTCGTCTACCACCTGTGCCTCACGGTCGTTGGATGACGACGTGGTAGGGCCCGCTTGACTACCCTGGTCCACGCCGGTACTGGGGGATCCGACGCCCCCTGCACGGTAAACGTTAACTCCGTTTTCACTACTCATCATTCATTTGTTAATTATGTACGTTTTCGGGCCGCCGCCCACTCCGTCCCGCTCCCGTCGCCCGCCGTTTCAATCCTCCGTGCGAGCCTTACCGGCTTGGGAGGCCCTGCCGGGGTCCGAAGACCCCACCGGCATCGCCTCGCACATCATCGGACCTACTTTAGGAAACGACGAGAACATCCCCTTTTAGTCGCCTCGTACGACAGGCAGGAGCTTACCGTAGCTGTATTCTGCTCCCCACCTACAGGGAGGGTTTATCTTCGGGGTTTTCATTCCCCTAGTCCATTTGGTCCGCGACTGCTTATTCGTCACCAGAGAAGGTGCTTATTTCGCAGCTAACCAGCATATCTGCTGGCCGTTCCCCTATCCGCCACCTGGGGACGCGCCCGGTCGCGGTGGACACCGCACCCAGGGGGTGAAACCCCTGGCCGGGACCATTATTACCACTATAACAACCATTATCATCAATATAACAATCATTATCGCCACTATAACAACTATTATCACCACTATAACAACCATGATCATCACTATAAGGACCATTATCATCACTATAACGATCGTTATCACCACAATAACAACCATTATCACCACTATAACGTCTATTATCACAACTATAACGACCACTATCACGACTATAACAACCATTATCACCACTTTAACGACCAATATCAGTACTGTAACAACCATTATCAAAACTATAACAACCTTTATCACCACTATAACAACCGTTATCACCACTATAGCAACCTTTATCACCACTATAGCGACCACTATCAACACTATAATCACCATTATCAGCACTATAACAGCAATTATCAGTACTATAACAACCATTATCAAAAATATAACAACCTTTATCACCACTATAACAACCGTTATCACCACTATAGCAACCATTATCACCACTATAAGGACCATTATCACCACTATAACGACCATTATTACCACTATAAGGACCATTATCACCACGATAACATCCATTATCACCACTATAAGGACCATTATCACCACGATAACATCCATTATCACCAGTATATGGACCATTATCACCACTATAACGACCACTATCATCACTATAACAACCAATATCACCACTATAAGTACCATTATCACCACTATAACGACCATTATCACCACTATAAGGACCATTATCACCACTATAACGACCACTATCATCACTATAACAACCATTATCACCACTACAACAACCATTATCACCACTACAACAACCATTATTACCACTATAACAACCATTATCATCAATATAACAACCATTATCGCCACTATAACAACTATTATCACCACTATAACAACCATGATCACCACTATAAGGACCATTATCATCACTATAACGATCGTTATCACCACAATAACAACCATTATCACCACTATAACGTCTATTATCACAACTATAACGACCACTATCACGACTATAACAACCATTATCACCACTTTAACGACCAATATCAGTACTGTAACAACCATTATCAAAACTATAACAACCTTTATCACCACTATAACAACCGTTATCACCACTATAGCAACCTTTATCACCACTATAGCGACCACTATCAACACTATAATCACCATTATCAGCACTATAACAGCAATTATCAGTACTATAACAACCATTATCAAAAATATAACAACCTTTATCACCACTATAACAACCGTTATCACCACTATAGCAACCATTATCACCACTATAAGGACCATTATCACCACTATAACGACCATTATTACCACTATAAGGACCATTATCACCACGATAACATCCATTATCACCACTATAAGGACCATTATCACCACGATAACATCCATTATCACCAGTATATGGAACATTATCACCACTATAACGACCACTATCATCACTATAACAACCAATATCACCACTATAAGTACCATTATCACCACTATAACGACCATTATCACCACTATAAGGACCATTATCACCACTATAACGACCACTATCATCACTATAACAACCATTATCACCACTACAACAACCATTATCACCACTACAACAACCATTATTACCACTATAACAACCATTATCATCAATATAACAACCATTATCGCCACTATAACAACTATTATCACCACTATAACAACCATGATCACCACTATAAGGACCATTATCATCACTATAACGATCGTTATCACCACAATAACAGACATTATCACCACTATGACGACCATTATCACAATTAGAACGACCATTACCACCACTTTAACGACCATTATCAGTACTGTAACAACCATTATCAAAACTATAACAACCTTTATCACCACTATAACAACCGTTATCACAACTATAGCAACCATTATCACCACTATAGCGACCATTATCACCACTATAACAACCATTATCACCACTGTAACAACCATTATCGCCACTATAAGCACCATTATCACCACTATAACAACTATTATCACCACTATAACAACCATTATCACCACTATAACGACTATTATCACAACTATAACGACCACTATCACGACTATAACAACCATTATCACCACTTTAACGACCATTTACAATACTGTAACAACCATTATCAAAACTATAACAACCTTTATCACCACTATAACAACCGTTATCACCACTATAGCAACCATTATCACCACTATAACGACCACTATCACGACTATGACAACCATTATCACCACTATAACGACAATTCCCATCACTATAACAACCATTATCACCACTATAACAACCATTATCACCACTATAAGGACCATTATCACCACTATAACGACCATTATCACCACTATAAGGACCATTATCACCACGATAACATCCATTATCAGCAGTATATGGACCATAATCACCACTATAACGACCACTATCATCACTATAACAACCATTATCGCCACTATAAGGACCATTATCACCACTATAACGACCATTATCACCACTATAAGGACCATTATCACCACTATAACGACTAATATCACAATTAGAACGACCATTATCACCATTATAACGACCATTCTCATCATTATAACATCCATTATCACCACTATATGGACCATTATCACCACTATAACGACCACTATCATCACTATAACAAACATTATCACCACTATACGGACCATTATCACCACTATAACGACCATTATCACCTCTATAAGGACCACTGTCACGACTATAACAACCACTATCACCACTATAAGGACCATTGTCACCACTATAAGGACCATTATCACCACCATAACGACCATTATCACAATTAGAACGACCATTATCACCACTATAACGACCATTATCACAATTAGAACGACCATTATCACCACTATAACGACCATTATCACCACTATAACGACCATTATCACCACTACAACGACCATTATCACCACTTTAACGGCCATTATCACCACTATAACGGCCATTATCACCGCTATAACGACCATTATCACCACTACAACAACCACTATCACGACTATGACAACCATTATCACATCTATAACGACCATTCTCACCGCTATAACAACCATTATCACCACTATGACAACCATTATCACCACTATATGGACCATTATCACCACTATAACGACCTCTATCACCACTATAGCAACCATTATCACCACTATAAGGACTATTATAACCACTATGACGACCATTATCACCTCTATAACAACCATTATCACCACTATATGGACCATTATCACCACTATAACGACCATTATCACCACTATAAGGACCATTATCACCACGATAACATCCATTATCACCAGTATATGGACCATTATCACCACCATAACGACCACTATCATCACTATAACAACCATTATCACCACTATAAGGACCATTATTACCACTATAGGAACCATCATCACCACTATAAGGACCATTATCACCACTATAGCGACCATTATCACCACTATAACGACCCCTATCACGAATATGACAACTTTTATCACCACTATAACAACCGTTATCACCACTATAGCGACCATTATCACCACTATAACAACCATTATCACCACTATAAGGACCATTATCACCACTATAACGACCATTATCAACACTATAAGGACCATTATCATCACTATAACGATCGTTATCACCACAATAACAGACATTATCACCACTATGACGACCATTATCACAATTAGAACGACCATTATCACCACTATAACGACCACTATCACCACTATAACGACCATTATCACCACTATAGCGCCAATTATCAACACTATAACCACCATTATCAGCATTATATCAACAATTATCAATACTATAACAACCATTATCACCACTATAACGTCTATTATCACCACTATAACGACCACTATCACGACTATAACAACCATTATCACCACTTTAACGACCATTATCAGTACTGTAACAACCATTATCAAAACTATAACAACCTTTGTCACCACTATAACAACCGTTATCACAACTATAGCAACCATTATCACCACTATAGCGACCATTATCACCACTATAACAACCATTATCACCACTACAACAACCATTATCACCACTACAACAACCATTATTACCACTATAACAACCATTATCATCAATATAACAACCATTATCGCCACTATAACAACTATTATCACCACTATAACAACCATGATCACCACTATAAGGACCATTATCATCACTATAACGATCGTTATCACCACAATAACAGACATTATCACCACTATGACGACCATTATCACAATTAGAACGACCATTACCACCACTTTAACGACCATTATCAGTACTGTAACAACCATTATCAAAACTATAACAACCTTTATCACCACTATAACAACCGTTATCACAACTATAGCAACCATTTTCACCACTATAGCGACCATTATCAACACTATAATCACCATTATCAGCACTATAACAGCAATTATCAGTACTATAACAACCATTATCAAATATGTAACAACCTTTATCACCACTATAACAACCGTTATCACCACTATAGCAACCATTATCACCACTATAACGACCACTATCACCACTGTAACGACCACTATCACGACTATGACAACCATTATCACATCTATAACGACCATTCTCACCACTATAACAACCATTATCACCACTATGACAACCATTATCACCACTATATGGACCATTATCACCACTATATGGACCATTATCACCACTATAACGACCACTATCATCACTATAACAACCATTATCACCACTATAAGGACCATTATCACCACTATAACAACCATTATCACCACTGTAACAACCGTTATCGCCACTATAAGCACCATTATCACCACTATAACAACTATTATCACCACTATAACAACCATTATCACCACTACAACAACCATTATTACCACTATAAAAACCATTATCATCAATATAACAATCATTATCGCCACTATAACAACTATTATCACCACTATAACAACCATGATCATCACTATAAGGACCATTATCATCACTATAACGATCGTTATCACCACAATAACAACCATTATCACCACTATAACGACTATTATCACAACTATAACGACCACTATCACGACTATAACAACCATTATCACCACTACAACAACCACTATCACGACTATGATAACCATTATCACCACTATAACGCCCATTCTCACCACCATAACAACCATTATCACCACTATGACAACCATTATCACCACTATATGGACCATTATCACCACTATAACGACCTCTATCACCACTATAGCAACCATTATCACCACTATAGGGACTATTATCACCACTATGACGACCATTATCACCTCTATAACAACCATTATCACCACTATTCGGACCATTATCGCCACTATAACGACCACTATCATCACTATAACAACCATTATCACCACTATACGGACCATTATCACCACGATAACATCCATTATCACCAGTATATGGACCATTATCACCACCATAACGACCATTATCACCACTATAACAACCATTATCACCACTATTCGGACCATTATCGCCACTATAACGACCACTATCATCACTATAACAACCATTATCACCACTATAAGGACCATTATCACCACTATGACGACAACTATCACGACTATAACAACCATTATCACAAATTTAACGGCCATTATCACCACAGTAACGGCCATTATCACCACTATAGCGACCATTATCAAAGCTATAACCACCATTATCAACACTATAACAACAATTATCACTACTATAACAACCATTACCAATACTATAACAACCTTTAATAGCACTATGACAACCGTTATCACCACTATAGCAACCATTATCACCACTATAACAACCATTATCACCACTGTAACAACCATTATCGCCACTATAAGCACCATTATCACCACTATAACAACTATTATCACCACTATAACAACCTTTATCACCACTATGACGACTATTATCACAACTATAACGACCACTATCACGACTATAACAACCATTATCACCACTTTAACGATCATTATCAATACTGTAACAAGCATTATCAAAACTATAACAACCTTTATCACCACTATAACAACCGTTATCACCACTATAGCAACCATTATCACCACTATAACGACCACTATCACGACTATGACAACCATTATCACCACTATAACAACTATTATCACCACTATAACAACCATTATCACCACTACAACAACCATTATCACCACTACAACAACCATTATTACCACTATAAGAACCATCATCACCACTATAAGGACCATTATCACCACTATGACGACCATTATCACCTCTATAACGACCTTTACCGCCACTATAACAACCATTATCACCACTACAACAACCATTATTACCACTATAGCGACCACTATCAACACTATAATCACCATTATCAGCACTATAACAATAATTATCAGTACTACAACAACCATTATCAAAAATATAACAACCTTTATCACCACTATAACAACCGTTATCACCACTATAGCGACCATTATCACCACTATAACGACCACTATCACGACTATGACAACTTTTATCACCACTATAACAACCGTTATCACCACTATAGCGACCATTATCACCACTATAACAACCATTATCACCACTATAAGGACCATTATCACCACTATAACGACCATTATCAACACTATAAGGACCATTATCATCACTATAACGATCGTTATCACCACAATAACAGACATTATCACCACTATGACGACCATTATCACAATTAGAACGACCATTATCACCACTATAACGACCACTATCACCACTATAACGACCATTATCACCACTATAGCGCCCATTATCAACACTATAACCACCATTATCAGCATTATATCAACAATTATCAATACTATAACAACCATTATCACCACTATAAGGACCATTATCACCACCATAACAACCATTATCACCACTATAACCACCATTATCACCACTATAACGACCACTATCAACACTATAACCACCATTATCACCACTATAACAACCATTATCACCACTATAACGACCATTATCACCACTGTAACGACCACTATCACGACTATGACAACCATTATCACATCTATAACGACCATTCTCACCACTATAACAACCATTATCACCACTATGACAACCATTATCACCACTATATGGACCATTATCACCACTATATGGACCATTATCACAACTATAACGACCACTATCATCACTATAACAACCATTATCACCACTATAAGGACCATTATCACCACTATAACATCCATTATCACCACTATATGGACCATTATCACCACTATAACGACCAGTATCATCACTATAACAACCATTATCACCACTATACGGACCATTATCACCACTATAACGACCATTATCACCACTATAAGGACCATTACCAACACTATGACAACCATTATCACCACTACAACAACCATTATCACCACTACAACAACCATTATCACCACTATATGGACCATTATCACCACTATAACGACTATTATCACCACTATAACGACCACTGTCACGACTATAACAACCATTATCACCACTATAGGGACCATTGTCACCACTATAAGGACCATTATCACCACCATAACGACCATTATCACAATTAGAACGACCATTATCACCACTATAACGACCATTATCACAATTAGAACGACCATTATCACCACTATAACGATCATTATCACCACTATAGCGACCATTATCACCACTATAACAACCATTATCACCACTACACCAACCATTATCACCACCACAACAACCATTATTACCACTATAAGAACCATTCTCACCACTATAAGGACCATTATCACCACTATGACGACCATTATCACCTCTATAACGACCTTTACCACCACTATAACAACCATTATTACCACTACAACAACCATTATTACCACTATAACAACCATTATCATCAATATAACGACCATTATCGCCACTATAACAACTATTATCACCACTATAACAACCATGATCACCACCATAAGGACCATTATCATCACTATAACGATCGTTACCACCACAATAACAGACATTATCACCACTATGACGACCATTATCACAATTAGAACGACCATTACCACCACTTTAACGACCATTATCAGTACTGTAACAACCATTATCAAAACTATAACAACCTTTATCACCACTATAACAACCGTTATCACAACTATAGCAACCATTATCACCACTATAGCGACCATTATCAACACTATAATCACCATTATCAGCACTATAACAGCAATTATCAGTACTATAACAACCATTATCAAATATGTAACAACCTTTATCACCACTATAACAACCGTTATCACCACTATAGCAACCATTATCACCATTATAACGACCATTATCACCACTGTAACGACCACTATCACGACTATGACAACCATTATCACATCTATAACGACCATTCTCACCACTATAACAACCATTATCACCACTATGACAACCATTATCACCACTATATGGACCATTATCACCACTATATGGACCATTATCACCACTATAACGACCACTATCATCACTATAACAACCATTATCACCACTATAAGGACCATTATCACCACTATAACATCCATGATCACCACTATATGGACCATTATTACCACTATAACGACCACTATCATCACTATAACAACCATTATCACCACTATAACAACCATTATCACCACTACATGGACCATTATCACCACTATAACGACCACTATCATCATTATAACTACCATTATCACCACTATATCATCCATTATCACCACTATATGGACCATTATTACCACTATAACGACCACTATCATCACTATAACAAGCATTATCACCACTATACGGACCATTATCACCACTATAACGACCATTATCACCACTATAACGACCACTATCACGACTATAACAACCATTATCACAACTTTAACGGCCATTATCACCACTATAACGGCCATTATCACCACTATAGCGACCATTATCAAAGCTATAACCACCATTATCAGCACTATAACAACAATTATCACTACTATAACAACCATTACCAATACTATAACAACCTTTAATACCACTATGACAACCGTTATCACCACTATAGCAACCATTATAACCACTATAACAACCATTATCACCACTGTAACAACCATTATCGCCACTATAAGCACCATTATCACCACTATAACAACTATTATCACCACTATAACAACCATTATCACCACTACAACAACCATTATCACCACTATGACAACCATTATCACCACTATATGGACCATTATCACCACTATATGGACCATTATCACCACTATAACGACCACTATCATCACTATGACAACCATTATCACCACTATATGGACCATTATCACCACTATATGGACCATTATCACCACTATAACGACCACTATCATCACTATAACAACCATTATCACCACTATAAGGACCATTATCACCACAATAACGACCATTATCACCACTATAAGGACCATTATCACCACTATAACGACCACTATTACGACTATGACAACCATTATCACCACTATAACGACAATTCCCACCACTATAACAACCATTATCACCACTATATGGACCATTATCACCACTATAACGACCACTATCACCACTGTAGCAACCATTATCCCCACTATAAGGACCGTTATCACCACTATAACGACCATTATCACCACTATAAGGACCATTTTCACCACTATAACGACCACTATCACAATTACAACGGCCATTATCACCACTATAACGACCATTATCACCACTATAACGACCATTATCAACACTATAACCACCATTATCAGCACTATAACAACAATTATCAATACTATAACAACCATTATCATCACTATAACGACTATTATCACCACTATAACGACCACTATCACGACTATAACAACCATTATCACAACTTTAACGGTCATTATCACCACTATAACGGCCATTATCACCACTATAGCGACCATTATCAAAGCAATAACCACCATTATCAGCACTATAACAACAATTATCATTACTATAACAACCATTACCAATACTATTACAACCTTTAATACCACTATGACAACCGTTATCACCACTATAGCAACCATTATCACCACTATAACAACCACCATCACGACTATGATAACCATTATCACCACTATAACGACCATTCTCACCACCATAACAACCATTATCACCACTATGACAACCATTATCACCACTATATGGACCATTATCACCACTATAACGACCTCTATCACCACTATAGCAACCATTATCACCACTATAGGGACTATTATCACCACTATGACGACCATTATCACCTCTATAACAACCATTATCACCACTATTCGGACCATTATCGCCACTATAACGACCACTATCATCACTATAACAACCATTATCACCACTATAAGGACCATTATCACCACTATGACGACAACTATCACGACTATAACAACCATTATCACAACTTTAACGGCCATTATCACCACAGTAACGGCCATTATCACCACTATAGCGACCATTATCAAAGCTATAACCACCATTATCAACACTATAACAACAATTATCACTACTATAACAACCATTACCAATACTATAACAACCTTTAATAGCACTATGACAACCGTTATCACCACTATAGCAACCATTATCACCACTATAACAACCATTATCACCACTGTAACAACCATTATCGCCACTATAAGCACCATTATCACCACTATAACAACTATTATCACCACTATAACAACCATTATCACCACTATGACGACTATTATCACAACTATAACGACCACTATCACGACTATAACAACCATTATCACCACTTTAACGATCATTATCAATACTGTAACAAGCATTATCAAAACTATAACAACCTTTATCACCACTATAACAACCGTTATCACCACTATAGCAACCATTATCACCACTATAACGACCACTATCACGACTATGACAACCATTATCACCACTATAACAACTATTATCACCACTATAACAACCATTATCACCACTACAACAACCATTATCACCACTACAACAACCATTATTACCACTATAAGAACCATCATCACCACTATAAGGACCATTATCACCACTATGACGACCATTATCACCTCTATAACGACCTTTACCGCCACTATAACAACCATTATCACCACTACAACAACCATTATTACCACTATAGCGACCACTATCAACACTATAATCACCATTATCAGCACTATAACAATAATTATCAGTACTACAACAACCATTATCAAAAATATAACAACCTTTATCACCACTATAACAACCGTTATCACCACTACAGCGACCATTATCACCACTATAACGACCACTATCACGACTATGACAACTTTTATCACCACTATAACAACCGTTATCACCACTATAGCGACCATTATCACCACTATAACAACCATTATCACCACTATAAGGACCATTATCACCACCATAACAACCATTATCACCACTATAACCACCATTATCACCACTATAACGACCACTATCAACACTATAACCACCATTATCACCACTATAGCAACCATTATCACCACTATAACGACCATTATCACCACTGTAACGACCACTATCACGACTATGACAACCATTATCACATCTATAACGACCATTCTCACCACTATAACAACCATTATCACCACTATGACAACCATTATCACCACTATATGGACCATTATCACCACTATATGGACCATTATCACAACTATAACGACCACTATCATCACTATAACAACCATTATCACCACTATAAGGACCATTATCACCACTATAACATCCATTATCACCACTATATGGACCATTATCACCACTATAACGACCACTATCATCACTATAACAACCATTATCACCACTATACGGACCATTATCACCACTATAACGACCATTATCACCACTATAAGGACCATTACCAACACTATGACAACCATTATCACCACTACAACAACCATTATCACCACTATTACAACCATTATCACCACTATATGGACCATTATCACCACTATAACGACTATTATCACCACTATAACGACCACTGTCACGACTATAACAACCATTATCACCACTATAGGGACCATTGTCACCACTATAAGGACATTTATCACCACCATAACGACCATTATCACCACTATAACGACCACTATCATCATTATAACTACCATTATCACCACTATATCATCCATTATCACCACTATATGGACCATTATTACCACTATAACGACCACTATCATCACTATAACAAGCATTATCACCACTATACGGACCATTATCACCACTATAACGACCATTATCACCACTATAACGGCCACTATCACGACTATAACAACCATTATCACAACTTTAACGGCCATTATCACCACTATAACGGCCATTATCACCACTATAGCGACCATTATCAAAGCTATAACCACCATTATCAGCACTATAACAACAATTATCACTACTATAACAACCATTACCAATACTATAACAACCTTTAATACCACTATGACAACCGTTATCACCACTATAGCAACCATTATCACCACTATAACAACCATTATCACCACTGTAACAACCATTATCAAAACTATAACAACCTTTGTCACCACTATAACAACCGTTATCACAACTATAGCAACCATTATCACCACTATAGCGACCATTATCAACACTATAATCACCATTATCAGCACTATAACAGCAATTATCAGTACTATAACAACCATTATCAAATATGTAACAACCTTTATCACCACTATAACAACCGTTATCACCACTATAGCAACCATTATCACCACTATAACGACCACTATTACCACTGTAACGACCACTATCACGACTATGACAACCATTATCACATCTATAACGACCATTCTCACCACTATAACAACCATTATCACCGCTATGACAACCATTATCACCACTATATGGACCATTATCACCACTATATGGACCATTATCACCACTATAACGACCACTATCATCACTATAACAACCATTATCACCACTATAAGGACCATTATCACCACTATAACAACCATTATCACCACTGTAACAACCATTATCGCCACTATAAGCACCATTATCACCACTATAACAACTATTATCACCACTATAACAACCATTATCACCACTACAACAACCATTATTACCACTATAAAAACCATTATCATCAATATAACAATCATTATCGCCACTATAACAACTATTATCACCACTATAACAACCATGATCATCACTATAAGGACCATTATCATCACTATAACGATCGTTATCACCACAATAACAACCATTATCACCACTATAACGACTATTATCACAACTATAACGACCACTATCACGACTATAACAACCAGTATCACCACTTTAACGACCATTATCAATACTGTAACAACCATTATCAAAACTATAACAACGTTTATCACCACTATAACAACCGTTATCACCACTATAGCAACCATTATCACCACTATAACGACCACTATCACGACTATGACAACCATTATCACCACTATAACAACAATTCCCATCACTATAACAACCATTATCACCACTATAACAACCATTATCACCACTATAAGGACCATTATCACCACTATAACGACCATTATCACCACTATAAGGACCATTATCACCACGATAACATCCATTATCAGCAGTATATGGACCATTATCACCACTATAACGACCACTATCATCACTATAACAACCATTATCGCCACTATAAGGACCATTATCACCACTATAACGACCATTATCACCACTATAAGGACCATTATCACCACTATAACGACTAATATCACAATTAGAACGACCATTATCACCATTATAACGACCATTCTCATCATTATAACATCCATTATCACCACTATATGGACCATTATCACCACTATAACGACCACTATCATCACTATAACAAACATTATCACCACTATACGGACCATTATCACCACTATAACGACCATTATCACCACTATAAGGACCACTGTCACGACTATAACAACCACTATCACCACTATAAGGACCATTGTCACCACTATAAGGACCATTATCACCACCATAACGACCATTATCACAATTAGAACGACCATTATCACCACTATAACGACCATTATCACAATTAGAACGACCATTATCACCACTATAACGACCATTATCACCACTATAACGACCATTATCACCACTACAACAACCATTATCACCACTATTACAACCATTATCACCACTATATGGACCATTATCACCACTATAACGACTATTATCACCACTATAACGACCACTGTCACGACTATAACAACCATTATCACCACTATAGGGACCATTGTCACCACTATAAGGACATTTATCACCACCATAACGACCATTATCACAATTAGAACGACCATTATCACCACTATAACGACCATTATCACAATTAGAACGACCATTATCACCACTATTACAACCATTATCACCACTATATGGACCATTATCACCACTATAACGACTATTATCACCACTATAACGACCACTGTCACGACTATAACAACCATTATCACCACTATAGGGACCATTGTCACCACTATAAGGACATTTATCACCACCATAACGACCATTATCACAATTAGAACGACCATTATCACCACTATAACGACCATTATCACAATTAGAACGACCATTATCACCACTATGACGACCATTATCACAATTAGAACGACCATTACCACCACTTTAACGACCATTATCAGTACTGTAACAACCATTATCAAAACTATAACAACCTTTATCACCACTATAACAACCGTTATCACAACTATAGCAACCATTATCACCACTATAGCGACCATTATCAACACTATAATCACCATTATCAGCACTATAACAACAATTATCAGTACTATAACAACCATTATCAAATATGTAACAACCTTTATCACCACTATAACAACCGTTATCACCACTATAGCAACCATTATCACCACTATAACGACCATTATCACCACTGTAACGACCACTATCACGACTATGACAACCATTATCACATCTATAACGACCATTCTCACCACTATAACAACCATTATCACCACTATGACAACCATTATCACCACTATATGGACCATTATCACCACTATATGGACCATTATCACCACTATAACGACCACTATCATCACTATAACAACCATTATCACCACTATAAGGACCATTATCACCACTATAACATCCATTATCACCACTATATGGACCATTATCACCACTATATGGACCATTATCACCACTATAACGACCACTATCATCACTATAACAACCATTATCACCACTATAAGGACCATTATCACCACTATAACATCCATTATCACCACTATATGGACCATTATCACCACTATAACAACCATTATCACCACTATAAGGACCATTATCACCACTATAACGACCATTATCACCACTATAAGGACCATTATCACCACGATAACATCCATTATCAGCAGTATATGGACCATAATCACCACTATAACGACCACTATCATCACTATAACAACCATTATCGCCACTATAAGGACCATTATCACCACTATAACGACCATTATCACCACTATAAGGACCATTATCACCACTATAACGACTAATATCACAATTAGAACGACCATTATCACCATTATAACGACCATTCTCATCATTATAACATCCATTATCACCACTATATGGACCATTATCACCACTATAACGACCACTATCATCACTATAACAAACATTATCACCACTATACGGACCATTATCACCACTATAACGACCATTATCACCTCTATAAGGACCACTGTCACGACTATAACAACCACTATCACCACTATAAGGACCATTGTCACCACTATAAGGACCATTATCACCACCATAACGACCATTATCACAATTAGAACGACCATTATCACCACTATAACGACCATTATCACAATTAGAACGACCATTATCACCACTATAACGACCATTATCACCACTATAACGACCATTATCACCACTACAACAACCATTATCACCACTATTACAACCATTATCACCACTATATGGACCATTATCACCACTATAACGACTATTATCACCACTATAACGACCACTGTCACGACTATAACAACCATTATCACCACTATAGGGACCATTGTCACCACTATAAGGACATTTATCACCACCATAACGACCATTATCACAATTAGAACGACCATTATCACCACTATAACGACCATTATCACAATTAGAACGACCATTATCACCACTATAACGACCATTATCACAATTAGAACGACCATTATCACCACTATAACAACCATTATCACCACTACACCAACCATTATCACCACCACAACAACCATTATTACCACTATAAGAACCATTATCACCACTATAAGGACCATTATCACCACTATGACGACCATTATCACAATTAGAACGACCATTACCACCACTTTAACGACCATTATCAGTACTGTAACAACCATTATCAAAACTATAACAACCTTTATCACCACTATAACAACCGTTATCACAACTATAGCAACCATTATCACCACTATAGCGACCATTATCAACACTATAATCACCATTATCAGCACTATAACAACAATTATCAGTACTATAACAACCATTATCAAATATGTAACAACCTTTATCACCACTATAACAACCGTTATCACCACTATAGCAACCATTATCACCACTATAACGACCATTATCACCACTGTAACGACCACTATCACGACTATGACAACCATTATCACATCTATAACGACCATTCTCACCACTATAACAACCATTATCACCACTATGACAACCATTATCACCACTATATGGACCATTATCACCACTATATGGACCATTATCACCACTATAACGACCACTATCATCACTATAACAACCATTATCACCACTATAAGGACCATTATCACCACTATAACATCCATTATCACCACTCTATGGACCATTATCACCACTATATGGACCATTATCACCACTATAACGACCACTATCATCACTATAACAACCATTATCACCACTATAAGGACCATTATCACCACTATAACATCCATTATCACCACTATATGGACCATTATCACCACTATAACAACCATTATCACCACTATAAGGACCATTATCACCACTATAACGACCATTATCACCACTATAAGGACCATTATCACCACGATAACATCCATTATCAGCAGTATATGGACCATAATCACCACTATAACGACCACTATCATCACTATAACAACCATTATCGCCACTATAAGGACCATTATCACCACTATAACGACCATTATCACCACTATAAGGACCATTATCACCACTATAACGACTAATATCACAATTAGAACGACCATTATCACCATTATAACGACCATTCTCATCATTATAACATCCATTATCACCACTATATGGACCATTATCACCACTATAACGACCACTATCATCACTATAACAAACATTATCACCACTATACGGACCATTATCACCACTATAACGACCATTATCACCTCTATAAGGACCACTGTCACGACTATAACAACCACTATCACCACTATAAGGACCATTGTCACCACTATAAGGACCATTATCACCACCATAACGACCATTATCACAATTAGAACGACCATTATCACCACTATAACGACCATTATCACAATTAGAACGACCATTATCACCACTATAACGACCATTATCACCACTATAACGGCCATTATCACCGCTATAACGACCATTATCACCACTACAACAACCACTATCACGACTATGACAACCATTATCACATCTATAACGACCATTCTCACCGCTATAACAACCATTATCACCACTATGACAACCATTATCACCACTATATGGACCATTATCACCACTATAACGACCTCTATCACCACTATAGCAACCATTATCACCACTATAAGGACTATTATAACCACTATGACGACCATTATCACCTCTATAACAACCATTATCACCACTATATGGACCATTATCACCACTATAACGACCATTATCACCACTATAAGGACCATTATCACCACGATAACATCCATTATCACCAGTATATGGACCATTATCACCACCATAACGACCACTATCATCACTATAACAACCATTATCACCACTATAAGGACCATTATTACCACTATAGGAACCATCATCACCACTATAAGGACCATTATCACCACTATAGCGACCATTATCACCACTATAACGACCCCTATCACGAATATGACAACTTTTATCACCACTATAACAACCGTTATCACCACTATAGCGACCATTATCACCACTATAACAACCATTATCACCACTATAAGGACCATTATCACCACTATAACGACCATTATCAACACTATAAGGACCATTATCATCACTATAACGATCGTTATCACCACAATAACAGACATTATCACCACTATGACGACCATTATCACAATTAGAACGACCATTATCACCACTATAACGACCACTATCACCACTATAACGACCATTATCACCACTATAGCGCCAATTATCAACGCTATAACCACCATTATCAGCATTATATCAACAATTATCAATACTATAACAACCATTATCACCACTATAACGTCTATTATCACCACTATAACGACCACTATCACGACTATAACAACCATTATCACCACTTTAACGACCATTATCAGTACTGTAACAACCATTATCAAAACTATAACAACCTTTGTCACCACTATAACAACCGTTATCACAACTATAGCAACCATTATCACCACTATAGCGACCATTATCACCACTATAACAACCATTATCACCACTACAACAACCATTATCACCACTACAACAACCATTATTACCACTATAACAACCATTATCATCAATATAACAACCATTATCGCCACTATAACAACTATTATCACCACTATAACAACCATGATCACCACTATAAGGACCATTATCATCACTATAACGATCGTTATCACCACAATAACAGACATTATCACCACTATGACGACCATTATCACAATTAGAACGACCATTACCACCACTTTAACGACCATTATCAGTACTGTAACAACCATTATCAAAACTATAACAACCTTTATCACCACTATAACAACCGTTATCACAACTATAGCAACCATTTTCACCACTATAGCGACCATTATCAACACTATAATCACCATTATCAGCACTATAACAGCAATTATCAGTACTATAACAACCATTATCAAATATGTAACAACCTTTATCACCACTATAACAACCGTTATCACCACTATAGCAACCATTATCACCACTATAACGACCACTATCACCACTGTAACGACCACTATCACGACTATGACAACCATTATCACATCTATAACGACCATTCTCACCACTATAACAACCATTATCACCACTATGACAACCATTATCACCACTATATGGACCATTATCACCACTATATGGACCATTATCACCACTATAACGACCACTATCATCACTATAACAACCATTATCACCACTATAAGGACCATTATCACCACTATAACAACCATTATCACCACTGTAACAACCGTTATCGCCACTATAAGCACCATTATCACCACTATAACAACTATTATCACCACTATAACAACCATTATCACCACTACAACAACCATTATTACCACTATAAAAACCATTATCATCAATATAACAATCATTATCGCCACTATAACAACTATTATCACCACTATAACAACCATGATCATCACTATAAGGACCATTATCATCACTATAACGATCGTTATCACCACAATAACAACCATTATCACCACTATAACGACTATTATCACAACTATAACGACCACTATCACGACTATAACAACCATTATCACCACTACAACAACCACTATCACGACTATGATAACCATTATCACCACTATAACGCCCATTCTCACCACCATAACAACCATTATCACCACTATGACAACCATTATCACCACTATATGGACCATTATCACCACTATAACGACCTCTATCACCACTATAGCAACCATTATCACCACTATAGGGACTATTATCACCACTATGACGACCATTATCACCTCTATAACAACCATTATCACCACTATTCGGACCATTATCGCCACTATAACGACCACTATCATCACTATAACAACCATTATCACCACTATACGGACCATTATCACCACGATAACATCCATTATCACCAGTATATGGACCATTATCACCACCATAACGACCATTATCACCACTATAACAACCATTATCACCACTATTCGGACCATTATCGCCACTATAACGACCACTATCATCACTATAACAACCATTATCACCACTATAAGGACCATTATCACCACTATGACGACAACTATCACGACTATAACAACCATTATCACAAATTTAACGGCCATTATCACCACAGTAACGGCCATTATCACCACTATAGCGACCATTATCAAAGCTATAACCACCATTATCAACACTATAACAACAATTATCACTACTATAACAACCATTACCAATACTATAACAACCTTTAATAGCACTATGACAACCGTTATCACCACTATAGCAACCATTATCACCACTATAACAACCATTATCACCACTGTAACAACCATTATCGCCACTATAAGCACCATTATCACCACTATAACAACTATTATCACCACTATAACAACCATTATCACCACTATGACGACTATTATCACAACTATAACGACCACTATCACGACTATAACAACCATTATCACCACTTTAACGATCATTATCAATACTGTAACAAGCATTATCAAAACTATAACAACCTTTATCACCACTATAACAACCGTTATCACCACTATAGCAACCATTATCACCACTATAACGACCACTATCACGACTATGACAACCATTATCACCACTATAACAACTATTATCACCACTATAACAACCATTATCACCACTACAACAACCATTATCACCACTACAACAACCATTATTACCACTATAAGAACCATCATCACCACTATAAGGACCATTATCACCACTATGACGACCATTATCACCTCTATAACGACCTTTACCGCCACTATAACAACCATTATCACCACTACAACAACCATTATTACCACTATAGCGACCACTATCAACACTATAATCACCATTATCAGCACTATAACAATAATTATCAGTACTACAACAACCATTATCAAAAATATAACAACCTTTATCACCACTATAACAACCGTTATCACCACTATAGCGACCATTATCACCACTATAACGACCACTATCACGACTATGACAACTTTTATCACCACTATAACAACCGTTATCACCACTATAGCGACCATTATCACCACTATAACAACCATTATCACCACTATAAGGACCATTATCACCACTATAACGACCATTATCAACACTATAAGGACCATTATCATCACTATAACGATCGTTATCACCACAATAACAGACATTATCACCACTATGACGACCATTATCACAATTAGAACGACCATTATCACCACTATAACGACCACTATCACCACTATAACGACCATTATCACCACTATAGCGCCCATTATCAACACTATAACCACCATTATCAGCATTATATCAACAATTATCAATACTATAACAACCATTATCACCACTATAAGGACCATTATCACCACCATAACAACCATTATCACCACTATAACCACCATTATCACCACTATAACGACCACTATCAACACTATAACCACCATTATCACCACTATAACAACCATTATCACCACTATAACGACCATTATCACCACTGTAACGACCACTATCACGACTATGACAACCATTATCACATCTATAACGACCATTCTCACCACTATAACAACCATTATCACCACTATGACAACCATTATCACCACTATATGGACCATTATCACCACTATATGGACCATTATCACCACTATAACGACCACTATCATCACTATAACAACCATTATCACCACTATAAGGACCATTATCACCACTATAACATCCATGATCACCACTATATGGACCATTATTACCACTATAACGACCACTATCATCACTATAACAACCATTATCACCACTATAACAACCATTATCACCACTACATGGACCATTATCACCACTATAACGACCACTATCATCATTATAACTACCATTATCACCACTATATCATCCATTATCACCACTATATGGACCATTATTACCACTATAACGACCACTATCATCACTATAACAAGCATTATCACCACTATACGGACCATTATCACCACTATAACGACCATTATCACCACTATAACGACCACTATCACGACTATAACAACCATTATCACAACTTTAACGGCCATTATCACCACTATAACGGCCATTATCACCACTATAGCGACCATTATCAAAGCTATAACCACCATTATCAGCACTATAACAACAATTATCACTACTATAACAACCATTACCAATACTATAACAACCTTTAATACCACTATGACAACCGTTATCACCACTATAGCAACCATTATAACCACTATAACAACCATTATCACCACTGTAACAACCATTATCGCCACTATAAGCACCATTATCACCACTATAACAACTATTATCACCACTATAACAACCATTATCACCACTACAACAACCATTATCACCACTATGACAACCATTATCACCACTATATGGACCATTATCACCACTATATGGACCATTATCACCACTATAACGACCACTATCATCACTATGACAACCATTATCACCACTATATGGACCATTATCACCACTATATGGACCATTATCACCACTATAACGACCACTATCATCACTATAACAACCATTATCACCACTATAAGGACCATTATCACCACAATAACGACCATTATCACCACTATAAGGACCATTATCACCACTATAACGACCACTATTACGACTATGACAACCATTATCACCACTATAACGACAATTCCCACCACTATAACAACCATTATCACCACTATATGGACCATTATCACCACTATAACGACCACTATCACCACTGTAGCAACCATTATCCCCACTATAAGGACCGTTATCACCACTATAACGACCATTATCACCACTATAAGGACCATTTTCACCACTATAACGACCACTATCACAATTACAACGGCCATTATCACCACTATAACGACCATTATCACCACTATAACGACCATTATCAACACTATAACCACCATTATCAGCACTATAACAACAATTATCAATACTATAACAACCATTATCATCACTATAACGGCTATTATCACCACTATAACGACCACTATCACGACTATAACAACCATTATCACAACTTTAACGGTCATTATCACCACTATAACGGCCATTATCACCACTATAGCGACCATTATCAAAGCAATAACCACCATTATCAGCACTATAACAACAATTATCATTACTATAACAACCATTACCAATACTATTACAACCTTTAATACCACTATGACAACCGTTATCACCACTATAGCAACCATTATCACCACTATAACAACCATTATCACCACTGTAACAACCATTATCGCCACTATAAGCACCATTATCACCACTATAACAACTATTATCACCACTATAACAACCATTATCACCACTATGACGACTATTATCACAACTATAACGACCACTATCACGACTATAACAACCATTATCACCACTTTAACGATCATTATCAATACTGTAACAAGCATTATCAAAACTATAACAACCTTTATCACCACTATAACAACCGTTATCACCACTATAGCAACCATTATCACCACTATAACGACCACTATCACGACTATGACAACCATTATCACCACTATAACAACTATTATCACCACTATAACAACCATTATCACCACTACAACAACCATTATCACCACTACAACAACCATTATTACCACTATAAGAACCATCATCACCACTATAAGGACCATTATCACCACTATGACGACCATTATCACCTCTATAACGACCTTTACCGCCACTATAACAACCATTATCACCACTACAACAACCATTATTACCACTATAGCGACCACTATCAACACTATAATCACCATTATCAGCACTATAACAATAATTATCAGTACTACAACAACCATTATCAAAAATATAACAACCTTTATCACCACTGTAACAACCGTTATCACCACTATAACAACCGTTATCACCACTATAGCGACCATTATCACCACTATAACAACCATTATCACCACTATAAGGACCATTATCACCACCATAACAACCATTATCACCACTATAACCACCATTATCACCACTATAACGACCACTATCAACACTATAACCACCATTATCACCACTATAGCAACCATTATCACCACTATAACGACCATTATCACCACTGTAACGACCACTATCACGACTATGACAACCATTATCACATCTATAACGACCATTCTCACCACTATAACAACCATTATCACCACTATGACAACCATTATCACCACTATATGGACCATTATCACCACTATATGGACCATTATCACAACTATAACGACCACTATCATCACTATAACAACCATTATCACCACTATAAGGACCATTATCACCACTATAACATCCATTATCACCACTATATGGACCATTATCACCACTATAACGACCACTATCATCACTATAACAACCATTATCACCACTATACGGACCATTATCACCACTATAACGACCATTATCACCACTATAAGGACCATTACCAACACTATGACAACCATTATCACCACTACAACAACCATTATCACCACTATTACAACCATTATCACCACTATATGGACCATTATCACCACTATAACGACTATTATCACCACTATAACGACCACTGTCACGACTATAACAACCATTATCACCACTATAGGGACCATTGTCACCACTATAAGGACATTTATCACCACCATAACGACCATTATCACCACTATAACGACCACTATCATCATTATAACTACCATTATCACCACTATATCATCCATTATCACCACTATATGGACCATTATTACCACTATAACGACCACTATCATCACTATAACAAGCATTATCACCACTATACGGACCATTATCACCACTATAACGACCATTATCACCACTATAACGACCACTATCACGACTATAACAACCATTATCACAACTTTAACGGCCATTATCACCACTATAACGGCCATTATCACCACTATAGCGACCATTATCAAAGCTATAACCACCATTATCAGCACTATAACAACAATTATCACTACTATAACAACCATTACCAATACTATAACAACCTTTAATACCACTATGACAACCGTTATCACCACTATAGCAACCATTATCACCACTATAACAACCATTATCACCACTGTAACAACCATTATCGCCACTATAAGCACCATTATCACCACTATAACAACTATTATCACCACTATAACAACCATTATCACCACTACAACAACCATTATCACCACTACAACAACCATTATTACCACTATAAGAACCATCATCACCACTATAAGGACCATTATCACCACTATGACGAGCATTATCACCTCTATAACGACCTTTACCGCCACTATAACAACCATTATCACCACTACAACAACCATTATTACCACTATAGCGACCACTATCAACACTATAATCACCATTATCAGCACTATAACAATAATTATCAGTACTACAACAACCATTATCAAAAATATAACAACCTTTATCACCACTGTAACAACCGTTATCACCACTATAGCGACCATTATCACCACTATAACGACCACTATCACGACTATGACAACTTTTATCACCACTATAACAACCGTTATCACCACTATAGCGACCATTATCACCACTATAACAACCATTATCACCACTATAAGGACCATTATCACCACTATAACGACCATTATCAACACTATAAGGACCATTATCATCACTATAACGATCGTTATCACCACAATAACAGACATTATCACCACTATGACGACCATTATCACAATTAGAACGACCATTATCACCACTATAACGACCACTATCACCACTATAACGACCATTGTCACCACTATAGCGCCCATTATCAACACTATAACCACCATTATCAGCATTATAACAACAATTATCAATACTATAACAACCATTATCACCACTATAACGTCTATTATCACCACTATAACGACCACTATCACGACTATAACAACCATTATCACCACTTTAACGACCATTATCAGTACTGTAACAACCATTATCAAAACTATAACAACCTTTGTCACCACTATAACAACCGTTATCACAACTATAGCAACCATTATCACCACTATAGCGACCATTATCAACACTATAATCACCATTATCAGCACTATAACAGCAATTATCAGTACTATAACAACCATTATCAAATATGTAACAACCTTTATCACCACTATAACAACCGTTATCACCACTATAGCAACCATTATCACCACTATAACGACCACTATTACCACTGTAACGACCACTATCACGACTATGACAACCATTATCACATCTATAACGACCATTCTCACCACTATAACAACCATTATCACCGCTATGACAACCATTATCACCACTATATGGACCATTATCACCACTATATGGACCATTATCACCACTATAACGACCACTATCATCACTATAACAACCATTATCACCACTATAAGGACCATTATCACCACTATAACAACCATTATCACCACTGTAACAACCATTATCGCCACTATAAGCACCATTATCACCACTATAACAACTATTATCACCACTATAACAACCATTATCACCACTACAACAACCATTATTACCACTATAAAAACCATTATCATCAATATAACAATCATTATCGCCACTATAACAACTATTATCACCACTATAACAACCATGATCATCACTATAAGGACCATTATCATCACTATAACGATCGTTATCACCACAATAACAACCATTATCACCACTATAACGACTATTATCACAACTATAACGACCACTATCACGACTATAACAACCAGTATCACCACTTTAACGACCATTATCAATACTGTAACAACCATTATCAAAACTATAACAACGTTTATCACCACTATAACAACCGTTATCACCACTATAGCAACCATTATCACCACTATAACGACCACTATCACGACTATGACAACCATTATCACCACTATAACGACAATTCCCATCACTATAACAACCATTATCACCACTATAACAAACCTTATCACCACTATAAGGACCATTATCACCACTATAACGACCATTATCACCACTATAAGGACCATTATCACCACGATAACATCCATTATCAGCAGTATATGGACCATTATCACCACTATAACGACCACTATCATCACTATAACAACCATTATCGCCACTATAAGGACCATTATCACCACTATAACGACCATTATCACCACTATAAGGACCATTATCACCACTATAACGACTAATATCACAATTAGAACGACCATTATCACCATTATAACGACCATTCTCATCATTATAACATCCATTATCACCACTATATGGACCATTATCACCACTATAACGACCACTATCATCACTATAACAAACATTATCACCACTATACGGACCATTATCACCACTATAACGACCATTATCACCACTATAAGGACCACTGTCACGACTATAACAACCACTATCACCACTATAAGGACCATTGTCACCACTATAAGGACCATTATCACCACCATAACGACCATTATCACAATTAGAACGACCATTATCACCACTATAACGACCATTATCACAATTAGAACGACCATTATCACCACTATAACGACCATTATCACCACTATAACGACCATTATCACCACTACAACAACCATTATCACCACTATTACAACCATTATCACCACTATATGGACCATTATCACCACTATAACGACTATTATCACCACTATAACGACCACTGTCACGACTATAACAACCATTATCACCACTATAGGGACCATTGTCACCACTATAAGGACATTTATCACCACCATAACGACCATTATCACAATTAGAACGACCATTATCACCACTATAACGACCATTATCACAATTAGAACGACCATTATCACCACTATAACGATCATTATCACCACTATAGCGACCATTATCACCACTATAACAACCATTATCACCACTACACCAACCATTATCACCACCACAACAACCATTATTACCACTATAAGAACCATTATCACCACTATAAGGACCATTATCACCACTATGACGACCATTATCACAATTAGAACGACCATTACCACCACTTTAACGACCATTATCAGTACTGTAACAACCATTATCAAAACTATAACAACCTTTATCACCACTATAACAACCGTTATCACAACTATAGCAACCATTATCACCACTATAGCGACCATTATCAACACTATAATCACCATTATCAGCACTATAACAACAATTATCAGTACTATAACAACCATTATCAAATATGTAACAACCTTTATCACCACTATAACAACCGTTATCACCACTATAGCAACCATTATCACCACTATAACGACCATTATCACCACTGTAACGACCACTATCACGACTATGACAACCATTATCACATCTATAACGACCATTCTCACCACTATAACAACCATTATCACCACTATGACAACCATTATCACCACTATATGGACCATTATCACCACTATATGGACCATTATCACCACTATAACGACCACTATCATCACTATAACAACCATTATCACCACTATAAGGACCATTATCACCACTATAACATCCATTATCACCACTATATGGACCATTATTACCACTATAACGACCACTATCATCACTATAACAACCATTATCACCACTATAACAACCATTATCACCACTATATGGACCATTATCACCACTATAACGACCACTATCATCATTATAACTACCATTATCACCACTATATCATCCATTATCACCACTATATGGACCATTATTACCACTATAACGACCACTATCATCACTATAACAAGCATTATCACCACTATACGGACCATTATCACCACTATAACGACCATTATCACCACTATAACGACCACTATCACCACTATAACGACCATTGTCACCACTATAGCGCCCATTATCAACACTATAACCACCATTATCAGCATTATAACAACAATTATCAATACTATAACAACCATTATCACCACTATAACGTCTATTATCACCACTATAACGACCACTATCACGACTATAACAACCATTATCACCACTTTAACGACCATTATCAGTACTGTAACAACCATTATCAAAACTATAACAACCTTTGTCACCACTATAACAACCGTTATCACAACTATAGCAACCATTATCACCACTATAGCGACCATTATCAACACTATAATCACCATTATCAGCACTATAACAGCAATTATCAGTACTATAACAACCATTATCAAATATGTAACAACCTTTATCACCACTATAACAACCGTTATCACCACTATAGCAACCATTATCACCACTATAACGACCACTATTACCACTGTAACGACCACTATCACGACTATGACAACCATTATCACATCTATAACGACCATTCTCACCACTATAACAACCATTATCACCGCTATGACAACCATTATCACCACTATATGGACCATTATCACCACTATATGGACCATTATCACCACTATAACGACCACTATCATCACTATAACAACCATTATCACCACTATAAGGACCATTATCACCACTATAACAACCATTATCACCACTGTAACAACCATTATCGCCACTATAAGCACCATTATCACCACTATAACAACTATTATCACCACTATAACAACCATTATCACCACTACAACAACCATTATTACCACTATAAAAACCATTATCATCAATATAACAATCATTATCGCCACTATAACAACTATTATCACCACTATAACAACCATGATCATCACTATAAGGACCATTATCATCACTATAACGATCGTTATCACCACAATAACAACCATTATCACCACTATAACGACTATTATCACAACTATAACGACCACTATCACGACTATAACAACCAGTATCACCACTTTAACGACCATTATCAATACTGTAACAACCATTATCAAAACTATAACAACGTTTATCACCACTATAACAACCGTTATCACCACTATAGCAACCATTATCACCACTATAACGACCACTATCACGACTATGACAACCATTATCACCACTATAACGACAATTCCCATCACTATAACAACCATTATCACCACTATAACAACCATTATCACCACTATAAGGACCATTATCACCACTATAACGACCATTATCACCACTATAAGGACCATTATCACCACGATAACATCCATTATCAGCAGTATATGGACCATTATCACCACTATAACGACCACTATCATCACTATAACAACCATTATCGCCACTATAAGGACCATTATCACCACTATAACGACCATTATCACCACTATAAGGACCATTATCACCACTATAACGACTAATATCACAATTAGAACGACCATTATCACCATTATAACGACCATTCTCATCATTATAACATCCATTATCACCACTATATGGACCATTATCACCACTATAACGACCACTATCATCACTATAACAAACATTATCACCACTATACGGACCATTATCACCACTATAACGACCATTATCACCACTATAAGGACCACTGTCACGACTATAACAACCACTATCACCACTATAAGGACCATTGTCACCACTATAAGGACCATTATCACCACCATAACGACCATTATCACAATTAGAACGACCATTATCACCACTATAACGACCATTATCACAATTAGAACGACCATTATCACCACTATAACGACCATTATCACCACTATAACGACCATTATCACCACTACAACAACCATTATCACCACTATTACAACCATTATCACCACTATATGGACCATTATCACCACTATAACGACTATTATCACCACTATAACGACCACTGTCACGACTATAACAACCATTATCACCACTATAGGGACCATTGTCACCACTATAAGGACATTTATCACCACCATAACGACCATTATCACAATTAGAACGACCATTATCACCACTATAACGACCATTATCACAATTAGAACGACCATTATCACCACTATAACGATCATTATCACCACTATAGCGACCATTATCACCACTATAACAACCATTATCACCACTACACCAACCATTATCACCACCACAACAACCATTATTACCACTATAAGAACCATTATCACCACTATAAGGACCATTATCACCACTATGACGACCATTATCACAATTAGAACGACCATTACCACCACTTTAACGACCATTATCAGTACTGTAACAACCATTATCAAAACTATAACAACCTTTATCACCACTATAACAACCGTTATCACAACTATAGCAACCATTATCACCACTATAGCGACCATTATCAACACTATAATCACCATTATCAGCACTATAACAGCAATTATCAGTACTATAACAACCATTATCAAATATGTAACAACCTTTATCACCACTATAACAACCGTTATCACCACTATAGCAACCATTATCACCACTATAACGACCATTATCACCACTGTAACGACCACTATCACGACTATGACAACCATTATCACATCTATAACGACCATTCTCACCACTATAACAACCATTATCACCACTATGACAACCATTATCACCACTATATGGACCATTATCACCACTATATGGACCATTATCACCACTATAACGACCACTATCATCACTATAACAACCATTATCACCACTATAAGGACCATTATCACCACTATAACAACCATTATCACCACTGTAACAACCATTATCGCCACTATAAGCACCATTATCACCACTATAACAACTATTATCACCACTATAACAACCATTATCACCACTACAACAACCATTATTACCACTATAAAAACCATTATCATCAATATAACAATCATTATCGCCACTATAACAACTATTATCACCACTATAACAACCATGATCATCACTATAAGGACCATTATCATCACTATAACGATCGTTATCACCACAATAACAACCATTATCACCACTATAACGACTATTATCACAACTATAACGACCACTATCACGACTATAACAACCAGTATCACCACTTTAACGACCATTATCAATACTGTAACAACCATTATCAAAACTATAACAACGTTTATCACCACTATAACAACCGTTATCACCACTATAGCAACCATTATCACCACTATAACGACCACTATCACGACTATGACAACCATTATCACCACTATAACGACAATTCCCATCACTATAACAACCATTATCACCACTATAACAACCATTATCACCACTATAAGGACCATTATCACCACTATAACGACCATTATCACCACTATAAGGACCATTATCACCACGATAACATCCATTATCAGCAGTATATGGACCATTATCACCACTATAACGACCACTATCATCACTATAACAACCATTATCGCCACTATAAGGACCATTATCACCACTATAACGACCATTATCACCACTATAAGGACCATTATCACCACGATAACATCCATTATCAGCAGTATATGGACCATTATCACCACTATAACGACCACTATCATCACTATAACAACCATTATCGCCACTATAAGGACCATTATCACGACTATGACAACCATTATCACCACTATAACGACAATTCCCATCACTATAACAACCATTATCACCACTATAACAACCATTATCACCACTATAAGGACCATTATCACCACTATAACGACCATTATCACCACTATAAGGACCATTATCACCACGATAACATCCATTATCAGCAGTATATGGACCATTATCACCACTATAACGACCACTATCATCACTATAACAACCATTATCGCCACTATAAGGACCATTATCACCACTATAACGACCATTATCACCACTATAAGGACCATTATCACCACTATAACGACTAATATCACAATTAGAACGACCATTATCACCATTATAACGACCATTCTCATCATTATAACATCCATTATCACCACTATATGGACCATTATCACCACTATAACGACCACTATCATCACTATAACAAACATTATCACCACTATACGGACCATTATCACCACTATAACGACCATTATCACCACTATAAGGACCACTGTCACGACTATAACAACCACTATCACCACTATAAGGACCATTGTCACCACTATAAGGACCATTATCACCACCATAACGACCATTATCACAATTAGAACGACCATTATCACCACTATAACGACCATTATCACAATTAGAACGACCATTATCACCACTATAACGACCATTATCACCACTATAACGACCATTATCACCACTACAACAACCATTATCACCACTATTACAACCATTATCACCACTATATGGACCATTATCACCACTATAACGACTATTATCACCACTATAACGACCACTGTCACGACTATAACAACCATTATCACCACTATAGGGACCATTGTCACCACTATAAGGACATTTATCACCACCATAACGACCATTATCACAATTAGAACGACCATTATCACCACTATAACGACCATTATCACAATTAGAACGACCATTATCACCACTATAACGATCATTATCACCACTATAGCGACCATTATCACCACTATAACAACCATTATCACCACTACACCAACCATTATCACCACCACAACAACCATTATTACCACTATAAGAACCATTATCACCACTATAAGGACCATTATCACCACTATGACGACCATTATCACAATTAGAACGACCATTACCACCACTTTAACGACCATTATCAGTACTGTAACAACCATTATCAAAACTATAACAACCTTTATCACCACTATAACAACCGTTATCACAACTATAGCAACCATTATCACCACTATAGCGACCATTATCAACACTATAATCACCATTATCAGCACTATAACAGCAATTATCAGTACTATAACAACCATTATCAAATATGTAACAACCTTTATCACCACTGTAACAACCGTTATCACCACTATAACAACCGTTATCACCACTATAGCGACCATTATCACCACTATAACAACCATTATCACCACTATAAGGACCATTATCACCACCATAACAACCATTATCACCACTATAACCACCATTATCACCACTATAACGACCACTATCAACACTATAACCACCATTATCACCACTATAGCAACCATTATCACCACTATAACGACCATTATCACCACTGTAGCGACCACTATCACCACTATAAGGACCATTATCACCACGATAACATCCATTATCAGCAGTATATGGACCATTATCACCACTATAACGACCACTATCATCACTATAACAACCATTATCGCCACTATAAGGACCATTATCACCACTATAACGACCATTATCACCACTATAAGGACCATTATCACCACGATAACATCCATTATCAGCAGTATATGGACCATTATCACCACTATAACGACCACTATCATCACTATAACGGCTATTATCACCACTATAACGACCACTATCACGACTATAACAACCATTATCACAACTTTAACGGTCATTATCACCACTATAACGGCCATTATCACCACTATAGCGACCATTATCAAAGCAATAACCACCATTATCAGCACTATAACAACAATTATCATTACTATAACAACCATTACCAATACTATTACAACCTTTAATACCACTATGACAACCGTTATCACCACTATAGCAACCATTATCACCACTATAACAACCATTATCACCACTGTAACAACCATTATCGTCACTATAAGCACCATTATCACCACTATAACAACTATTATCACCACTATAACAACCATTATCACCACTATGACGACTATTATCACAACTATAACGACCACTATCACGACTATAACAACCATTATCACCACTTTAACGATCATTATCAATACTGTAACAAGCATTATCAAAACTATAACAACCTTTATCACCACTATAACAACCGTTATCACCACTATAGCAACCATTATCACCACTATAACGACCACTATCACGACTATGACAACCATTATCACCACTATAACAACTATTATCACCACTATAACAACCATTATCACCACTACAACAACCATTATCACCACTACAACAACCATTATTACCACTATAAGAACCATCATCACCACTATAAGGACCATTATCACCACTATGACGACCATTATCACCTCTATAACGACCTTTACCGCCACTATAACAACCATTATCACCACTACAACAACCATTATTACCACTATAGCGACCACTATCAACACTATAATCACCATTATCAGCACTATAACAATAATTATCAGTACTACAACAACCATTATCAAAAATATAACAACCTTTATCACCACTGTAACAACCGTTATCACCACTATAACAACCGTTATCACCACTATAGCGACCATTATCACCACTATAACAACCATTATCACCACTATAAGGACCATTATCACCACCATAACAACCATTATCACCACTATAACCACCATTATCACATCTATAACGACCATTCTCACCACTATAACAACCATTATCACCACTATGACAACCATTATCACCACTATATGGACCATTATCACCACTATATGGACCATTATCACAACTATAACGACCACTATCATCACTATAACAACCATTATCACCACTATAAGGACCATTATCACCACTATAACATCCATTATCACCACTATATGGACCATTATCACCACTATAACGACCACTATCATCACTATAACAACCATTATCACCACTATACGGACCATTATCACCACTATAACGACCATTATCACCACTATAAGGACCATTACCAACACTATGACAACCATTATCACCACTACAACAACCATTATCACCACTATTACAACCATTATCACCACTATATGGACCATTATCACCACTATAACGACTATTATCACCACTATAACGACCACTGTCACGACTATAACAACCATTATCACCACTATAGGGACCATTGTCACCACTATAAGGACATTTATCACCACCATAACGACCATTATCACCACTATAACGACCACTATCATCATTATAACTACCATTATCACCACTATATCATCCATTATCACCACTATATGGACCATTATTACCACTATAACGACCACTATCATCACTATAACAAGCATTATCACCACTATACGGACCATTATCACCACTATAACGACCATTATCACCACTATAACGACCACTATCACGACTATAACAACCATTATCACAACTTTAACGGCCATTATCACCACTATAACGGCCATTATCACCACTATAGCGACCATTATCAAAGCTATAACCACCATTATCAGCACTATAACAACAATTATCACTACTATAACAACCATTACCAATACTATAACAACCTTTAATACCACTATGACAACCGTTATCACCACTATAGCAACCATTATCACCACTATAACAACCATTATCACCACTGTAACAACCATTATCGCCACTATAAGCACCATTATCACCACTATAACAACTATTATCACCACTATAACAACCATTATCACCACTACAACAACCATTATCACCACTACAACAACCATTATTACCACTATAAGAACCATCATCACCACTATAAGGACCATTATCACCACTATGACGAGCATTATCACCTCTATAACGACCTTTACCGCCACTATAACAACCATTATCACCACTACAACAACCATTATTACCACTATAGCGACCACTATCAACACTATAATCACCATTATCAGCACTATAACAATAATTATCAGTACTACAACAACCATTATCAAAAATATAACAACCTTTATCACCACTGTAACAACCGTTATCACCACTATAGCGACCATTATCACCACTATAACGACCACTATCACGACTATGACAACTTTTATCACCACTATAACAACCGTTATCACCACTATAGCGACCATTATCACCACTATAACAACCATTATCACCACTATAAGGACCATTATCACCACTATAACGACCATTATCAACACTATAAGGACCATTATCATCACTATAACGATCGTTATCACCACAATAACAGACATTATCACCACTATGACGACCATTATCACAATTAGAACGACCATTATCACCACTATAACGACCACTATCACCACTATAACGACCATTGTCACCACTATAGCGCCCATTATCAACACTATAACCACCATTATCAGCATTATAACAACAATTATCAATACTATAACAACCATTATCACCACTATAACGTCTATTATCACCACTATAACGACCACTATCACGACTATAACAACCATTATCACCACTTTAACGACCATTATCAGTACTGTAACAACCATTATCAAAACTATAACAACCTTTGTCACCACTATAACAACCGTTATCACAACTATAGCAACCATTATCACCACTATAGCGACCATTATCAACACTATAATCACCATTATCAGCACTATAACAGCAATTATCAGTACTATAACAACCATTATCAAATATGTAACAACCTTTATCACCACTATAACAACCGTTATCACCACTATAGCAACCATTATCACCACTATAACGACCACTATTACCACTGTAACGACCACTATCACGACTATGACAACCATTATCACATCTATAACGACCATTCTCACCACTATAACAACCATTATCACCGCTATGACAACCATTATCACCACTATATGGACCATTATCACCACTATATGGACCATTATCACCACTATAACGACCACTATCATCACTATAACAACCATTATCACCACTATAAGGACCATTATCACCACTATAACAACCATTATCACCACTGTAACAACCATTATCGCCACTATAAGCACCATTATCACCACTATAACAACTATTATCACCACTATAACAACCATTATCACCACTACAACAACCATTATTACCACTATAAAAACCATTATCATCAATATAACAATCATTATCGCCACTATAACAACTATTATCACCACTATAACAACCATGATCATCACTATAAGGACCATTATCATCACTATAACGATCGTTATCACCACAATAACAACCATTATCACCACTATAACGACTATTATCACAACTATAACGACCACTATCACGACTATAACAACCAGTATCACCACTTTAACGACCATTATCAATACTGTAACAACCATTATCAAAACTATAACAACGTTTATCACCACTATAACAACCGTTATCACCACTATAGCAACCATTATCACCACTATAACGACCACTATCACGACTATGACAACCATTATCACCACTATAACGACAATTCCCATCACTATAACAACCATTATCACCACTATAACAAACCTTATCACCACTATAAGGACCATTATCACCACTATAACGACCATTATCACCACTATAAGGACCATTATCACCACGATAACATCCATTATCAGCAGTATATGGACCATTATCACCACTATAACGACCACTATCATCACTATAACAACCATTATCGCCACTATAAGGACCATTATCACCACTATAACGACCATTATCACCACTATAAGGACCATTATCACCACTATAACGACTAATATCACAATTAGAACGACCATTATCACCATTATAACGACCATTCTCATCATTATAACATCCATTATCACCACTATATGGACCATTATCACCACTATAACGACCACTATCATCACTATAACAAACATTATCACCACTATACGGACCATTATCACCACTATAACGACCATTATCACCACTATAAGGACCACTGTCACGACTATAACAACCACTATCACCACTATAAGGACCATTGTCACCACTATAAGGACCATTATCACCACCATAACGACCATTATCACAATTAGAACGACCATTATCACCACTATAACGACCATTATCACAATTAGAACGACCATTATCACCACTATAACGACCATTATCACCACTATAACGACCATTATCACCACTACAACAACCATTATCACCACTATTACAACCATTATCACCACTATATGGACCATTATCACCACTATAACGACTATTATCACCACTATAACGACCACTGTCACGACTATAACAACCATTATCACCACTATAGGGACCATTGTCACCACTATAAGGACATTTATCACCACCATAACGACCATTATCACAATTAGAACGACCATTATCACCACTATAACGACCATTATCACAATTAGAACGACCATTATCACCACTATAACGATCATTATCACCACTATAGCGACCATTATCACCACTATAACAACCATTATCACCACTACACCAACCATTATCACCACCACAACAACCATTATTACCACTATAAGAACCATTATCACCACTATAAGGACCATTATCACCACTATGACGACCATTATCACAATTAGAACGACCATTACCACCACTTTAACGACCATTATCAGTACTGTAACAACCATTATCAAAACTATAACAACCTTTATCACCACTATAACAACCGTTATCACAACTATAGCAACCATTATCACCACTATAGCGACCATTATCAACACTATAATCACCATTATCAGCACTATAACAACAATTATCAGTACTATAACAACCATTATCAAATATGTAACAACCTTTATCACCACTATAACAACCGTTATCACCACTATAGCAACCATTATCACCACTATAACGACCATTATCACCACTGTAACGACCACTATCACGACTATGACAACCATTATCACATCTATAACGACCATTCTCACCACTATAACAACCATTATCACCACTATGACAACCATTATCACCACTATATGGACCATTATCACCACTATATGGACCATTATCACCACTATAACGACCACTATCATCACTATAACAACCATTATCACCACTATAAGGACCATTATCACCACTATAACATCCATTATCACCACTATATGGACCATTATTACCACTATAACGACCACTATCATCACTATAACAACCATTATCACCACTATAACAACCATTATCACCACTATATGGACCATTATCACCACTATAACGACCACTATCATCATTATAACTACCATTATCACCACTATATCATCCATTATCACCACTATATGGACCATTATTACCACTATAACGACCACTATCATCACTATAACAAGCATTATCACCACTATACGGACCATTATCACCACTATAACGACCATTATCACCACTATAACGACCACTATCACCACTATAACGACCATTGTCACCACTATAGCGCCCATTATCAACACTATAACCACCATTATCAGCATTATAACAACAATTATCAATACTATAACAACCATTATCACCACTATAACGTCTATTATCACCACTATAACGACCACTATCACGACTATAACAACCATTATCACCACTTTAACGACCATTATCAGTACTGTAACAACCATTATCAAAACTATAACAACCTTTGTCACCACTATAACAACCGTTATCACAACTATAGCAACCATTATCACCACTATAGCGACCATTATCAACACTATAATCACCATTATCAGCACTATAACAGCAATTATCAGTACTATAACAACCATTATCAAATATGTAACAACCTTTATCACCACTATAACAACCGTTATCACCACTATAGCAACCATTATCACCACTATAACGACCACTATTACCACTGTAACGACCACTATCACGACTATGACAACCATTATCACATCTATAACGACCATTCTCACCACTATAACAACCATTATCACCGCTATGACAACCATTATCACCACTATATGGACCATTATCACCACTATATGGACCATTATCACCACTATAACGACCACTATCATCACTATAACAACCATTATCACCACTATAAGGACCATTATCACCACTATAACAACCATTATCACCACTGTAACAACCATTATCGCCACTATAAGCACCATTATCACCACTATAACAACTATTATCACCACTATAACAACCATTATCACCACTACAACAACCATTATTACCACTATAAAAACCATTATCATCAATATAACAATCATTATCGCCACTATAACAACTATTATCACCACTATAACAACCATGATCATCACTATAAGGACCATTATCATCACTATAACGATCGTTATCACCACAATAACAACCATTATCACCACTATAACGACTATTATCACAACTATAACGACCACTATCACGACTATAACAACCAGTATCACCACTTTAACGACCATTATCAATACTGTAACAACCATTATCAAAACTATAACAACGTTTATCACCACTATAACAACCGTTATCACCACTATAGCAACCATTATCACCACTATAACGACCACTATCACGACTATGACAACCATTATCACCACTATAACGACAATTCCCATCACTATAACAACCATTATCACCACTATAACAACCATTATCACCACTATAAGGACCATTATCACCACTATAACGACCATTATCACCACTATAAGGACCATTATCACCACGATAACATCCATTATCAGCAGTATATGGACCATTATCACCACTATAACGACCACTATCATCACTATAACAACCATTATCGCCACTATAAGGACCATTATCACCACTATAACGACCATTATCACCACTATAAGGACCATTATCACCACTATAACGACTAATATCACAATTAGAACGACCATTATCACCATTATAACGACCATTCTCATCATTATAACATCCATTATCACCACTATATGGACCATTATCACCACTATAACGACCACTATCATCACTATAACAAACATTATCACCACTATACGGACCATTATCACCACTATAACGACCATTATCACCACTATAAGGACCACTGTCACGACTATAACAACCACTATCACCACTATAAGGACCATTGTCACCACTATAAGGACCATTATCACCACCATAACGACCATTATCACAATTAGAACGACCATTATCACCACTATAACGACCATTATCACAATTAGAACGACCATTATCACCACTATAACGACCATTATCACCACTATAACGACCATTATCACCACTACAACAACCATTATCACCACTATTACAACCATTATCACCACTATATGGACCATTATCACCACTATAACGACTATTATCACCACTATAACGACCACTGTCACGACTATAACAACCATTATCACCACTATAGGGACCATTGTCACCACTATAAGGACATTTATCACCACCATAACGACCATTATCACAATTAGAACGACCATTATCACCACTATAACGACCATTATCACAATTAGAACGACCATTATCACCACTATAACGATCATTATCACCACTATAGCGACCATTATCACCACTATAACAACCATTATCACCACTACACCAACCATTATCACCACCACAACAACCATTATTACCACTATAAGAACCATTATCACCACTATAAGGACCATTATCACCACTATGACGACCATTATCACAATTAGAACGACCATTACCACCACTTTAACGACCATTATCAGTACTGTAACAACCATTATCAAAACTATAACAACCTTTATCACCACTATAACAACCGTTATCACAACTATAGCAACCATTATCACCACTATAGCGACCATTATCAACACTATAATCACCATTATCAGCACTATAACAGCAATTATCAGTACTATAACAACCATTATCAAATATGTAACAACCTTTATCACCACTATAACAACCGTTATCACCACTATAGCAACCATTATCACCACTATAACGACCATTATCACCACTGTAACGACCACTATCACGACTATGACAACCATTATCACATCTATAACGACCATTCTCACCACTATAACAACCATTATCACCACTATGACAACCATTATCACCACTATATGGACCATTATCACCACTATATGGACCATTATCACCACTATAACGACCACTATCATCACTATAACAACCATTATCACCACTATAAGGACCATTATCACCACTATAACATCCATTATCACCACTATATGGACCATTATTACCACTATAACGACCACTATCATCACTATAACAACCATTATCACCACTATAACAACCATTATCACCACTATATGGACCATTATCACCACTATAACGACCACTATCATCATTATAACTACCATTATCACCACTATATCATCCATTATCACCACTATATGGACCATTATTACCACTATAACGACCACTATCATCACTATAACAAGCATTATCACCACTATACGGACCATTATCACCACTATAACGACCATTATCACCACTATAACGACCACTATCACGACTATAACAACCATTATCACAACTTTAACGGCCATTATCACCACTATAACGGCCATTATCACCACTATAGCGACCATTATCAAAGCTATAACCACCATTATCAGCACTATAACAACAATTATCACTACTATAACAACCATTACCAATACTATAACAACCTTTAATACCACTATGACAACCGTTATCACCACTATAGCAACCATTATCACCACTATAACAACCATTATCACCACTGTAACAACCATTATCGCCACTATAAGCACCATTATCACCACTATAACAACTATTATCACCACTATAACAACCATTATCACCACTACAACAACCATTATCACCACTACAACAACCATTATTACCACTATAAGAACCATCATCACCACTATAAGGACCATTATCACCACTATGACGAGCATTATCACCTCTATAACGACCTTTACCGCCACTATAACAACCATTATCACCACTACAACAACCATTATTACCACTATAGCGACCACTATCAACACTATAATCACCATTATCAGCACTATAACAATAATTATCAGTACTACAACAACCATTATCAAAAATATAACAACCTTTATCACCACTGTAACAACCGTTATCACCACTATAGCGACCATTATCACCACTATAACGACCACTATCACGACTATGACAACTTTTATCACCACTATAACAACCGTTATCACCACTATAGCGACCATTATCACCACTATAACAACCATTATCACCACTATAAGGACCATTATCACCACTATAACGACCATTATCAACACTATAAGGACCATTATCATCACTATAACGATCGTTATCACCACAATAACAGACATTATCACCACTATGACGACCATTATCACAATTAGAACGACCATTATCACCACTATAACGACCACTATCACCACTATAACGACCATTGTCACCACTATAGCGCCCATTATCAACACTATAACCACCATTATCAGCATTATAACAACAATTATCAATACTATAACAACCATTATCACCACTATAACGTCTATTATCACCACTATAACGACCACTATCACGACTATAACAACCATTATCACCACTTTAACGACCATTATCAGTACTGTAACAACCATTATCAAAACTATAACAACCTTTGTCACCACTATAACAACCGTTATCACAACTATAGCAACCATTATCACCACTATAGCGACCATTATCAACACTATAATCACCATTATCAGCACTATAACAGCAATTATCAGTACTATAACAACCATTATCAAATATGTAACAACCTTTATCACCACTATAACAACCGTTATCACCACTATAGCAACCATTATCACCACTATAACGACCACTATTACCACTGTAACGACCACTATCACGACTATGACAACCATTATCACATCTATAACGACCATTCTCACCACTATAACAACCATTATCACCGCTATGACAACCATTATCACCACTATATGGACCATTATCACCACTATATGGACCATTATCACCACTATAACGACCACTATCATCACTATAACAACCATTATCACCACTATAAGGACCATTATCACCACTATAACAACCATTATCACCACTGTAACAACCATTATCGCCACTATAAGCACCATTATCACCACTATAACAACTATTATCACCACTATAACAACCATTATCACCACTACAACAACCATTATTACCACTATAAAAACCATTATCATCAATATAACAATCATTATCGCCACTATAACAACTATTATCACCACTATAACAACCATGATCATCACTATAAGGACCATTATCATCACTATAACGATCGTTATCACCACAATAACAACCATTATCACCACTATAACGACTATTATCACAACTATAACGACCACTATCACGACTATAACAACCAGTATCACCACTTTAACGACCATTATCAATACTGTAACAACCATTATCAAAACTATAACAACGTTTATCACCACTATAACAACCGTTATCACCACTATAGCAACCATTATCACCACTATAACGACCACTATCACGACTATGACAACCATTATCACCACTATAACGACAATTCCCATCACTATAACAACCATTATCACCACTATAACAACCATTATCACCACTATAAGGACCATTATCACCACTATAACGACCATTATCACCACTATAAGGACCATTATCACCACGATAACATCCATTATCAGCAGTATATGGACCATTATCACCACTATAACGACCACTATCATCACTATAACAACCATTATCGCCACTATAAGGACCATTATCACCACTATAACGACCATTATCACCACTATAAGGACCATTATCACCACGATAACATCCATTATCAGCAGTATATGGACCATTATCACCACTATAACGACCACTATCATCACTATAACAACCATTATCGCCACTATAAGGACCATTATCACGACTATGACAACCATTATCACCACTATAACGACAATTCCCATCACTATAACAACCATTATCACCACTATAACAACCATTATCACCACTATAAGGACCATTATCACCACTATAACGACCATTATCACCACTATAAGGACCATTATCACCACGATAACATCCATTATCAGCAGTATATGGACCATTATCACCACTATAACGACCACTATCATCACTATAACAACCATTATCGCCACTATAAGGACCATTATCACCACTATAACGACCATTATCACCACTATAAGGACCATTATCACCACTATAACGACTAATATCACAATTAGAACGACCATTATCACCATTATAACGACCATTCTCATCATTATAACATCCATTATCACCACTATATGGACCATTATCACCACTATAACGACCACTATCATCACTATAACAAACATTATCACCACTATACGGACCATTATCACCACTATAACGACCATTATCACCACTATAAGGACCACTGTCACGACTATAACAACCACTATCACCACTATAAGGACCATTGTCACCACTATAAGGACCATTATCACCACCATAACGACCATTATCACAATTAGAACGACCATTATCACCACTATAACGACCATTATCACAATTAGAACGACCATTATCACCACTATAACGACCATTATCACCACTATAACGACCATTATCACCACTACAACAACCATTATCACCACTATTACAACCATTATCACCACTATATGGACCATTATCACCACTATAACGACTATTATCACCACTATAACGACCACTGTCACGACTATAACAACCATTATCACCACTATAGGGACCATTGTCACCACTATAAGGACATTTATCACCACCATAACGACCATTATCACAATTAGAACGACCATTATCACCACTATAACGACCATTATCACAATTAGAACGACCATTATCACCACTATAACGATCATTATCACCACTATAGCGACCATTATCACCACTATAACAACCATTATCACCACTACACCAACCATTATCACCACCACAACAACCATTATTACCACTATAAGAACCATTATCACCACTATAAGGACCATTATCACCACTATGACGACCATTATCACAATTAGAACGACCATTACCACCACTTTAACGACCATTATCAGTACTGTAACAACCATTATCAAAACTATAACAACCTTTATCACCACTATAACAACCGTTATCACAACTATAGCAACCATTATCACCACTATAGCGACCATTATCAACACTATAATCACCATTATCAGCACTATAACAGCAATTATCAGTACTATAACAACCATTATCAAATATGTAACAACCTTTATCACCACTATAACAACCGTTATCACCACTATAGCAACCATTATCACCACTATAACGACCATTATCACCACTGTAACGACCACTATCACGACTATGACAACCATTATCACATCTATAACGACCATTCTCACCACTATAACAACCATTATCACCACTATGACAACCATTATCACCACTATATGGACCATTATCACCACTATATGGACCATTATCACCACTATAACGACCACTATCATCACTATAACAACCATTATCACCACTATAAGGACCATTATCACCACTATAACATCCATTATCACCACTATATGGACCATTATTACCACTATAACGACCACTATCATCACTATAACAACCATTATCACCACTATAACAACCATTATCACCACTATATGGACCATTATCACCACTATAACGACCACTATCATCATTATAACTACCATTATCACCACTATATCATCCATTATCACCACTATATGGACCATTATTACCACTATAACGACCACTATCATCACTATAACAAGCATTATCACCACTATACGGACCATTATCACCACTATAACGACCATTATCACCACTATAACGACCACTATCACGACTATAACAACCATTATCACAACTTTAACGGCCATTATCACCACTATAACGGCCATTATCACCACTATAGCGACCATTATCAAAGCTATAACCACCATTATCAGCACTATAACAACAATTATCACTACTATAACAACCATTACCAATACTATACCAACCTTTAATACCACTATGACAACCGTTATCACCACTATAGCAACCATTATCACCACTATAACAACCATTATCACCACTGTAACAACCATTATCGCCACTATAAGCACCATTATCACCACTATAACAACTATTATCACCACTATAACAACCATTATCACCACTACAACAACCATTATCACCACTACAACAACCATTATTACCACTATAAGAACCATCATCACCACTATAAGGACCATTATCACCACTATGACGAGCATTATCACCTCTATAACGACCTTTACCGCCACTATAACAACCATTATCACCACTACAACAACCATTATTACCACTATAGCGACCACTATCAACACTATAATCACCATTATCAGCACTATAACAATAATTATCAGTACTACAACAACCATTATCAAAAATATAACAACCTTTATCACCACTGTAACAACCGTTATCACCACTATAGCGACCATTATCACCACTATAACGACCACTATCACGACTATGACAACTTTTATCACCACTATAACAACCGTTATCACCACTATAGCGACCATTATCACCACTATAACAACCATTATCACCACTATAAGGACCATTATCACCACTATAACGACCATTATCAACACTATAAGGACCATTATCATCACTATAACGATCGTTATCACCACAATAACAGACATTATCACCACTATGACGACCATTATCACAATTAGAACGACCATTATCACCACTATAACGACCACTATCACCACTATAACGACCATTGTCACCACTATAGCGCCCATTATCAACACTATAACCACCATTATCAGCATTATAACAACAATTATCAATACTATAACAACCATTATCACCACTATAACGTCTATTATCACCACTATAACGACCACTATCACGACTATAACAACCATTATCACCACTTTAACGACCATTATCAGTACTGTAACAACCATTATCAAAACTATAACAACCTTTGTCACCACTATAACAACCGTTATCACAACTATAGCAACCATTATCACCACTATAGCGACCATTATCAACACTATAATCACCATTATCAGCACTATAACAGCAATTATCAGTACTATAACAACCATTATCAAATATGTAACAACCTTTATCACCACTATAACAACCGTTATCACCACTATAGCAACCATTATCACCACTATAACGACCACTATTACCACTGTAACGACCACTATCACGACTATGACAACCATTATCACATCTATAACGACCATTCTCACCACTATAACAACCATTATCACCGCTATGACAACCATTATCACCACTATATGGACCATTATCACCACTATATGGACCATTATCACCACTATAACGACCACTATCATCACTATAACAACCATTATCACCACTATAAGGACCATTATCACCACTATAACAACCATTATCACCACTGTAACAACCATTATCGCCACTATAAGCACCATTATCACCACTATAACAACTATTATCACCACTATAACAACCATTATCACCACTACAACAACCATTATTACCACTATAAAAACCATTATCATCAATATAACAATCATTATCGCCACTATAACAACTATTATCACCACTATAACAACCATGATCATCACTATAAGGACCATTATCATCACTATAACGATCGTTATCACCACAATAACAACCATTATCACCACTATAACGACTATTATCACAACTATAACGACCACTATCACGACTATAACAACCAGTATCACCACTTTAACGACCATTATCAATACTGTAACAACCATTATCAAAACTATAACAACGTTTATCACCACTATAACAACCGTTATCACCACTATAGCAACCATTATCACCACTATAACGACCACTATCACGACTATGACAACCATTATCACCACTATAACGACAATTCCCATCACTATAACAACCATTATCACCACTATAACAACCATTATCACCACTATAAGGACCATTATCACCACTATAACGACCATTATCACCACTATAAGGACCATTATCACCACGATAACATCCATTATCAGCAGTATATGGACCATTATCACCACTATAACGACCACTATCATCACTATAACAACCATTATCGCCACTATAAGGACCATTATCACCACTATAACGACCATTATCACCACTATAAGGACCATTATCACCACGATAACATCCATTATCAGCAGTATATGGACCATTATCACCACTATAACGACCACTATCATCACTATAACAACCATTATCGCCACTATAAGGACCATTATCACCACTATAACGACCATTATCACCACTATAAGGACCATTATCACCACTATAACGACTAATATCACAATTAGAACGACCATTATCACCACTATAACGACAATTCCCACCACTATAACAACCATTATCACCACTATATGGACCATTATCACCACTATAACGACCACTATCACCACTGTAGCAACCATTATCCCCACTATAAGGACCGTTATCACCACTATAACGACCATTATCACCACTATAAGGACCATTTTCACCACTATAACGACCACTATCACAATTAGAACGGCCATTATCACCTCTATAACGACCATTATCACCACTATAACGACAATTCCCACCACTATAACAACCATTATCACCACTATATGGACCATTATCACCACTATAACGACCACTATCATCACTATAACAACCATTATCACCACTATACGGACCATTATCACCACGATAACATCCATTATCACCAGTATATGGACCATTATCACCACCATAACGACCATTATCACCACTATAACAACCATTATCACCACTATTCGGACCATTATCGCCACTATAACGACCACTATCATCACTATAACAACCATTATCACCACTATAAGGACCATTATCACCACTATGACGACAACTATCACGACTATAACAACCATTATCACAAATTTAACGGCCATTATCACCACAGTAACGGCCATTATCACCACTATAGCGACCATTATCAAAGCTATAACCACCATTATCAACACTATAACAACAATTATCACTACTATAACAACCATTACCAATACTATAACAACCTTTAATAGCACTATGACAACCGTTATCACCACTATAGCAACCATTATCACCACTATAACAACCATTATCACCACTGTAACAACCATTATCGCCACTATAAGCACCATTATCACCACTATAACAACTATTATCACCACTATAACAACCATTATCACCACTACAACAACCATTATTACCACTATAAAAACCATTATCATCAATATAACAATCATTATCGCCACTATAACAACTATTATCACCACTATAACAACCATGATCATCACTATAAGGACCATTATCATCACTATAACGATCGTTATCACCACAATAACAACCATTATCACCACTATAACGACTATTATCACAACTATAACGACCACTATCACGACTATAACAACCAGTATCACCACTTTAACGACCATTATCAATACTGTAACAACCATTATCAAAACTATAACAACGTTTATCACCACTATAACAACCGTTATCACCACTATAGCAACCATTATCACCACTATAACGACCACTATCACGACTATGACAACCATTATCACCACTATAACGACAATTCCCATCACTATAACAACCATTATCACCACTATAACAACCATTATCACCACTATAAGGACCATTATCACCACTATAACGACCATTATCACCACTATAAGGACCATTATCACCACGATAACATCCATTATCAGCAGTATATGGACCATTATCACCACTATAACGACCACTATCATCACTATAACAACCATTATCGCCACTATAAGGACCATTATCACCACTATAACGACCATTATCACCACTATAAGGACCATTATCACCACGATAACATCCATTATCAGCAGTATATGGACCATTATCACCACTATAACGACCACTATCATCACTATAACAACCATTATCGCCACTATAAGGACCATTATCACCACTATAACGACCATTATCACCACTATAAGGACCATTATCACCACTATAACGACTAATATCACAATTAGAACGACCATTATCACCACTATAACGACAATTCCCACCACTATAACAACCATTATCACCACTATATGGACCATTATCACCACTATAACGACCACTATCACCACTGTAGCAACCATTATCCCCACTATAAGGACCGTTATCACCACTATAACGACCATTATCACCACTATAAGGACCATTTTCACCACTATAACGACCACTATCACAATTAGAACGGCCATTATCACCTCTATAACGACCATTATCACCACTATAACGACAATTCCCACCACTATAACAACCATTATCACCACTATATGGACCATTATCACCACTATAACGACCACTATCATCACTATAACAACCATTATCACCACTATACGGACCATTATCACCACGATAACATCCATTATCACCAGTATATGGACCATTATCACCACCATAACGACCATTATCACCACTATAACAACCATTATCACCACTATTCGGACCATTATCGCCACTATAACGACCACTATCATCACTATAACAACCATTATCACCACTATAAGGACCATTATCACCACTATGACGACAACTATCACGACTATAACAACCATTATCACAAATTTAACGGCCATTATCACCACAGTAACGGCCATTATCACCACTATAGCGACCATTATCAAAGCTATAACCACCATTATCAACACTATAACAACAATTATCACTACTATAACAACCATTACCAATACTATAACAACCTTTAATAGCACTATGACAACCGTTATCACCACTATAGCAACCATTATCACCACTATAACAACCATTATCACCACTGTAACAACCATTATCGCCACTATAAGCACCATTATCACCACTATAACAACTATTATCACCACTATAACAACCATTATCACCACTATGACGACTATTATCACAACTATAACGACCACTATCACGACTATAACAACCATTATCACCACTTTAACGATCATTATCAATACTGTAACAAGCATTATCAAAACTATAACAACCTTTATCACCACTATAACAACCGTTATCACCACTATAGCAACCATTATCACCACTATAACGACCACTATCACGACTATGACAACCATTATCACCTCTATAACAACTATTATCACCACTATAACAACCATTATCACCACTACAACAACCATTATCACCACTACAACAACCATTATTACCACTATAAGAACCATCATCACCACTATAAGGACCATTATCACCACTATGACGACCATTATCACCTCTATAACGACCTTTACCGCCACTATAACAACCATTATCACCACTACAACAACCATTATTACCACTATAGCGACCACTATCAACACTATAATCACCATTATCAGCACTATAACAATAATTATCAGTACTACAACAACCATTATCAAAAATATAACAACCTTTATCACCACTATAACAACCGTTATCACCACTATAGCGACCATTATCACCACTATAACGACCACTATCACGACTATGACAACTTTTATCACCACTATAACAACCGTTATCACCACTATAGCGACCATTATCACCACTATAACAACCATTATCACCACTATAAGGACCATTATCACCACTATAACGACCATTATCAACACTATAAGGACCATTATCATCACTATAACGATCGTTATCACCACAATAACAGACATTATCACCACTATGACGACCATTATCACAATTAGAACGACCATTATCACCACTATAACGACCACTATCACCACTATAACGACCATTATCACCACTATAGCGCCCATTATCAACACTATAACCACCATTATCAGCATTATATCAACAATTATCAATACTATAACAACCATTATCACCACTATAAGGACCATTATCACCACCATAACAACCATTATCACCACTATAACCACCATTATCACCACTATAACGACCACTATCAACACTATAACCACCATTATCACCACTATAGCAACCATTATCACCACTATAACGACCATTATCACCACTGTAACGACCACTATCACGACTATGACAACCATTATCACATCTATAACGACCATTCTCACCACTATAACAACCATTATCACCACTATGACAACCATTATCACCACTATATGGACCATTATCACCACTATATGGACCATTATCACCACTATAACGACCACTATCATCACTATAACAACCATTATCACCACTATAAGGACCATTATCACCACTATAACATCCATTATCACCACTATATGGACCATTATTACCACTATAACGACCACTATCATCACTATAACAACCATTATCACCACTATAACAACCATTATCACCACTATATGGACCATTATCACCACTATAACGACCACTATCATCATTATAACTACCATTATCACCACTATATCATCCATTATCACCACTATATGGACCATTATTACCACTATAACGACCACTATCATCACTATAACAAGCATTATCACCACTATACGGACCATTATCACCACTATAACGACCATTATCACCACTATAACGACCACTATCACGACTATAACAACCATTATCACAACTTTAACGGCCATTATCACCACTATAACGGCCATTATCACCACTATAGCGACCATTATCAAAGCTATAACCACCATTATCAGCACTATAACAACAATTATCACTACTATAACAACCATTACCAATACTATAACAACCTTTAATACCACTATGACAACCGTTATCACCACTATAGCAACCATTATCACCACTATAACAACCATTATCACCACTGTAACAACCATTATCGCCACTATAAGCACCATTATCACCACTATAACAACTATTATCACCACTATAACAACCATTATCACCACTACAACAACCATTATCACCACTACAACAACCATTATTACCACTATAAGAACCATCATCACCACTATAAGGACCATTATCACCACTATGACGAGCATTATCACCTCTATAACGACCTTTACCGCCACTATAACAACCATTATCACCACTACAACAACCATTATTACCACTATAGCGACCACTATCAACACTATAATCACCATTATCAGCACTATAACAATAATTATCAGTACTACAACAACCATTATCAAAAATATAACAACCTTTATCACCACTGTAACAACCGTTATCACCACTATAGCGACCATTATCACCACTATAACAACCATTATTACCACTATAAAAACCATTATCATCAATATAACAATCATTATCGCCACTATAACAACTATTATCACCACTATAACAACCATGATCATCACTATAAGGACCATTATCATCACTATAACGATCGTTATCACCACAATAACAACCATTATCACCACTATAACGACTATTATCACAACTATAACGACCACTATCACGACTATAACAACCAGTATCACCACTTTAACGACCATTATCAATACTGTAACAACCATTATCAAAACTATAACAACGTTTATCACCACTATAACAACCGTTATCACCACTATAGCAACCATTATCACCACTATAACGACCACTATCACGACTATGACAACCATTATCACCACTATAACGACAATTCCCATCACTATAACAACCATTATCACCACTATAACAACCATTATCACCACTATAAGGACCATTATCACCACTATAACGACCATTATCACCACTATAAGGACCATTATCACCACGATAACATCCATTATCAGCAGTATATGGACCATTATCACCACTATAACGACCACTATCATCACTATAACAACCATTATCGCCACTATAAGGACCATTATCACCACTATAACGACCATTATCACCACTATAAGGACCATTATCACCACTATAACGACTAATATCACAATTAGAACGACCATTATCACCATTATAACGACCATTCTCATCATTATAACATCCATTATCACCACTATATGGACCATTATCACCACTATAACGACCACTATCATCACTATAACAAACATTATCACCACTATACGGACCATTATCACCACTATAACGACCATTATCACCACTATAAGGACCACTGTCACGACTATAACAACCACTATCACCACTATAAGGACCATTGTCACCACTATAAGGACCATTATCACCACCATAACGACCATTATCACAATTAGAACGACCATTATCACCACTATAACGACCATTATCACAATTAGAACGACCATTATCACCACTATAACGACCATTATCACCACTATAACGACCATTATCACCACTACAACGACCATTATCACCACTTTAACGGCCATTATCACCACTATAACGGCCATTATCACCACTATAAGGACCATTATCACCACGATAACATCCATTATCACCAGTATATGGACCATTATCACCACCATAACGACCACTATCATCACTATAACAACCATTATCACCACTATAAGGACCATTATCACCACTATAACGACCATTATCACCACTATAAGGACCATTTTCACCACTATAACGACCACTATCACAATTAGAACGGCCATTATCACCACTATAACGACCATTATCACCACTATAACGACCATTATCAACACTGTAACCACCATTATCAGCAATATAACAACAATTATCAATACTATAACAACCATTATCATCACTATAACGACTATTATCACCACTATAACGACCACTATCACGACTATAACAACCATTATCACCACTTTAACGGCCATTATCACCACTATAACGGCCATTATCACCACTATAAGGACCATTATCACCACGATAACATCCATTATCACCACTATATGGACCATTATCGCCACTATAACGACCACTATCATCACTATAACAACCATTATCACCACTATACGGACCATTATCACCACTATAACGACCATTATCACCACTATAAGGACCATTATCACCACGATAACATCCATTATCACCAGTATATGGACCATTATCACCACCATAACGACCACTATCATCACTATAACAACCATTATCACCACTATAAGGACCATTATCACCACTATAACGACCATTATCACCACTATAAGGACCATTATCACCACTATAACGACCACTATTACGACTATGACAACCATTATCACCACTATAACGACAATTCCCACCACTATAACAACCATTATCACCACTATATGGACCATTATCACCACTATAACGACCACTATCACCACTGTAGCAACCATTATCCCCACTATAAGGACCGTTATCACCACTATAACGACCATTATCACCACTATAAGGACCATTTTCACCACTATAACGACCACTATCACAATTAGAACGGCCATTATCACCACTATAACGACCATTATCACCACTATAACGACCATTATCAACACTGTAACCACCATTATCAGCAATATAACAACAATTATCAATACTATAACAACCATTATCATCACTATAACGACTATTATCACCACTATAACGACCACTATCACGACTATAACAACCATTATCACAACTTTAACGGTCATTATCACCACTATAACGGCCATTATCACCACTATAGCGACCATTATCAAAGCAATAACCACCATTATCAGCACTATAACAACAATTATCATTACTATAACAACCATTACCAATACTATTACAACCTTTAATATCACTATGACAACCGTTATCACCACTATAGCAACCATTATCACCACTATAACAACCACCATCACGACTATGATAACCATTATCACCACTATAACGACCATTCTCACCACCATAACAACCATTATCACCACTATGACAACCATTATCACCACTATATGGACCATTATCACCACTATAACGACCTCTATCACCACTATAGCAACCATTATCACCACTATAGGGACTATTATCACCACTATGACGACCATTATCACCTCTATAACAACCATTATCACCACTATTCGGACCATTATCGCCACTATAACGACCACTATCATCACTATAACAACCATTATCACCACTATACGGACCATTATCACCACGATAACATCCATTATCACCAGTATATGGACCATTATCACCACCATAACGACCACTATCATCACTATAACAACCATTATCACCACTATAAGGACCATTATCACCATTATAACGACCATTATCACCACTATAATGACCATTATCACCACTATAACGACCACTATTACGACTATGACAACCATTATCACCACTATAACGACAATTCCCACCACTATAACAACCATTATCACCACTATATGGACCATTATCACCACTATAACGACCACTATCACCACTGTAGCAACCATTATCCCCACTATAAGGACCGTTATCACCACTATAACGACCATTATCACCACTATAAGGACCATTTTCACCACTATAACGACCACTATCACAATTAGAACGGCCATTATCACCTCTATAACGACCATTATCACCACTATAACGACAATTCCCACCACTATAACAACCATTATCACCACTATATGGACCATTATCACCACTATAACGACCACTATCATCACTATAACAACCATTATCACCACTATACGGACCATTATCACCACGATAACATCCATTATCACCAGTATATGGACCATTATCACCACCATAACGACCATTATCACCACTATAACAACCATTATCACCACTATTCGGACCATTATCGCCACTATAACGACCACTATCATCACTATAACAACCATTATCACCACTATAAGGACCATTATCACCACTATGACGACAACTATCACGACTATAACAACCATTATCACAAATTTAACGGCCATTATCACCACAGTAACGGCCATTATCACCACTATAGCGACCATTATCAAAGCTATAACCACCATTATCAACACTATAACAACAATTATCACTACTATAACAACCATTACCAATACTATAACAACCTTTAATAGCACTATGACAACCGTTATCACCACTATAGCAACCATTATCACCACTATAACAACCATTATCACCACTGTAACAACCATTATCGCCACTATAAGCACCATTATCACCACTATAACAACTATTATCACCACTATAACAACCATTATCACCACTATGACGACTATTATCACAACTATAACGACCACTATCACGACTATAACAACCATTATCACCACTTTAACGATCATTATCAATACTGTAACAAGCATTATCAAAACTATAACAACCTTTATCACCACTATAACAACCGTTATCACCACTATAGCAACCATTATCACCACTATAACGACCACTATCACGACTATGACAACCATTATCACCTCTATAACAACTATTATCACCACTATAACAACCATTATCACCACTACAACAACCATTATCACCACTACAACAACCATTATTACCACTATAAGAACCATCATCACCACTATAAGGACCATTATCACCACTATGACGACCATTATCACCTCTATAACGACCTTTACCGCCACTATAACAACCATTATCACCACTACAACAACCATTATTACCACTATAGCGACCACTATCAACACTATAATCACCATTATCAGCACTATAACAATAATTATCAGTACTACAACAACCATTATCAAAAATATAACAACCTTTATCACCACTATAACAACCGTTATCACCACTATAGCGACCATTATCACCACTATAACAACCATTATCACCACTATAAGGACCATTATCACCACTATAACGACCATTATCAACACTATAAGGACCATTATCATCACTATAACGATCGTTATCACCACAATAACAGACATTATCACCACTATGACGACCATTATCACAATTAGAACGACCATTATCACCACTATAACGACCACTATCACCACTATAACGACCATTATCACCACTATAGCGCCCATTATCAACACTATAACCACCATTATCAGCATTATATCAACAATTATCAATACTATAACAACCATTATCACCACTATAAGGACCATTATCACCACCATAACAACCATTATCACCACTATAACCACCATTATCACCACTATAACGACCACTATCAACACTATAACCACCATTATCACCACTATAGCAACCATTATCACCACTATAACGACCATTATCACCACTGTAACGACCACTATCACGACTATGACAACCATTATCACATCTATAACGACCATTCTCACCACTATAACAACCATTATCACCACTATGACAACCATTATCACCACTATATGGACCATTATCACCACTATATGGACCATTATCACAACTATAACGACCACTATCATCACTATAACAACCATTATCACCACTATAAGGACCATTATCACCACTATAACATCCATTATCACCACTATATGGACCATTATCACCACTATAACGACCAGTATCATCACTATAACAACCATTATCACCACTATACGGACCATTATCACCACTATAACGACCATTATCACCACTATAAGGACCATTACCAACACTATGACAACCATTATCACCACTACAACAACCATTATCACCACTATTACAACCATTATCACCACTATATGGACCATTATCACCACTATAACGACTATTATCACCACTATAACGACCACTGTCACGACTATAACAACCATTATCACCACTATAGGGACCATTGTCACCACTATAAGGACCATTATCACCACCATAACGACCATTATCACAATTAGAACGACCATTATCACCACTATAACGACCATTATCACAATTAGAACGACCATTATCACCACTATAACGATCATTATCACCACTATAGCGACCATTATCACCACTATAACAACCATTATCACCACTACACCAACCATTATCACCACCACAACAACCATTATTACCACTATAAGAACCATTATCACCACTATAAGGACCATTATCACCACTATGACGACCATTATCACAATTAGAACGACCATTACCACCACTTTAACGACCATTATCAGTACTGTAACAACCATTATCAAAACTATAACAACCTTTATCACCACTATAACAACCGTTATCACAACTATAGCAACCATTATCACCACTATAGCGACCATTATCAACACTATAATCACCATTATCAGCACTATAACAGCAATTATCAGTACTATAACAACCATTATCAAATATGTAACAACCTTTATCACCACTATAACAACCGTTATCACCACTATAGCAACCATTATCACCACTATAACGACCATTATCACCACTGTAACGACCACTATCACGACTATGACAACCATTATCACATCTATAACGACCATTCTCACCACTATAACAACCATTATCACCACTATGACAACCATTATCACCACTATATGGACCATTATCACCACTATATGGACCATTATCACCACTATAACGACCACTATCATCACTATAACAACCATTATCACCACTATAAGGACCATTATCACCACTATAACATCCATTATCACCACTATATGGACCATTATTACCACTATAACGACCACTATCATCACTATAACAACCATTATCACCACTATAACAACCATTATCACCACTATATGGACCATTATCACCACTATAACGACCACTATCATCATTATAACTACCATTATCACCACTATATCATCCATTATCACCACTATATGGACCATTATTACCACTATAACGACCACTATCATCACTATAACAAGCATTATCACCACTATACGGACCATTATCACCACTATAACGACCATTATCACCACTATAACGACCACTATCACGACTATAACAACCATTATCACAACTTTAACGGCCATTATCACCACTATAACGGCCATTATCACCACTATAGCGACCATTATCAAAGCTATAACCACCATTATCAGCACTATAACAACAATTATCACTACTATAACAACCATTACCAATACTATAACAACCTTTAATACCACTATGACAACCGTTATCACCACTATAGCAACCATTATCACCACTATAACAACCATTATCACCACTGTAACAACCATTATCGCCACTATAAGCACCATTATCACCACTATAACAACTATTATCACCACTATAACAACCATTATCACCACTACAACAACCATTATCACCACTACAACAACCATTATTACCACTATAAGAACCATCATCACCACTATAAGGACCATTATCACCACTATGACGAGCATTATCACCTCTATAACGACCTTTACCGCCACTATAACAACCATTATCACCACTACAACAACCATTATTACCACTATAGCGACCACTATCAACACTATAATCACCATTATCAGCACTATAACAATAATTATCAGTACTACAACAACCATTATCAAAAATATAACAACCTTTATCACCACTGTAACAACCGTTATCACCACTATAGCGACCATTATCACCACTATAACGACCACTATCACGACTATGACAACTTTTATCACCACTATAACAACCGTTATCACCACTATAGCGACCATTATCACCACTATAACAACCATTATCACCACTATAAGGACCATTATCACCACTATAACGACCATTATCAACACTATAAGGACCATTATCATCACTATAACGATCGTTATCACCACAATAACAGACATTATCACCACTATGACGACCATTATCACAATTAGAACGACCATTATCACCACTATAACGACCACTATCACCACTATAACGACCATTGTCACCACTATAGCGCCCATTATCAACACTATAACCACCATTATCAGCATTATAACAACAATTATCAATACTATAACAACCATTATCACCACTATAACGTCTATTATCACCACTATAACGACCACTATCATCACTATAACAACCATTATCACCACTATAAGGACCATTATCACCACTATAACAACCATTATCACCACTGTAACAACCATTATCGCCACTATAAGCACCATTATCACCACTATAACAACTATTATCACCACTATAACAACCATTATCACCACTACAACAACCATTATTACCACTATAAAAACCATTATCATCAATATAACAATCATTATCGCCACTATAACAACTATTATCACCACTATAACAACCATGATCATCACTATAAGGACCATTATCATCACTATAACGATCGTTATCACCACAATAACAACCATTATCACCACTATAACGACTATTATCACAACTATAACGACCACTATCACGACTATAACAACCAGTATCACCACTTTAACGACCATTATCAATACTGTAACAACCATTATCAAAACTATAACAACGTTTATCACCACTATAACAACCGTTATCACCACTATAGCAACCATTATCACCACTATAACGACCACTATCACGACTATGACAACCATTATCACCACTATAACGACAATTCCCATCACTATAACAACCATTATCACCACTATAACAACCATTATCACCACTATAAGGACCATTATCACCACTATAACGACCATTATCACCACTATAAGGACCATTATCACCACGATAACATCCATTATCAGCAGTATATGGACCATTATCACCACTATAACGACCACTATCATCACTATAACAACCATTATCGCCACTATAAGGACCATTATCACCACTATAACGACCATTATCACCACTATAAGGACCATTATCACCACTATAACGACTAATATCACAATTAGAACGACCATTATCACCATTATAACGACCATTCTCATCATTATAACATCCATTATCACCACTATATGGACCATTATCACCACTATAACGACCACTATCATCACTATAACAAACATTATCACCACTATACGGACCATTATCACCACTATAACGACCATTATCACCACTATAAGGACCACTGTCACGACTATAACAACCACTATCACCACTATAAGGACCATTGTCACCACTATAAGGACCATTATCACCACCATAACGACCATTATCACAATTAGAACGACCATTATCACCACTATAACGACCATTATCACAATTAGAACGACCATTATCACCACTATAACGACCATTATCACCACTATAACGACCATTATCACCACTACAACGACCATTATCACCACTTTAACGGCCATTATCACCACTATAACGGCCATTATCACCGCTATAACGACCATTATCACCACTACAACAACCACTATCACGACTATGACAACCATTATCACATCTATAACGACCATTCTCACCACTATAACAACCATTATCACCACTATGACAACCATTATCACCACTATATGGACCATTATCACCACTATAACGACCTCTATCACCACTATAGCAACCATTATCACCACTATAAGGACTATTATAACCAATATGACGACCATTATCACCTCTATAACAACCATTATCACCACTATATGGACCATTATCACCACTATAACGACCACTATCATCACAATATCAACCATTATCACCACTATAAGGACCATTATCACCACTATAACATCCATTATCACCACTATATGGACCATTATCGCCACTACAACGACCACTATCATCACTATAACAACCATTATCACCACTATACGGACCATTATCACCACTATAACGACCATTATCACCACTATAAGGACCATTATCACCACGATAACATCCATTATCACCAGTATATGGACCATTATCACCACCATAACGACCACTATCATCACTATAACAACCATTATCACCACTATAAGGACCATTATCACCACTATAACGACCATTATCACCACTATAAGGACCATTATCACCACTATAACGACCACTATTACGACTATGACAACCATTATCACCACTATAACGACAATTCCCACCACTATAACAACCATTATCACCACTATATGGACCATTATCACCACTATAACGACCACTATCACCACTGTAGCAACCATTATCCCCACTATAAGGACCGTTATCACCACTATAACGACCATTATCACCACTATAAGGACCATTTTCACCACTATAACGACCACTATCACAATTAGAACGGCCATTATCACCACTATAACGACCATTATCACCACTATAACGACCATTATCAACACTGTAACCACCATTATCAGCAATATAACAACAATTATCAATACTATAACAACCATTATCATCACTATAACGACTATTATCACCACTATAACGACCACTATCACGACTATAACAACCATTATCACAACTTTAACGGTCATTATCACCACTATAACGGCCATTATCACCACTATAGCGACCATTATCAAAGCAATAACCACCATTATCAGCACTATAACAACAATTATCATTACTATAACAACCATTACCAATACTATTACAACCTTTAATACCACTATGACAACCGTTATCACCACTATAGCAACCATTATCACCACTATAACAACCACCATCACGACTATGATAACCATTATCACCACTATAACGACCATTCTCACCACCATAACAACCATTATCACCACTATGACAACCATTATCACCACTATATGGACCATTATCACCACTATAACGACCTCTATCACCACTATAGCAACCATTATCACCACTATAGGGACTATTATCACCACTATGACGACCATTATCACCTCTATAACAACCATTATCACCACTATTCGGACCATTATCGCCACTATAACGACCACTATCATCACTATAACAACCATTATCACCACTATACGGACCATTATCACCACGATAACATCCATTATCACCAGTATATGGACCATTATCACCACCATAACGACCACTATCATCACTATAACAACCATTATCACCACTATAAGGACCATTATCACCACTATAACGACCATTATCACCACTATAATGACCATTATCACCACTATAACGACCACTATTACGACTATGACAACCATTATCACCACTATAACGACAATTCCCACCACTATAACAACCATTATCACCACTATATGGACCATTATCACCACTACAACGACCACTATCACCACTGTAGCAACCATTATCCCCACTATAAGGACCGTTATCACCACTATAACGACCATTATCACCACTATAAGGACCATTTTCACCACTATAACGACCACTATCACAATTAGAACGGCCATTATCACCTCTATAACGACCATTATCACCACTATAACGACAATTCCCACCACTATAACAACCATTATCACCACTATATGGACCATTATCACCACTATAACGACCACTATCATCACTGTAACAACCATTATCACCACTATACGGACCATTATCACCACGATAACATCCATTATCACCAGTATATGGACCATTATCACCACCATAACGACCATTATCACCACTATAACAACCATTATCACCACTATTCGGACCATTATCGCCACTATAACGACCACTATCATCACTATAACAACCATTATCACCACTATAAGGACCATTATCACCACTATGACGACAACTATCACGACTATAACAACCATTATCACAAATTTAACGGCCATTATCACCACAGTAACGGCCATTATCACCACTATAGCGACCATTATCAAAGCTATAACCACCATTATCAACACTATAACAACAATTATCACTACTATAACAACCATTACCAATACTATAACAACCTTTAATAGCACTATGACAACCGTTATCACCACTATAGCAACCATTATCACCACTATAACAACCATTATCACCACTGTAACAACCATTATCGCCACTATAAGCACCATTATCACCACTATAACAACTATTATCACCACTATAACAACCATTATCACCACTATGACGACTATTATCACAACTATAACGACCACTATCACGACTATAACAACCATTATCACCACTTTAACGATCATTATCAATACTGTAACAAGCATTATCAAAACTATAACAACCTTTATCACCACTATAACAACCGTTATCACCACTATAGCAACCATTATCACCACTATAACGACCACTATCACGACTATGACAACCATTATCACCACTATAACAACTATTATCACCACTATAACAACCATTATTACCACTACAACAACCATTATCACCACTACAACAACCATTATTACCACTATAAGAACCATCATCACCACTATAAGGACCATTATCACCACTATGACGACCATTATCACCTCTATAACGACCTTTACCGCCACTATAACAACCATTATCACCACTACAACAACCATTATTACCACTATAGCGACCACTATCAACACTATAATCACCATTATCAGCACTATAACAATAATTATCAGTACTACAACAACCATTATCAAAAATATAACAACCTTTATCACCACTATAACAACCGTTATCACCACTATAGCGACCATTATCACCACTATAACGACCACTATCACGACTATGACAACTTTTATCACCACTATAACAACCGTTATCACCACTATAGCGACCATTATCACCACTATAACAACCATTATCACCACTATAAGGACCATTATCACCACTATAACGACCATTATCAACACTATAAGGACCATTATCATCACTATAACGATCGTTATCACCACAATAACAGACATTATCACCACTATGACGACCATTATCACAATTAGAACGACCATTATCACCACTATAACGACCACTATCACCACTATAACGACCATTATCACCACTATAGCGCCCATTATCAACACTATAACCACCATTATCAGCATTATATCAACAATTATCAATACTATAACAACCATTATCACCACTATAACAACCATTATCACCACTATGACAACCATTATCACCACTATGACAACCATTATCACCACTATATGGACCATTATCACAACTATAACGACCACTATCATCACTATAACAACCATTATCACCACTATAAGGACCATTATCACCACTATAACATCCATTATCACCACTATATGGACCATTATCACCACTATAACGACCAGTATCATCACTATAACAACCATTATCACCACTATACGGACCATTATCACCACTATAACGACCATTATCACCACTATAAGGACCATTACCAACACTATGACAACCATTATCACCACTACAACAACCATTATCACCACTACAACAACCATTATCACCACTATATGGACCATTATCACCACTATAACGACTATTATCACCACTATAACGACCACTGTCACGACTATAACAACCATTATCACCACTATAGGGACCATTGTCACCACTATAAGGACCATTATCACCACCATAACGACCATTATCACAATTAGAACGACCATTATCACCACTATAACGACCATTATCACAATTAGAACGACCATTATCACCACTATAACGATCATTATCACCACTATAGCGACCATTATCACCACTATAACAACCATTATCACCACTACACCAACCATTATCACCACCACAACAACCATTATTACCACTATAAGAACCATTCTCACCACTATAAGGACCATTATCACCACTATGACGACCATTATCACCTCTATAACGACCTTTACCACCACTATAACAACCATTATTACCACTACAACAACCATTATTACCACTATAACAACCATTATCATCAATATAACAACCATTATCGCCACTATAACAACTATTATCACCACTATAACAACCATGATCACCACCATAAGGACCATTATCATCACTATAACGATCGTTACCACCACAATAACAGACATTATCACCACTATGACGACCATTATCACAATTAGAACGACCATTACCACCACTTTAACGACCATTATCAGTACTGTAACAACCATTATCAAAACTATAACAACCTTTATCACCACTATAACAACCGTTATCACAACTATAGCAACCATTATCACCACTATAGCGACCATTATCAACACTATAATCACCATTATCAGCACTATAACAGCAATTATCAGTACTATAACAACCATTATCAAATATGTAACAACCTTTATCACCACTATAACAACCGTTATCACCACTATAGCAACCATTATCACCATTATAACGACCATTATCACCACTGTAACGACCACTATCACGACTATGACAACCATTATCACATCTATAACGACCATTCTCACCACTATAACAACCATGATCACCACTATATGGACCATTATTACCACTATAACGACCACTATCATCACTATAACAACCATTATCACCACTATAACAACCATTATCACCACTACATGGACCATTATCACCACTATAACGACCACTATCATCATTATAACTACCATTATCACCACTATATCATCCATTATCACCACTATATGGACCATTATTACCACTATAACGACCACTATCATCACTATAACAAGCATTATCACCACTATACGGACCATTATCACCACTATAACGACCATTATCACCACTATAACGACCACTATCACGACTATAACAACCATTATCACAACTTTAACGGCCATTATCACCACTATAACGGCCATTATCACCACTATAACAACCATTATCACCACTACATGGACCATTATCACCACTATAACATCCATGATCACCACTATATGGACCATTATTACCACTATAACGACCACTATCATCACTATAACAACCATTATCACCACTATAACAACCATTATCACCACTACATGGACCATTATCACCACTATAACGACCACTATCATCATTATAACTACCATTATCACCACTATATCATCCATTATCACCACTATATGGACCATTATTACCACTATAACGACCACTATCATCACTATAACAAGCATTATCACCACTATACGGACCATTATCACCACTATAACGACCATTATCACCACTATAACGACCACTATCACGACTATAACAACCATTATCACAACTTTAACGGCCATTATCACCACTATAACGGCCATTATCACCACTATAGCGACCATTATCAAAGCTATAACCACCATTATCAGCACTATAACAACAATTATCACTACTATAACAACCATTACCAATACTATAACAACCTTTAATACCACTATGACAACCGTTATCACCACTATAGCAACCATTATCACCACTATAACAACCATTATCACCACTGTAACAACCATTATCGCCACTATAAGCACCATTATCACCACTATAACAACTATTATCACCACTATAACAACCATTATCACCACTACAACAACCATTATCACCACTATGACAACCATTATCACCACTATATGGACCATTATCACCACTATATGGACCATTATCACCACTATAACGACCACTATCATCACTATGACAACCATTATCACCACTATATGGACCATTATCACCACTATATGGACCATTATCACCACTATAACGACCACTATCATCACTATAACAACCATTATCACCACTATAAGGACCATTATCACCACTATAACGACCATTATCACCACTATAAGGACCATTATCACCACTATAACGACTACTATTACGACTATGACAACCATTATCACCACTATAACGACAATTCCCACCACTATAACAACCATTATCACCACTATATGGACCATTATCACCACTATAACGACCACTATCACCACTGTAGCAACCATTATCCCCACTATAAGGACCGTTATCACCACTATAACGACCATTATCACCACTATAAGGACCATTTTCACCACTATAACGACCACTATCACAATTACAACGGCCATTATCACCACTATAACGACCATTATCACCACTATAACGACCATTATCAACACTATAACCACCATTATCAGCACTATAACAACAATTATCAATACTATAACAACCATTATCATCACTATAACGACTATTATCACCACTATAACGACCACTATCACGACTATAACAACCATTATCACAACTTTAACGGTCATTATCACCACTATAACGGCCATTATCACCACTATAGCGACCATTATCAAAGCAATAACCACCATTATCAGCACTATAACAACAATTATCATTACTATAACAACCATTACCAATACTATTACAACCTTTAATACCACTATGACAACCGTTATCACCACTATAGCAACCATTATCACCACTATAACAACCACCATCACGACTATGATAACCATTATCACCACTATAACGACCATTCTCACCACCATAACAACCATTATCACCACTATGACAACCATTATCACCACTATATGGACCATTATCACCACTATAACGACCTCTATCACCACTATAGCAACCATTATCACCACTATAGGGACTATTATCACCACTATGACGACCATTATCACCTCTATAACAACCATTATCACCACTATTCGGACCATTATCGCCACTATAACGACCACTATCATCACTATAACAACCATTATCACCACTATAAGGACCATTATCACCACTATGACGACAACTATCACGACTATAACAACCATTATCACAACTTTAACGGCCATTATCACCACAGTAACGGCCATTATCACCACTATAGCGACCATTATCAAAGCTATAACCACCATTATCAACACTATAACAACAATTATCACTACTATAACAACCATTACCAATACTATAACAACCTTTAATAGCACTATGACAACCGTTATCACCACTATAGCAACCATTATCACCACTATAACAACCATTATCACCACTGTAACAACCATTATCGCCACTATAAGCACCATTATCACCACTATAACAACTATTATCACCACTATAACAACCATTATCACCACTATGACGACTATTATCACAACTATAACGACCACTATCACGACTATAACAACCATTATCACCACTTTAACGATCATTATCAATACTGTAACAAGCATTATCAAAACTATAACAACCTTTATCACCACTATAACAACCGTTATCACCACTATAGCAACCATTATCACCACTATAACGACCACTATCACGACTATGACAACCATTATCACCACTATAACAACTATTATCACCACTATAACAACCATTATCACCACTACAACAACCATTATCACCACTACAACAACCATTATTACCACTATAAGAACCATCATCACCACTATAAGGACCATTATCACCACTATGACGACCATTATCACCTCTATAACGACCTTTACCGCCACTATAACAACCATTATCACCACTACAACAACCATTATTACCACTATAGCGACCACTATCAACACTATAATCACCATTATCAGCACTATAACAATAATTATCAGTACTACAACAACCATTATCAAAAATATAACAACCTTTATCACCACTATAACAACCGTTATCACCACTACAGCGACCATTATCACCACTATAACGACCACTATCACGACTATGACAACTTTTATCACCACTATAACAACCGTTATCACCACTATAGCGACCATTATCACCACTATAACAACCATTATCACCACTATAAGGACCATTATCACCACCATAACAACCATTATCACCACTATAACCACCATTATCACCACTATAACGACCACTATCAACACTATAACCACCATTATCACCACTATAGCAACCATTATCACCACTATAACGACCATTATCACCACTGTAACGACCACTATCACGACTATGACAACCATTATCACATCTATAACGACCATTCTCACCACTATAACAACCATTATCACCACTATGACAACCATTATCACCACTATATGGACCATTATCACCACTATATGGACCATTATCACAACTATAACGACCACTATCATCACTATAACAACCATTATCACCACTATAAGGACCATTATCACCACTATAACATCCATTATCACCACTATATGGACCATTATCACCACTATAACGACCACTATCATCACTATAACAACCATTATCACCACTATACGGACCATTATCACCACTATAACGACCATTATCACCACTATAAGGACCATTACCAACACTATGACAACCATTATCACCACTACAACAACCATTATCACCACTATTACAACCATTATCACCACTATATGGACCATTATCACCACTATAACGACTATTATCACCACTATAACGACCACTGTCACGACTATAACAACCATTATCACCACTATAGGGACCATTGTCACCACTATAAGGACCATTATCACCACCATAACGACCATTATCACAATTAGAACGACCATTATCACCACTATAACGACCATTATCACAATTAGAACGACCATTATCACCACTATAACGATCATTATCACCACTATAGCGACCATTATCACCACTATAACAACCATTATCACCACTACACCAACCATTATCACCACCACAACAACCATTATTACCACTATAAGAACCATTATCACCACTATAAGGACCATTATCACCACTATGACGACCATTATCACAATTAGAACGACCATTACCACCACTTTAACGACCATTATCAGTACTGTAACAACCATTATCAAAACTATAACAACCTTTATCACCACTATAACAACCGTTATCACAACTATAGCAACCATTATCACCACTATAGCGACCATTATCAACACTATAATCACCATTATCAGCACTATAACAGCAATTATCAGTACTATAACAACCATTATCAAATATGTAACAACCTTTATCACCACTATAACAACCGTTATCACCACTATAGCAACCATTATCACCACTATAACGACCATTATCACCACTGTAACGACCACTATCACGACTATGACAACCATTATCACATCTATAACGACCATTCTCACCACTATAACAACCATTATCACCACTATGACAACCATTATCACCACTATATGGACCATTATCACCACTATATGGACCATTATCACCACTATAACGACCACTATCATCACTATAACAACCATTATCACCACTATAAGGACCATTATCACCACTATAACATCCATTATCACCATTATATGGACCATTATTACCACTATAACGACCACTATCATCACTATAACAACCATTATCACCACTATAACAACCATTATCACCACTATATGGACCATTATCACCACTATAACGACCACTATCATCATTATAACTACCATTATCACCACTATATCATCCATTATCACCACTATATGGACCATTATTACCACTATAACGACCACTATCATCACTATAACAAGCATTATCACCACTATACGGACCATTATCACCACTATAACGACCATTATCACCACTATAACGGCCATTATCACCACTATAGCGACCATTATCAAAGCTATAACCACCATTATCAGCACTATAACAACAATTATCACTACTATAACAACCATTACCAATACTATAACAACCTTTAATACCACTATGACAACCGTTATCACCACTATAGCAACCATTATCACCACTATAACAACCATTATCACCACTGTAACAACCATTATCGCCACTATAAGCACCATTATCACCACTATAACAACTATTATCACCACTATAACAACCATTATCACCACTACAACAACCATTATCACCACTACAACAACCATTATTACCACTATAAGAACCATCATCACCACTATAAGGACCATTATCACCACTATGACGAGCATTATCACCTCTATAACGACCTTTACCGCCACTATAACAACCATTATCACCACTACAACAACCATTATTACCACTATAGCGACCACTATCAACACTATAATCACCATTATCAGCACTATAACAATAATTATCAGTACTACAACAACCATTATCAAAAATATAACAACCTTTATCACCACTGTAACAACCGTTATCACCACTATAGCGACCATTATCACCACTATAACGACCACTATCACGACTATGACAACTTTTATCACCACTATAACAACCGTTATCACCACTATAGCGACCATTATCACCACTATAACAACCATTATCACCACTATAAGGACCATTATCACCACTATAACGACCATTATCAACACTATAAGGACCATTATCATCACTATAACGATCGTTATCACCACAATAACAGACATTATCACCACTATGACGACCATTATCACAATTAGAACGACCATTATCACCACTATAACGACCACTATCACCACTATAACGACCATTGTCACCACTATAGCGCCCATTATCAACACTATAACCACCATTATCAGCATTATAACAACAATTATCAATACTATAACAACCATTATCACCACTATAACGTCTATTATCACCACTATAACGACCACTATCACGACTATAACAACCATTATCACCACTTTAACGACCATTATCAGTACTGTAACAACCATTATCAAAACTATAACAACCTTTGTCACCACTATAACAACCTTTATCACCACTATAACAACCGTTATCACCACTATAGCAACCATTATCACCACTATAACGACCACTATCACCACTGTAACGACCACTATCACGACTGTGACAACCATTATCACATCTATAACGACCATTCTCACCACTATAACAACCATTATCACCGCTATGACAACCATTATCACCACTATATGGACCATTATCACCACTATATGGACCATTATCACCACTATAACGACCACTATCATCACTATAACAACCATTATCACCACTATAAGGACCATTATCACCACTATAACAACCATTATCACCACTGTAACAACCATTATCGCCACTATAAGCACCATTATCACCACTATAACAACTATTATCACCACTATAACAACCATTATCACCACTACAACAACCATTATTACCACTATAAAAACCATTATCATCAATATAACAATCATTATCGCCACTATAACAACTATTATCACCACTATAACAACCATGATCATCACTATAAGGACCATTATCATCACTATAACGATCGTTATCACCACAATAACAACCATTATCACCACTATAACGACTATTATCACAACTATAACGACCACTATCACGACTATAACAACCAGTATCACCACTTTAACGACCATTATCAATACTGTAACAACCATTATCAAAACTATAACAACGTTTATCACCACTATAACAACCGTTATCACCACTATAGCAACCATTATCACCACTATAACGACCACTATCACGACTATGACAACCATTATCACCACTATAACGACAATTCCCATCACTATAACAACCATTATCACCACTATAACGACCACTATCATCACTATAACAACCATTATCGCCACTATAAGGACCATTATCACCACTATAACGACCATTATCACCACTATAAGGACCATTATCACCACTATAACGACTAATATCACAATTAGAACGACCATTATCACCATTATAACGACCATTCTCATCATTATAACATCCATTATCACCACTATATGGACCATTATCACCACTATAACGACCACTATCATCACTATAACAAACATTATCACCACTATACGGACCATTATCACCACTATAACGACCATTATCACCACTATAAGGACCACTGTCACGACTATAACAACCACTATCACCACTATAAGGACCATTGTCACCACTATAAGGACCATTATCACCACCATAACGACCATTATCACAATTAGAACGACCATTATCACCACTATAACGACCATTATCACAATTAGAACGACCATTATCACCACTATAACGACCATTATCACCACTACAACGACCATTATCACCACTACAACGACCATTATCACCACTTTAACGGCCATTATCACCACTATAACGGCCATTATCACCGCTATAACGACCATTATCACCACTACAACAACCACTATCACGACTATGACAACCATTATCACATCTATAACGACCATTCTCACCACTATAACAACCATTATCACCACTATGACAACCATTATCACCACTATATGGACCATTATCACCACTATAACGACCTCTATCACCACTATAGCAACCATTATCACCACTATAAGGACTATTATAACCAATATGACGACCATTATCACCTCTATAACAACCATTATCACCACTATATGGACCATTATCACCACTATAACGACCACTATCATCACAATATCAACCATTATCACCACTATAAGGACCATTATCACCACTATAACATCCATTATCACCACTATATGGACCATTATCGCCACTATAACGACCACTATCATCACTATAACAACCATTATCACCACTATACGGACCATTATCACCACTATAACGACCATTATCACCACTATAAGGACCATTATCACCACGATAACATCCATTATCACCAGTATATGGACCATTATCACCACCATAACGACCACTATCATCACTATAACAACCATTATCACCACTATAAGGACCATTATCACCACTATAACGACCATTATCACCACTATAAGGACCATTATCACCACTATAACGACCACTATTACGACTATGACAACCATTATCACCACTATAACGACAATTCCCACCACTATAACAACCATTATCACCACTATATGGACCATTATCACCACTATAACGACCACTATCACCACTGTAGCAACCATTATCCCCACTATAAGGACCGTTATCACCACTATAACCACCATTATCACCACTATAAGGACCATTTTCACCACTATAACGACCACTATCACAATTAGAACGGCCATTATCACCACTATAACGACCATTATCACCACTATAACGACCATTATCAACACTGTAACCACCATTATCAGCACTATAACAACAATTATCAATACTATAACAACCATTATCATCACTATAACGACTATTATCACCACTATAACGACCACTATCACGACTATAACAACCATTATCACAACTTTAACGGTCATTATCACCACTATAACGGCCATTATCACCACTATAGCGACCATTATCAAAGCAATAACCACCATTATCAGCACTATAACAACAATTATCATTACTATGACAACCATTACCAATACTATTACAACCTTTAATACCACTATGACAACCGTTATCACCACTATAGCAACCATTATCACCACTATAACGACCATTCTCACCACCATAACAACCATTATCACCACTATGACAACCATTATCACCACTATATGGACCATTATCACCACTATAACGACCTCTATCACCACTATAGCAACCATTATCACCACTATAGGGACTATTATCACCACTATGACGACCATTATCACCTCTATAACAACCATTATCACCACTATTCGGACCATTATCGCCACTATAACGACCACTATCATCACTATAACAACCATTATCACCACTATACGGACCATTATCACCACGATAACATCCATTATCACCAGTATATGGACCATTATCACCACCATAACGACCACTATCATCACTATAACAACCATTATCACCACTATAAGCACCATTATCACCACTATAACGACCATTATCACCACTATAATGACCATTATCACCACTATAACGACCACTATTACGACTATGACAACCATTATCACCACTATAACGACAATTCCCACCACTATAACAACCATTATCACCACTATATGGACCATTATCACCACTATAACGACCACTATCACCACTGTAGCAACCATTATCCCCACTATAAGGACCGTTATCACCACTATAACGACCATTATCACCACTATAAGGACCATTATCACCACTATAACGACCACTATCACCACTATAACGACCATTGTCACCACTATAGCGCCCATTATCAACACTATAACCACCATTATCAGCATTATAACAACAATTATCAATACTATAACAACCATTATCACCACTATAACGTCTATTATCACCACTATAACGACCACTATCACGACTATAACAACCATTATCACCACTTTAACGACCATTATCAGTACTGTAACAACCATTATCAAAACTATAACAACCTTTGTCACCACTATAACAACCGTTATCACAACTATAGCAACCATTATCACCACTATAGCGACCATTATCAACACTATAATCACCATTATCAGCACTATAACAGCAATTATCAGTACTATAACAACCATTATCAAATATGTAACAACCTTTATCACCACTATAACAACCGTTATCACCACTATAGCAACCATTATCACCACTATAACGACCACTATCACCACTGTAACGACCACTATCACGACTATGACAACCATTATCACATCTATAACGACCATTCTCACCACTATAACAACCATTATCACCGCTATGACAACCATTATCACCACTATATGGACCATTATCACCACTATATGGACCATTATCACCACTATAACGACCACTATCATCACTATAACAACCATTATCACCACTATAAGGACCATTATCACCACTATAACAACCATTATCACCACTGTAACAACCATTATCGCCACTATAAGCACCATTATCACCACTATAACAACTATTATCACCACTATAACAACCATTATCACCACTACAACAACCATTATTACCACTATAAAAACCATTATCATCAATATAACAATCATTATCGCCACTATAACAACTATTATCACCACTATAACAACCATGATCATCACTATAAGGACCATTATCATCACTATAACGATCGTTATCACCACAATAACAACCATTATCACCACTATAACGACTATTATCACAACTATAAGGACCACTGTCACGACTATAACAACCACTATCACCACTATAAGGACCATTGTCACCACTATAAGGACCATTATCACCACTATAACATCCATTATCACCACTATATGGACCATTATCACCACTATAACGACCACTATCATCACTATAACAACCATTATCACCACTATACGGACCATTATCACCACTATAACGACCATTATCACCACTATAAGGACCATTACCAACACTATGACAACCATTATCACCACTACAACAACCATTATCACCACTATTACAACCATTATCACCACTATATGGACCATTATCACCACTATAACGACTATTATCACCACTATAACGACCATGATCACCACTATAAGGACCATTATCATCACTATAACGATCGTTATCACCACAATAACAGACATTATCACCACTATGACGACCATTATCACAATTAGAACGACCATTACCACCACTTTAACGACCATTATCAGTACTGTAACAACCATTATCAAAACTATAACAACCTTTATCACCACTATAACAACCGTTATCACAACTATAGCAACCATTATCACCACTATAGCGACCATTATCAACACTATAATCACCATTATCAGCACTATAACAGCAATTATCAGTACTATAACAACCATTATCAAATATGTAACAACCTTTATCACCACTATAACAACCGTTATCACCACTATAGCAACCATTATCACCACTATAACGACCATTCTCACCACTATAACAACCATTATCACCGCTATGACAACCATTATCACCACTATATGGACCATTATCACCACTATATGGACCATTATCACCACTATAACGACCACTATCATCACTATAACAACCATTATCACCACTATAAGGACCATTATCACCACTATAACAACCATTATCACCACTGTAACAACCATTATCGCCACTATAAGCACCATTATCACCACTATAACAACTATTATCACCACTATAACAACCATTATCACCACTACAACAACCATTATTACCACTATAAAAACCATTATCATCAATATAACAATCATTATCGCCACTATAACAACTATTATCACCACTATAACAACCATGATCATCACTATAAGGACCATTATCATCACTATAACGATCGTTATCACCACAATAACAACCATTATCACCACTATAACGACTATTATCACAACTATAACGACCACTATCACGACTATAACAACCAGTATCACCACTTTAACGACCATTATCAATACTGTAACAACCATTATCAAAACTATAACAACCTTTATCACCACTATATCAACCGTTATCACCACTATAGCAACCATTATCACCACTATAACGACCACTATCACGACTATGACAACCATTATCACCACTACAACGACAATTCCCATCACTATAACAACCATTATCACCACTATAACAACCATTATCACCACTATAAGGACCATTATCACCACTATAACGACCATTATCACCACTATAACGACCATTATCACCACGATAACATCCATTATCAGCAGTATATGGACCATTATCACCACTATAACGACCACTATCATCACTATAACAACCATTATCGCCACTATAAGGACCATTATTACCACTATAACGACCATTATCACCACGATAACATCCATTATCACCACTATAACGACCACTATCATCACTAAAACAAACATTATCACCACTATACGGACCATTATCACCACTATAACGACCATTATCACCACTATAAGGACCACTGTCACGACTATAACAACCACTATCACCACTATAAGGACCATTGTCACCACTATAAGGACCATTATCACCACCATAACGACCATTATCACAATTAGAACGACCATTATCACCACTATAACGACCATTATCACAATTAGAACGACCATTATCACCACTATAACGACCATTATCACCACTATAACGACCATTATCACCACTACAACGACCATTATCACCACTTTAACGGCCATTATCACCACTATAACGGCCATTATCACCGCTATAACGACCATTATCACCACTACAACAACCACTATCACGACTATGACAACCATTATCACATCTATAACGACCATTCTCACCACTATAACAACCATTATCACCACTATGACAACCATTATCACCACTATATGGACCATTATCACCACTATATGGACCATTATCACCACTATAACGACCACTATCATCACTATAACAACCATTATCACCACTATAAGGACCATTATCACCACTATAACATCCATTATCACCACTATATGGACCATTATTACCACTATAACGACCACTATCATCACTATAACAACCATTATCACCACTATAACAACCATTATCACCACTACATGGACCATTATCACCACTATAACGACCACTATCATCATTATAACTACCATTATCACCACTATATCATCCATTATCACCACTATATGGACCATTATTACCACTATAACGACCACTATCATCACTATAACAAGCATTATCACCACTATACGGACCATTATCACCACTATAACGACCATTATCACCACTATAACGACCACTATCACGACTATAACAACCATTATCACAACTTTAACGGCCATTATCACCACTATAACGGCCATTATCACCACTATAGCGACCATTATCAAAGCTATAACCACCATTATCAGCACTATAACAACAATTATCACTACTATAACAACCATTACCAATACTATAACAACCTTTACTACCACTATGACAACCGTTATCACCACTATAGCAACCATTATCACCACTATAACAACCATTATCACCACTGTAACAACCATTATCGCCACTATAAGCACCATTATCACCACTATAACAACTATTATCACCACTATAACAACCATTATCACCACTACAACAACCATTATCACCACTATGACAACCATTATCACCACTATATGGACCATTATCACCACTATATGGACCATTATCACCACTATAACGACCACTATCATCACTATGACAACCATTATCACCACTATATGGACCATTATCACCACTATATGGACCATTATCACCACTATAACGACCACTATCATCACTATAACAACCATTATCACCACTATAAGGACCATTATCACCACTATAACGACCATTATCACCACTATAAGGACCATTATCACCACTATAACGACCACTATTACGACTATGACAACCATTATCACCACTATAACGACAATTCCCACCACTATAACAACCATTATCACCACTATATGGACCATTATCACCACTATAACGACCACTATCACCACTGTAGCAACCATTATCCCCACTATAAGGACCGTTATCACCACTATAACGACCATTATCACCACTATAAGGACCATTTTCACCACTATAACGACCACTATCACAATTACAACGGCCATTATCACCACTATAACGACCATTATCACCACTATAACGACCATTATCAACACTATAACCACCATTATCAGCACTATAACAACAATTATCAATACTATAACAACCATTATCATCACTATAACGACTATTATCACCACTATAACGACCACTATCACGACTATAACAACCATTATCACAACTTTAACGGTCATTATCACCACTATAACGGCCATTATCACCACTATAGCGACCATTATCAAAGCAATAACCACCATTATCAGCACTATAACAACAATTATCATTACTATAACAACCATTACCAATACTATTACAACCTTTAATACCACTATGACAACCGTTATCACCACTATAGCAACCATTATCACCACTATAACAACCACCATCACGACTATGATAACCATTATCACCACTATAACGACCATTCTCACCACCATAACAACCATTATCACCACTATGACAACCATTATCACCACTATATGGACCATTATCACCACTATAACGACCTCTATCACCACTATAGCAACCATTATCACCACTATAGGGACTATTATCACCACTATGACGACCATTATCACCTCTATAACAACCATTATCACCACTATTCGGACCATTATCGCCACTATAACGACCACTATCATCACTATAACAACCATTATCACCACTATAAGGACCATTATCACCACTATGACGACAACTATCACGACTATAACAACCATTATCACAACTTTAACGGCCATTATCACCACAGTAACGGCCATTATCACCACTATAGCGACCATTATCAAAGCTATAACCACCATTATCAACACTATAACAACAATTATCACTACTATAACAACCATTACCAATACTATAACAACCTTTAATAGCACTATGACAACCGTTATCACCACTATAGCAACCATTATCACCACTATAACAACCATTATCACCACTGTAACAACCATTATCGCCACTATAAGCACCATTATCACCACTATAACAACTATTATCACCACTATAACAACCATTATCACCACTATGACGACTATTATCACAACTATAACGACCACTATCACGACTATAACAACCATTATCACCACTTTAACGATCATTATCAATACTGTAACAAGCATTATCAAAACTATAACAACCTTTATCACCACTATAACAACCGTTATCACCACTATAGCAACCATTATCACCACTATAACGACCACTATCACGACTATGACAACCATTATCACCACTATAACAACTATTATCACCACTATAACAACCATTATCACCACTACAACAACCATTATCACCACTACAACAACCATTATTACCACTATAAGAACCATCATCACCACTATAAGGACCATTATCACCACTATGACGACCATTATCACCTCTATAACGACCTTTACCGCCACTATAACAACCATTATCACCACTACAACAACCATTATTACCACTATAGCGACCACTATCAACACTATAATCACCATTATCAGCACTATAACAATAATTATCAGTACTACAACAACCATTATCAAAAATATAACAACCTTTATCACCACTATAACAACCGTTATCACCACTACAGCGACCATTATCACCACTATAACGACCACTATCACGACTATGACAACTTTTATCACCACTATAACAACCGTTATCACCACTATAGCGACCATTATCACCACTATAACAACCATTATCACCACTATAAGGACCATTATCACCACCATAACAACCATTATCACCACTATAACCACCATTATCACCACTATAACGACCACTATCAACACTATAACCACCATTATCACCACTATAGCAACCATTATCACCACTATAACGACCATTATCACCACTGTAACGACCACTATCACGACTATGACAACCATTATCACATCTATAACGACCATTCTCACCACTATAACAACCATTATCACCACTATGACAACCATTATCACCACTATATGGACCATTATCACCACTATATGGACCATTATCACAACTATAACGACCACTATCATCACTATAACAACCATTATCACCACTATAAGGACCATTATCACCACTATAACATCCATTATCACCACTATATGGACCATTATCACCACTATAACGACCACTATCATCACTATAACAACCATTATCACCACTATACGGACCATTATCACCACTATAACGACCATTATCACCACTATAAGGACCATTACCAACACTATGACAACCATTATCACCACTACAACAACCATTATCACCACTATTACAACCATTATCACCACTATATGGACCATTATCACCACTATAACGACTATTATCACCACTATAACGACCACTGTCACGACTATAACAACCATTATCACCACTATAGGGACCATTGTCACCACTATAAGGACCATTATCACCACCATAACGACCATTATCACAATTAGAACGACCATTATCACCACTATAACGACCATTATCACAATTAGAACGACCATTATCACCACTATAACGATCATTATCACCACTATAGCGACCATTATCACCACTATAACAACCATTATCACCACTACACCAACCATTATCACCACCACAACAACCATTATTACCACTATAAGAACCATTATCACCACTATAAGGACCATTATCACCACTATGACGACCATTATCACAATTAGAACGACCATTACCACCACTTTAACGACCATTATCAGTACTGTAACAACCATTATCAAAACTATAACAACCTTTATCACCACTATAACAACCGTTATCACAACTATAGCAACCATTATCACCACTATAGCGACCATTATCGCCACTATAAGCACCATTATCACCACTATAACAACTATTATCACCACTATAACAACCATTATCACCACTACAACAACCATTATTACCACTATAAAAACCATTATCATCAATATAACAATCATTGTCGCCACTATAACAACTATTATCACCACTATAACAACCATGATCATCACTATAAGGACCATTATCATCACTATAACGATCGTTATCACCACAATAACAACCATTATCACCACTATAACGACTATTATCACAACTATAACGACCACTATCACGACTATAACAACCAGTATCACCACTTTAACGACCATTATCAATACTGTAACAACCATTATCAAAACTATAACAACGTTTATCACCACTATAACAACCGTTATCACCACTATAGCAACCATTATCACCACTATAACGACCACTATCACGACTATGACAACCATTATCACCACTATAACGACAATTCCCATCACTATAACAACCATTATCACCACTATAACAACCATTATCACCACTATAAGGACCATTATCACCACTATAACGACCATTATCACCACTATAAGGACCATTATCACCACGATAACATCCATTATCAGCAGTATATGTACCATTATCACCACTATAACGACCACTATCATCACTATAACAACCATTATCGCCACTATAAGGACCATTATCACCACTATAACGACCATTATCACCACTATAAGGACCATTATCACCACTATAACGACTAATATCACAATTAGAACGACCATTATCACCATTATAACGACCATTCTCATCATTATAACATCCATTATCACCACTATATGGACCATTATCACCACTATAACGACCACTATCATCACTATAACAAACATTATCACCACTATACTGACCATTATCACCACTATAACGACCATTATCACCACTATAAGGACCACTGTCACGACTATAACAACCACTATCACCACTATAAGGACCATTGTCACCACTATAAGGACCATTATCACCACCATAACGACCATTATCACAATTAGAACGACCATTATCACCACTATAACGACCATTATCACAATTAGAACGACCATTATCACCACTATAACGACCATTATCACCACTATAACGACCATTATCACCACTACAACGACCATTATCACCACTTTAACGGCCATTATCACCACTATAACGGCCATTATCACCGCTATAACGACCATTATCACCACTACAACAACCACTATCACGACTATGACAACCATTATCACATCTATAACGACCATTCTCACCACTATAACAACCATTATCACCACTATGACAACCATTATCACCACTATATGGACCATTATCACCACTATAACGACCTCTATCACCACTATAGCAACCATTATCACCACTATAAGGACTATTATAACCAATATGACGACCATTATCACCTCTATAACAACCATTATCACCACTATATGGACCATTATCACCACTATAACGACCATTATCACCTCTATAACAACCATTATCACCACTATTCGGACCATTATCGCCACTATAACGACCACTATCATCACTATAACAACCATTATCACCACTATACGGACCATTATCACCACGATAACATCCATTATCACCAGTATATGGACCATTATCACCACCATAACGACCACTATCATCACTATAACAACCATTATCACCACTATAAGGACCATTATCACCACTATAACGACCATTATCACCACTATAATGACCATTATCACCACTATAACGACCACTATTACGACTATGACAACCATTATCACCACTATAACGACAATTCCCACCACTATAACAACCATTATCACCACTATATGGACCATTATCACCACTATAACGACCACTATCACCACTGTAGCAACCATTATCCCCACTATAAGGACCGTTATCACCACTATAACGACCATTATCACCACTATAAGGACCATTTTCACCACTATAACGACCACTATCACAATTAGAACGGCCATTATCACCTCTATAACGACCATTATCACCACTATAACGACCATTATCAACACTATATCCACCATTATCAGCACTATAACAACAATTATCAATACTATAACAACCATTATCATCACTATAACGACTATTATCACCACTATAACGACCACTATCACGACTATAACAACCATTATCACAACTTTAACGGTCATTATCACCACTATAACGGCCATTATCACCACTATAGCGACCATTATCAAAGGAATAACCACCATTATCAGCACTATAACAACAATTATCATTACTATAACAACCATTACCAATACTATTACAACCTTTAATACCACTATGACAACCGTTATCACCACTATAGCAACCATTATCACCACTATAACAACCACCATCACGACTATGATAACCATTATCACCACTATAACGACCATTCTCACCACCATAACAACCATTATCACCACTATGACAACCATTATCACCACTATATGGACCATTATCACCACTATAAGGACCATTATCATCACTATAACGATCGTTATCACCACAATAACAGACATTATCACCACTATGACGACCATTATCACAATTAGAACGACCATTATCACCACTATAACGACCACTATCACCACTATAACGACCATTATCACCACTATAGCGCCCATTATCAACACTATAACCACCATTATCAGCATTATATCAACAATTATCAATACTATAACAACCATTATCACCACTATAAGGACCATTATCACCACCATAACAACCATTATCACCACTATAACCACCATTATCACCACTATAACGACCACTATCAACACTATAACCACCATTATCACCACTATAACAACCATTATCACCACTATAACGACCATTATCACCACTGTAACGACCACTATCACGACTATGACAACCATTATCACATCTATAACGACCATTCTCACCACTATAACAACCATTATCACCACTATGACAACCATTATCACCACTATATGGACCATTATCACCACTATATGGACCATTATCACAACTATAACGACCACTATCATCACTATAACAACCATTATCACCACTATAAGGACCATTATCACCACTATAACATCCATTATCACCACTATATGGACCATTATCACCACTATAACGACCACTATCATCACTATAACAACCATTATCACCACTATACGGACCATTATCACCACTATAACGACCATTATCACCACTATAAGGACCATTACCAACACTATGACAACCATTATCACCACTACAACAACCATTATCACCACTATTACAACCATTATCACCACTATATGGACCATTATCACCACTATAACGACTATTATCACCACTATAACGACCACTGTCACGACTATAACAACCATTATCACCACTATAGGGACCATTGTCACCACTATAAGGACCATTATCACCACCATAACGACCATTATCACAATTAGAACGACCATTATCACCACTATAACGACCATTATCACAATTAGAACGACCATTATCACCACTATAACGATCATTATCACCACTATAGCGACCATTATCACCACTATAACAACCATTATCACCACTACACCAACCATTATCACCACCACAACAACCATTATTACCACTATAAGAACCATTATCACCACTATAAGGACCATTATCACCACTATGACGACCATTATCACCTCTATAACGACCTTTACCACCACTATAACAACCATTATTACCACTACAACAACCATTATTACCACTATAACAACCATTATCATCAATATAACAACCATTATCGCCACTATAACAACTATTATCACCACTATAACAACCATGATCACCACTATAAGGACCATTATCATCACTATAACGATCGTTATCACCACAATAACAGACATTATCACCACTATGACGACCATTATCACAATTAGAACGACCATTACCACTACTTTAACGACCATTATCAGTACTGTAACAACCATTATCAAAACTATAACAACCTTTATCACCACTATAACAACCGTTATCACAACTATAGCAACCATTATCACCACTATAGCGACCATTATCAACACTATAATCACCATTATCAGCACTATAACAGCAATTATCAGTACTATAACAACCATTATCAAATATGTAACAACCTTTATCACCACTATAACAACCGTTATCACCACTATAGCAACCATTATCACCACTATAACGACCATTCTCACCACTATAACAACCATTATCACCGCTATGACAACCATTACCAATACTATTACAACCTTTAATACCACTATGACAACCGTTATCACCACTATAGCAACCATTATCACCACTATAACAACCACCATCACGACTATGATAACCATTATCACCACTATAACGACCATTCTCACCACCATAACAACCATTATCACCACTATGACAACCATTATCACCACTATATGGACCATTATCACCACTATAAGGACCATTATCATCACTATAACGATCGTTATCACCACAATAACAGACATTATCACCACTATGACGACCATTATCACAATTAGAACGACCATTATCACCACTATAACGACCACTATCACCACTATAACGACCATTATCACCACTATAGCGCCCATTATCAACACTATAACCACCATTATCAGCATTATATCAACAATTATCAATACTATAACAACCATTATCACCACTATAAGGACCATTATCACCACCATAACAACCATTATCACCACTATAACCACCATTATCACCACTATAACGACCACTATCAACACTATAACCACCATTATCACCACTATAACAACCATTATCACCACTATAACGACCATTATCACCACTGTAACGACCACTATCACGACTATGACAACCATTATCACATCTATAACGACCATTCTCACCACTATAACAACCATTATCACCACTATGACAACCATTATCACCACTATATGGACCATTATCACCACTATATGGACCATTATCACAACTATAACGACCACTATCATCACTATAACAACCATTATCACCACTATAAGGACCATTATCACCACTATAACATCCATCATCACCACTATGTGGACCATTATCACCACTATAACGACCACTATCATCACTATAACAACCATTATCACCACTATACGGACCATTATCACCACTATAACGACCATTATCACCACTATAAGGACCATTACCAACACTATGACAACCATTATCACCACTACAACAACCATTATCACCACTATTACAACCATTATCACCACTATATGGACCATTATCACCACTATAACGACTATTATCACCACTATAACGACCACTGCCACGACTATAACAACCATTATCACCACTATAGGGACCATTGTCACCACTATAAGGACCATTATCACCACCATAACGACCATTATCACAATTAGAACGACCATTATCACCACTATAGCGCCCATTATCAACACTATAACCACCATTATCAGCATTATATCAACAATTATCAATACTATAACAACCATTATCACCACTATAAGGACCATTATCACCACCATAACAACCATTATCACCACTATAACCACCATTATCACCACTATAACGACCACTATCAACACTATAACCACCATTATCACCACTATAACAACCATTATCACCACTATAACGACCATTATCACCACTGTAACGACCACTATCACGACTATGACAACCATTATCACATCTATAACGACCATTCTCACCACTATAACAACCATTATCACCACTATGACAACCATTATCACCACTATATGGACCATTATCACCACTATATGGACCATTATCACAACTATAACGACCACTATCATCACTATAACAACCATTATCACCACTATAAGGACCATTATCACCACTATAACATCCATTATCACCACTATATGGACCATTATCACCACTATAACGACCACTATCATCACTATAACAACCATTATCACCACTATACGGACCATTATCACCACTATAACGACCATTATCACCACTATAAGGACCATTACCAACACTATGACAACCATTATCACCACTACAACAACCATTATCACCACTATTACAACCATTATCACCACTATATGGACCATTATCACCACTATAACGACTATTATCACCACTATAACGACCATGATCACCACTATAAGGACCATTATCATCACTATAACGATCGTTATCACCACAATAACAGACATTATCACCACTATGACGACCATTATCACAATTAGAACGACCATTACCACCACTTTAACGACCATTATCAGTACTGTAACAACCATTATCAAAACTATAACAACCTTTATCACCACTATAACAACCGTTATCACAACTATAGCAACCATTATCACCACTATAGCGACCATTATCAACACTATAATCACCATTATCAGCACTATAACAGCAATTATCAGTACTATAACAACCATTATCAAATATGTAACAACCTTTATCACCACTATAACAACCGTTATCACCACTATAGCAACCATTATCACCACTATAACGACCATTCTCACCACTATAACAACCATTATCACCGCTATGACAACCATTATCACCACTATATGGACCATTATCACCACTATATGGACCATTATCACCACTATAACGACCACTATCATCACTATAACAACCATTATCACCACTATAAGGACCATTATCACCACTATAACAACCATTATCACCACTGTAACAACCATTATCGCCACTATAAGCACCATTATCACCACTATAACAACTATTATCACCACTATAACAACCATTATCACCACTACAACAACCATTATTACCACTATAAAAACCATTATCATCAATATAACAATCATTATCGCCACTATAACAACTATTATCACCACTATAACAACCATGATCATCACTATAAGGACCATTATCATCACTATAACGATCGTTATCACCACAATAACAACCATTATCACCACTATAACGACTATTATCACAACTATAACGACCACTATCACGACTATAACAACCAGTATCACCACTTTAACGACCATTATCAATACTGTAACAACCATTATCAAAACTATAACAACCTTTATCACCACTATATCAACCGTTATCACCACTATAGCAACCATTATCACCACTATAACGACCACTATCACGACTATGACAACCATTATCACCACTACAACGACAATTCCCATCACTATAACAACCATTATCACCACTATAACAACCATTATCACCACTATAAGGACCATTATCACCACTATAACGACCATTATCACCACTATAACGACCATTATCACCACGATAACATCCATTATCAGCAGTATATGGACCATTATCACCACTATAACGACCACTATCATCACTATAACAACCATTATCGCCACTATAAGGACCATTATTACCACTATAACGACCATTATCACCACGATAACATCCATTATCACCACTATAACGACCACTATCATCACTAAAACAAACATTATCACCACTATACGGACCATTATCACCACTATAACGACCATTATCACCACTATAAGGACCACTGTCACGACTATAACAACCACTATCACCACTATAAGGACCATTGTCACCACTATAAGGACCATTATCACCACCATAACGACCATTATCACAATTAGAACGACCATTATCACCACTATAACGACCATTATCACAATTAGAACGACCATTATCACCACTATAACGACCATTATCACCACTATAACGACCATTATCACCACTACAACGACCATTATCACCACTTTAACGGCCATTATCACCACTATAACGGCCATTATCACCGCTATAACGACCATTATCACCACTACAACAACCACTATCACGACTATGACAACCATTATCACATCTATAACGACCATTCTCACCACTATAACAACCATTATCACCACTATGACAACCATTATCACCACTATATGGACCATTATCACCACTATATGGACCATTATCACAACTATAACGACCACTATCATCACTATAACAACCATTATCACCACTATAAGGACCATTATCACCACTATAACATCCATTATCACCACTATATGGACCATTATCACCACTATAACGACCAGTATCATCACTATAACAACCATTATCACCACTATACGGACCATTATCACCACTATAACGACCATTATCACCACTATAAGGACCATTACCAACACTATGACAACCATTATCACCACTACAACAACCATTATCACCACTACAACAACCATTATCACCACTATATGGACCATTATCACCACTATAACGACTATTATCACCACTATAACGACCACTGTCACGACTATAACAACCATTATCACCACTATAGGGACCATTGTCACCACTATAAGGACCATTATCACCACCATAACGACCATTATCACAATTAGAACGACCATTATCACCACTATAACGACCATTATCACAATTAGAACGACCATTATCACCACTATAACGATCATTATCACCACTATAGCGACCATTATCACCACTATAACAACCATTATCACCACTACACCAACCATTATCACCACCACAACAACCATTATTACCACTATAAGAACCATTCTCACCACTATAAGGACCATTATCACCACTATGACGACCATTATCACCTCTATAACGACCTTTACCACCACTATAACAACCATTATTACCACTACAACAACCATTATTACCACTATAACAACCATTATCATCAATATAACAACCATTATCGCCACTATAACAACTATTATCACCACTATAACAACCATGATCACCACCATAAGGACCATTATCATCACTATAACGATCGTTATCACCACAATAACAGACATTATCACCACTATGACGACCATTATCACAATTAGAACGACCATTACCACCACTTTAACGACCATTATCAGTACTGTAACAACCATTATCAAAACTATAACAACCTTTATCACCACTATAACAACCGTTATCACAACTATAGCAACCATTATCACCACTATAGCGACCATTATCAACACTATAATCACCATTATCAGCACTATAACAGCAATTATCAGTACTATAACAACCATTATCAAATATGTAACAACCTTTATCACCACTATAACAACCGTTATCACCACTATAGCAACCATTATCACCATTATAACGACCATTATCACCACTGTAACGACCACTATCACGACTATGACAACCATTATCACATCTATAACGACCATTCTCACCACTATAACAACCATTATCACCACTATGACAACCATTATCACCACTATATGGACCATTATCACCACTATATGGACCATTATCACCACTATAACGACCACTATCATCACTATAACAACCATTATCACCACTATAAGGACCATTATCACCACTATAACATCCATTATCACCACTATATGGACCATTATTACCACTATAACGACCACTATCATCACTATAACAACCATTATCACCACTATAACAACCATTATCACCACTACATGGACCATTATCACCACTATAACGACCACTATCATCATTATAACTACCATTATCACCACTATATCATCCATTATCACCACTATATGGACCATTATTACCACTATAACGACCACTATCATCACTATAACAAGCATTATCACCACTATACGGACCATTATCACCACTATAACGACCATTATCACCACTATAACGACCACTATCACGACTATAACAACCATTATCACAACTTTAACGGCCATTATCACCACTATAACGGCCATTATCACCACTATAGCGACCATTATCAAAGCTATAACCACCATTATCAGCACTATAACAACAATTATCACTACTATAACAACCATTACCAATACTATAACAACCTTTACTACCACTATGACAACCGTTATCACCACTATAGCAACCATTATCACCACTATAACAACCATTATCACCACTGTAACAACCATTATCGCCACTATAAGCACCATTATCACCACTATAACAACTATTATCACCACTATAACAACCATTATCACCACTACAACAACCATTATCACCACTATGACAACCATTATCACCACTATATGGACCATTATCACCACTATATGGACCATTATCACCACTATAACGACCACTATCATCACTATGACAACCATTATCACCACTATATGGACCATTATCACCACTATATGGACCATTATCACCACTATAACGACCACTATCATCACTATAACAACCATTATCACCACTATAAGGACCATTATCACCACTATAACGACCATTATCACCACTATAAGGACCATTATCACCACTATAACGACCACTATTACGACTATGACAACCATTATCACCACTATAACGACAATTCCCACCACTATAACAACCATTATCACCACTATATGGACCATTATCACCACTATAACGACCACTATCACCACTGTAGCAACCATTATCCCCACTATAAGGACCGTTATCACCACTATAACGACCATTATCACCACTATAAGGACCATTTTCACCACTATAACGACCACTATCACAATTACAACGGCCATTATCACCACTATAACGACCATTATCACCACTATAACGACCATTATCAACACTATAACCACCATTATCAGCACTATAACAACAATTATCAATACTATAACAACCATTATCATCACTATAACGACTATTATCACCACTATAACGACCACTATCACGACTATAACAACCATTATCACAACTTTAACGGTCATTATCACCACTATAACGGCCATTATCACCACTATAGCGACCATTATCAAAGCAATAACCACCATTATCAGCACTATAACAACAATTATCATTACTATAACAACCATTACCAATACTATTACAACCTTTAATACCACTATGACAACCGTTATCACCACTATAGCAACCATTATCACCACTATAACAACCACCATCACGACTATGATAACCATTATCACCACTATAACGACCATTCTCACCACCATAACAACCATTATCACCACTATGACAACCATTATCACCACTATATGGACCATTATCACCACTATAACGACCTCTATCACCACTATAGCAACCATTATCACCACTATAGGGACTATTATCACCACTATGACGACCATTATCACCTCTATAACAACCATTATCACCACTATTCGGACCATTATCGCCACTATAACGACCACTATCATCACTATAACAACCATTATCACCACTATAAGGACCATTATCACCACTATGACGACAACTATCACGACTATAACAACCATTATCACAACTTTAACGGCCATTATCACCACAGTAACGGCCATTATCACCACTATAGCGACCATTATCAAAGCTATAACCACCATTATCAACACTATAACAACAATTATCACTACTATAACAACCATTACCAATACTATAACAACCTTTAATAGCACTATGACAACCGTTATCACCACTATAGCAACCATTATCACCACTATAACAACCATTATCACCACTGTAACAACCATTATCGCCACTATAAGCACCATTATCACCACTATAACAACTATTATCACCACTATAACAACCATTATCACCACTATGACGACTATTATCACAACTATAACGACCACTATCACGACTATAACAACCATTATCACCACTTTAACGATCATTATCAATACTGTAACAAGCATTATCAAAACTATAACAACCTTTATCACCACTATAACAACCGTTATCACCACTATAGCAACCATTATCACCACTATAACGACCACTATCACGACTATGACAACCATTATCACCACTATAACAACTATTATCACCACTATAACAACCATTATCACCACTACAACAACCATTATCACCACTACAACAACCATTATTACCACTATAAGAACCATCATCACCACTATAAGGACCATTATCACCACTATGACGACCATTATCACCTCTATAACGACCTTTACCGCCACTATAACAACCATTATCACCACTACAACAACCATTATTACCACTATAGCGACCACTATCAACACTATAATCACCATTATCAGCACTATAACAATAATTATCAGTACTACAACAACCATTATCAAAAATATAACAACCTTTATCACCACTATAACAACCGTTATCACCACTACAGCGACCATTATCACCACTATAACGACCACTATCACGACTATGACAACTTTTATCACCACTATAACAACCGTTATCACCACTATAGCGACCATTATCACCACTATAACAACCATTATCACCACTATAAGGACCATTATCACCACCATAACAACCATTATCACCACTATAACCACCATTATCACCACTATAACGACCACTATCAACACTATAACCACCATTATCACCACTATAGCAACCATTATCACCACTATAACGACCATTATCACCACTGTAACGACCACTATCACGACTATGACAACCATTATCACATCTATAACGACCATTCTCACCACTATAACAACCATTATCACCACTATGACAACCATTATCACCACTATATGGACCATTATCACCACTATATGGACCATTATCACAACTATAACGACCACTATCATCACTATAACAACCATTATCACCACTATAAGGACCATTATCACCACTATAACATCCATTATCACCACTATATGGACCATTATCACCACTATAACGACCACTATCATCACTATAACAACCATTATCACCACTATACGGACCATTATCACCACTATAACGACCATTATCACCACTATAAGGACCATTACCAACACTATGACAACCATTATCACCACTACAACAACCATTATCACCACTATTACAACCATTATCACCACTATATGGACCATTATCACCACTATAACGACTATTATCACCACTATAACGACCACTGTCACGACTATAACAACCATTATCACCACTATAGGGACCATTGTCACCACTATAAGGACCATTATCACCACCATAACGACCATTATCACAATTAGAACGACCATTATCACCACTATAACGACCATTATCACAATTAGAACGACCATTATCACCACTATAACGATCATTATCACCACTATAGCGACCATTATCACCACTATAACAACCATTATCACCACTACACCAACCATTATCACCACCACAACAACCATTATTACCACTATAAGAACCATTATCACCACTATAAGGACCATTATCACCACTATGACGACCATTATCACAATTAGAACGACCATTACCACCACTTTAACGACCATTATCAGTACTGTAACAACCATTATCAAAACTATAACAACCTTTATCACCACTATAACAACCGTTATCACAACTATAGCAACCATTATCACCACTATAGCGACCATTATCGCCACTATAAGCACCATTATCACCACTATAACAACTATTATCACCACTATAACAACCATTATCACCACTACAACAACCATTATTACCACTATAAAAACCATTATCATCAATATAACAATCATTGTCGCCACTATAACAACTATTATCACCACTATAACAACCATGATCATCACTATAAGGACCATTATCATCACTATAACGATCGTTATCACCACAATAACAACCATTATCACCACTATAACGACTATTATCACAACTATAACGACCACTATCACGACTATAACAACCAGTATCACCACTTTAACGACCATTATCAATACTGTAACAACCATTATCAAAACTATAACAACGTTTATCACCACTATAACAACCGTTATCACCACTATAGCAACCATTATCACCACTATAACGACCACTATCACGACTATGACAACCATTATCACCACTATAACGACAATTCCCATCACTATAACAACCATTATCACCACTATAACAACCATTATCACCACTATAAGGACCATTATCACCACTATAACGACCATTATCACCACTATAAGGACCATTATCACCACGATAACATCCATTATCAGCAGTATATGTACCATTATCACCACTATAACGACCACTATCATCACTATAACAACCATTATCGCCACTATAAGGACCATTATCACCACTATAACGACCATTATCACCACTATAAGGACCATTATCACCACTATAACGACTAATATCACAATTAGAACGACCATTATCACCATTATAACGACCATTCTCATCATTATAACATCCATTATCACCACTATATGGACCATTATCACCACTATAACGACCACTATCATCACTATAACAAACATTATCACCACTATACTGACCATTATCACCACTATAACGACCATTATCACCACTATAAGGACCACTGTCACGACTATAACAACCACTATCACCACTATAAGGACCATTGTCACCACTATAAGGACCATTATCACCACCATAACGACCATTATCACAATTAGAACGACCATTATCACCACTATAACGACCATTATCACAATTAGAACGACCATTATCACCACTATAACGACCATTATCACCACTATAACGACCATTATCACCACTACAACGACCATTATCACCACTTTAACGGCCATTATCACCACTATAACGGCCATTATCACCGCTATAACGACCATTATCACCACTACAACAACCACTATCACGACTATGACAACCATTATCACATCTATAACGACCATTCTCACCACTATAACAACCATTATCACCACTATGACAACCATTATCACCACTATATGGACCATTATCACCACTATAACGACCTCTATCACCACTATAGCAACCATTATCACCACTATAAGGACTATTATAACCAATATGACGACCATTATCACCTCTATAACAACCATTATCACCACTATATGGACCATTATCACCACTATAACGACCATTATCACCTCTATAACAACCATTATCACCACTATTCGGACCATTATCGCCACTATAACGACCACTATCATCACTATAACAACCATTATCACCACTATACGGACCATTATCACCACGATAACATCCATTATCACCAGTATATGGACCATTATCACCACCATAACGACCACTATCATCACTATAACAACCATTATCACCACTATAAGGACCATTATCACCACTATAACGACCATTATCACCACTATAATGACCATTATCACCACTATAACGACCACTATTACGACTATGACAACCATTATCACCACTATAACGACAATTCCCACCACTATAACAACCATTATCACCACTATATGGACCATTATCACCACTATAACGACCACTATCACCACTGTAGCAACCATTATCCCCACTATAAGGACCGTTATCACCACTATAACGACCATTATCACCACTATAAGGACCATTTTCACCACTATAACGACCACTATCACAATTAGAACGGCCATTATCACCTCTATAACGACCATTATCACCACTATAACGACCATTATCAACACTATATCCACCATTATCAGCACTATAACAACAATTATCAATACTATAACAACCATTATCATCACTATAACGACTATTATCACCACTATAACGACCACTATCACGACTATAACAACCATTATCACAACTTTAACGGTCATTATCACCACTATAACGGCCATTATCACCACTATAGCGACCATTATCAAAGGAATAACCACCATTATCAGCACTATAACAACAATTATCATTACTATAACAACCATTACCAATACTATTACAACCTTTAATACCACTATGACAACCGTTATCACCACTATAGCAACCATTATCACCACTATAACAACCACCATCACGACTATGATAACCATTATCACCACTATAACGACCATTCTCACCACCATAACAACCATTATCACCACTATGACAACCATTATCACCACTATATGGACCATTATCACCACTATAAGGACCATTATCATCACTATAACGATCGTTATCACCACAATAACAGACATTATCACCACTATGACGACCATTATCACAATTAGAACGACCATTATCACCACTATAACGACCACTATCACCACTATAACGACCATTATCACCACTATAGCGCCCATTATCAACACTATAACCACCATTATCAGCATTATATCAACAATTATCAATACTATAACAACCATTATCACCACTATAAGGACCATTATCACCACCATAACAACCATTATCACCACTATAACCACCATTATCACCACTATAACGACCACTATCAACACTATAACCACCATTATCACCACTATAACAACCATTATCACCACTATAACGACCATTATCACCACTGTAACGACCACTATCACGACTATGACAACCATTATCACATCTATAACGACCATTCTCACCACTATAACAACCATTATCACCACTATGACAACCATTATCACCACTATATGGACCATTATCACCACTATATGGACCATTATCACAACTATAACGACCACTATCATCACTATAACAACCATTATCACCACTATAAGGACCATTATCACCACTATAACATCCATTATCACCACTATATGGACCATTATCACCACTATAACGACCACTATCATCACTATAACAACCATTATCACCACTATACGGACCATTATCACCACTATAACGACCATTATCACCACTATAAGGACCATTACCAACACTATGACAACCATTATCACCACTACAACAACCATTATCACCACTATTACAACCATTATCACCACTATATGGACCATTATCACCACTATAACGACTATTATCACCACTATAACGACCACTGTCACGACTATAACAACCATTATCACCACTATAGGGACCATTGTCACCACTATAAGGACCATTATCACCACCATAACGACCATTATCACAATTAGAACGACCATTATCACCACTATAACGACCATTATCACAATTAGAACGACCATTATCACCACTATAACGATCATTATCACCACTATAGCGACCATTATCACCACTATAACAACCATTATCACCACTACACCAACCATTATCACCACCACAACAACCATTATTACCACTATAAGAACCATTATCACCACTATAAGGACCATTATCACCACTATGACGACCATTATCACCTCTATAACGACCTTTACCACCACTATAACAACCATTATTACCACTACAACAACCATTATTACCACTATAACAACCATTATCATCAATATAACAACCATTATCGCCACTATAACAACTATTATCACCACTATAACAACCATGATCACCACTATAAGGACCATTATCATCACTATAACGATCGTTATCACCACAATAACAGACATTATCACCACTATGACGACCATTATCACAATTAGAACGACCATTACCACTACTTTAACGACCATTATCAGTACTGTAACAACCATTATCAAAACTATAACAACCTTTATCACCACTATAACAACCGTTATCACAACTATAGCAACCATTATCACCACTATAGCGACCATTATCAACACTATAATCACCATTATCAGCACTATAACAGCAATTATCAGTACTATAACAACCATTATCAAATATGTAACAACCTTTATCACCACTATAACAACCGTTATCACCACTATAGCAACCATTATCACCACTATAACGACCATTCTCACCACTATAACAACCATTATCACCGCTATGACAACCATTACCAATACTATTACAACCTTTAATACCACTATGACAACCGTTATCACCACTATAGCAACCATTATCACCACTATAACAACCACCATCACGACTATGATAACCATTATCACCACTATAACGACCATTCTCACCACCATAACAACCATTATCACCACTATGACAACCATTATCACCACTATATGGACCATTATCACCACTATAAGGACCATTATCATCACTATAACGATCGTTATCACCACAATAACAGACATTATCACCACTATGACGACCATTATCACAATTAGAACGACCATTATCACCACTATAACGACCACTATCACCACTATAACGACCATTATCACCACTATAGCGCCCATTATCAACACTATAACCACCATTATCAGCATTATATCAACAATTATCAATACTATAACAACCATTATCACCACTATAAGGACCATTATCACCACCATAACAACCATTATCACCACTATAACCACCATTATCACCACTATAACGACCACTATCAACACTATAACCACCATTATCACCACTATAACAACCATTATCACCACTATAACGACCATTATCACCACTGTAACGACCACTATCACGACTATGACAACCATTATCACATCTATAACGACCATTCTCACCACTATAACAACCATTATCACCACTATGACAACCATTATCACCACTATATGGACCATTATCACCACTATATGGACCATTATCACAACTATAACGACCACTATCATCACTATAACAACCATTATCACCACTATAAGGACCATTATCACCACTATAACATCCATCATCACCACTATGTGGACCATTATCACCACTATAACGACCACTATCATCACTATAACAACCATTATCACCACTATACGGACCATTATCACCACTATAACGACCATTATCACCACTATAAGGACCATTACCAACACTATGACAACCATTATCACCACTACAACAACCATTATCACCACTATTACAACCATTATCACCACTATATGGACCATTATCACCACTATAACGACTATTATCACCACTATAACGACCACTGCCACGACTATAACAACCATTATCACCACTATAGGGACCATTGTCACCACTATAAGGACCATTATCACCACCATAACGACCATTATCACAATTAGAACGACCATTATCACCACTATAACGACCATTATCACAATTAGAACGACCATTATCACCACTATAACGATCATTATCACCACTATAGCGACCATTATCACCACTATAACAACCATTATCACCACTACACCAACCATTATCACCACCACAACAACCATTATTACCACTATAAGAACCATTATCACCACTATAAGGACCATTATCACCACTATGACGACCATTATCACCTCTATAACGACCTTTACCACCACTATAACAACCATTATTACCACTACAACAACCATTATTACCACTATAACAACCATTATCATCAATATAACAACCATTATCGCCACTATAACAACTATTATCACCACTATAACAACCATGATCACCACTATAAGGACCATTATCATCACTATAACGATCGTTATCACCACAATAACAGACATTATCACCACTATGACGACCATTATCACAATTAGAACGACCATTACCACCACTTTAACGACCATTATCAGTACTGTAACAACCATTATCAAAACTATAACAACCTTTATCACCACTATAACAACCGTTATCACAACTATAGCAACCATTATCACCACTATAGCGACCATTATCAACACTATAATCACCATTATCAGCACTATAACAGCAATTATCAGTACTATAACAACCATTATCAAATATGTAACAACCTTTATCACCACTATAACAACCGTTATCACCACTATAGCAACCATTATCACCACTATAACGACCATTCTCACCACTATAACAACCATTATCACCGCTATGACAACCATTATCACCACTATATGGACCATTATCACCACTATATGGACCATTATCACCACTATAACGACCACTATCATCACTATAACAACCATTATCACCACTATAAGGACCATTATCACCACTATAACAACCATTATCACCACTGTAACAACCATTATCGCCACTATAAGCACCATTATCACCACTATAACAACTATTATGACCACTATAACAACCATTATCACCACTACAACAACCATTATTACCACTATAAAAACCATTATCATCAATATAACAATCATTATCGCCACTATAACAACTATTATCACCACTATAACAACCATGATCATCACTATAAGGACCATTATCATCACTATAACGATCGTTATCACCACAATAACAACCATTATCACCACTATAACGACTATTATCACAACTATAACGACCACTATCACGACTATAACAACCAGTATCACCACTTTAACGACCATTATCAATACTGTAACAACCATTATCAAAACTATAACAACCTTTATCACCACTATAACAACCGTTATCACCACTATAGCAACCATTATCACCACTATAACGACCACTATCACGACTATGACAACCATTATCACCACTATAACGACAATTCCCATCACTATAACAACCATTATCACCACTATAACAACCATTATCACCACTATAAGGACCATTATCACCACTATAACGACCATTATCACCACTATAAGGACCATTATCACCACGATAACATCCATTATCAGCAGTATATGGACCATTATCACCACTATAACGACCACTATCATCACTATAACAACCATTATCGCCACTATAAGGACCATTATTACCACTATAACGACCATTATCACCACTATAAGGACCATTATCACCACTATAACGACTAATATCACAATTAGAACGACCATTATCACCATTATAACGACCATTCTCATCATTATAACATCCATTATCACCACTATATGGACCATTATCACCACTATAACGACCACTATCATCACTATAACAAACATTATCACCACTATACGGACCATTATCACCACTATAAGGACCATTATCACCACTATAACGACCATTATCACCACTATAAGGACCATTATCACCACTATAACGACCACTATTACGACTATGACAACCATTATCACCACTATAACGACAATTCCAACCACTATAACAACCATTATCACCACTATATGGACCATTATCACCACTATAACGACCACTATCACCACTGTAGCAACCATTATCCCCACTATAAGGACCGTTATCACCACTATAACGGCCATTATCACCACTATAGCGACCATTATAAAAGCAATAACCACCATTATCAGCACTATAACAACAATTATCATTACTATAACAACCATTACCAATACTATTACAACCTTTAATACCACTATGACAACCGTTATCACCACTATAGCAACCATTATCACCACTATAACAACCACCATCACGACTATGATAACCATTATCACCACTATAACGACCATTCTCACCACCATAACAACCATTATCACCACTATGACAACCATTATCACCACTATATGGACCATTATCACCACTATAACGACCTCTATCACCACTATAGCAACCATTATCACCACAATAGGGACTATTACCACCACTATGACGACCATTATCACCTCTATAACAACCATTATCACCACTATTCGGACCATTATCGCCACTATAACGACCACTATCATCACTATAACAACCATTATCACCACTATACGGACCATTATCACCACGATAACATCCATTATCACCAGTATATGGACCATTATCACCACCATAACGACCACTATCATCACTATAACAACCATTATCACCACTATAAGGACCATTATCACCACTATAACGACCATTATCACCACTATAAGGACCATTATCACCACTATAACGACCACTATTACGACTATGACAACCATTATCACCACTATAACGACAATTCCCACCACTATAACGATCATTATCACCACTATAGCGACCATTATCACCACTATAACAACCATTATCACCACTACACCAACCATTATCACCACCACAACAACCATTATTACCACTATAAGAACCATTATCACCACTATAAGGACCATTATCACCACTATGACGACCATTATCACCTCTATAACGACCTTTACCACCACTATAACAACCATTATTACCACTACAACAACCATTATTACCACTATAACAACCATTATCATCAATATAACAACCATTATCGCCACTATAACAACTATTATCACCACTATAACAACCATGATCACCACTATAAGGACCATTATCATCACTATAACGATCGTTATCACCACAATAACAGACATTATCACCACTATGACGACCATTATCACAATTAGAACGACCATTACCACCACTTTAACGACCATTATCAGTACTGTAACAACCATTATCAAAACTATAACAACCTTTATCACCACTATAACAACCGTTATCACAACTATAGCAACCATTATCACCACTATAGCGACCATTATCAACACTATAATCACCATTATCAGCACTATAACAGCAATTATCAGTACTATAACAACCATTATCAAATATGTAACAACCTTTATCACCACTATAACAACCGTTATCACCACTATAGCAACCATTATCACCACTATAACGACCATTCTCACCACTATAACAACCATTATCACCGCTATGACAACCATTATCACCACTATATGGACCATTATCACCACTATATGGACCATTATCACCACTATAACGACCACTATCATCACTATAACAACCATTATCACCACTATAAGGACCATTATCACCACTATAACAACCATTATCACCACTGTAACAACCATTATCGCCACTATAAGCACCATTATCACCACTATAACAACTATTATGACCACTATAACAACCATTATCACCACTACAACAACCATTATTACCACTATAAAAACCATTATCATCAATATAACAATCATTATCGCCACTATAACAACTATTATCACCACTATAACAACCATGATCATCACTATAAGGACCATTATCATCACTATAACGATCGTTATCACCACAATAACAACCATTATCACCACTATAACGACTATTATCACAACTATAACGACCACTATCACGACTATAACAACCAGTATCACCACTTTAACGACCATTATCAATACTGTAACAACCATTATCAAAACTATAACAACCTTTATCACCACTATAACAACCGTTATCACCACTATAGCAACCATTATCACCACTATGACAACCATTATCACCACTATATGGACCATTATCACCACTATATGGACCATTATCACAACTATAACGACCACTATCATCACTATAACAACCATTATCACCACTATAAGGACCATTATCACCACTATAACATCCATCATCACCACTATGTGGACCATTATCACCACTATAACGACCACTATCATCACTATAACAACCATTATCACCACTATACGGACCATTATCACCACTATAACGACCATTATCACCACTATAAGGACCATTACCAACACTATGACAACCATTATCACCACTACAACAACCATTATCACCACTATTACAACCATTATCACCACTATATGGACCATTATCACCACTATAACGACTATTATCACCACTATAACGACCACTGCCACGACTATAACAACCATTATCACCACTATAGGGACCATTGTCACCACTATAAGGACCATTATCACCACCATAACGACCATTATCACAATTAGAACGACCATTATCACCACTATAACGACCATTATCACAATTAGAACGACCATTATCACCACTATAACGATCATTATCACCACTATAGCGACCATTATCACCACTATAACAACCATTATCACCACTACACCAACCATTATCACCACCACAACAACCATTATTACCACTATAAGAACCATTATCACCACTATAAGGACCATTATCACCACTATGACGACCATTATCACCTCTATAACGACCTTTACCACCACTATAACAACCATTATTACCACTACAACAACCATTATTACCACTATAACAACCATTATCATCAATATAACAACCATTATCGCCACTATAACAACTATTATCACCACTATAACAACCATGATCACCACTATAAGGACCATTATCATCACTATAACGATCGTTATCACCACAATAACAGACATTATCACCACTATGACGACCATTATCACAATTAGAACGACCATTACCACCACTTTAACGACCATTATCAGTACTGTAACAACCATTATCAAAACTATAACAACCTTTATCACCACTATAACAACCGTTATCACAACTATAGCAACCATTATCACCACTATAGCGACCATTATCAACACTATAATCACCATTATCAGCACTATAACAGCAATTATCAGTACTATAACAACCATTATCAAATATGTAACAACCTTTATCACCACTATAACAACCGTTATCACCACTATAGCAACCATTATCACCACTATAACGACCATTCTCACCACTATAACAACCATTATCACCGCTATGACAACCATTATCACCACTATATGGACCATTATCACCACTATATGGACCATTATCACCACTATAACGACCACTATCATCACTATAACAACCATTATCACCACTATAAGGACCATTATCACCACTATAACAACCATTATCACCACTGTAACAACCATTATCGCCACTATAAGCACCATTATCACCACTATAACAACTATTATGACCACTATAACAACCATTATCACCACTACAACAACCATTATTACCACTATAAAAACCATTATCATCAATATAACAATCATTATCGCCACTATAACAACTATTATCACCACTATAACAACCATGATCATCACTATAAGGACCATTATCATCACTATAACGATCGTTATCACCACAATAACAACCATTATCACCACTATAACGACTATTATCACAACTATAACGACCACTATCACGACTATAACAACCAGTATCACCACTTTAACGACCATTATCAATACTGTAACAACCATTATCAAAACTATAACAACCTTTATCACCACTATAACAACCGTTATCACCACTATAGCAACCATTATCACCACTATAACGACCACTATCACGACTATGACAACCATTATCACCACTATAACGACAATTCCCATCACTATAACAACCATTATCACCACTATAACAACCATTATCACCACTATAAGGACCATTATCACCACTATAACGACCATTATCACCACTATAAGGACCATTATCACCACGATAACATCCATTATCAGCAGTATATGGACCATTATCACCACTATAACGACCACTATCATCACTATAACAACCATTATCGCCACTATAAGGACCATTATTACCACTATAACGACCATTATCACCACTATAAGGACCATTATCACCACTATAACGACTAATATCACAATTAGAACGACCATTATCACCATTATAACGACCATTCTCATCATTATAACATCCATTATCACCACTATATGGACCATTATCACCACTATAACGACCACTATCATCACTATAACAAACATTATCACCACTATACGGACCATTATCACCACTATAAGGACCATTATCACCACTATAACGACCATTATCACCACTATAAGGACCATTATCACCACTATAACGACCACTATTACGACTATGACAACCATTATCACCACTATAACGACAATTCCAACCACTATAACAACCATTATCACCACTATATGGACCATTATCACCACTATAACGACCACTATCACCACTGTAGCAACCATTATCCCCACTATAAGGACCGTTATCACCACTATAACGGCCATTATCACCACTATAGCGACCATTATAAAAGCAATAACCACCATTATCAGCACTATAACAACAATTATCATTACTATAACAACCATTACCAATACTATTACAACCTTTAATACCACTATGACAACCGTTATCACCACTATAGCAACCATTATCACCACTATAACAACCACCATCACGACTATGATAACCATTATCACCACTATAACGACCATTCTCACCACCATAACAACCATTATCACCACTATGACAACCATTATCACCACTATATGGACCATTATCACCACTATAACGACCTCTATCACCACTATAGCAACCATTATCACCACAATAGGGACTATTACCACCACTATGACGACCATTATCACCTCTATAACAACCATTATCACCACTATTCGGACCATTATCGCCACTATAACGACCACTATCATCACTATAACAACCATTATCACCACTATACGGACCATTATCACCACGATAACATCCATTATCACCAGTATATGGACCATTATCACCACCATAACGACCACTATCATCACTATAACAACCATTATCACCACTATAAGGACCATTATCACCACTATAACGACCATTATCACCACTATAAGGACCATTATCACCACTATAACGACCACTATTACGACTATGACAACCATTATCACCACTATAACGACAATTCCCACCACTATAACGATCATTATCACCACTATAGCGACCATTATCACCACTATAACAACCATTATCACCACTACACCAACCATTATCACCACCACAACAACCATTATTACCACTATAAGAACCATTATCACCACTATAAGGACCATTATCACCACTATGACGACCATTATCACCTCTATAACGACCTTTACCACCACTATAACAACCATTATTACCACTACAACAACCATTATTACCACTATAACAACCATTATCATCAATATAACAACCATTATCGCCACTATAACAACTATTATCACCACTATAACAACCATGATCACCACTATAAGGACCATTATCATCACTATAACGATCGTTATCACCACAATAACAGACATTATCACCACTATGACGACCATTATCACAATTAGAACGACCATTACCACCACTTTAACGACCATTATCAGTACTGTAACAACCATTATCAAAACTATAACAACCTTTATCACCACTATAACAACCGTTATCACAACTATAGCAACCATTATCACCACTATAGCGACCATTATCAACACTATAATCACCATTATCAGCACTATAACAGCAATTATCAGTACTATAACAACCATTATCAAATATGTAACAACCTTTATCACCACTATAACAACCGTTATCACCACTATAGCAACCATTATCACCACTATAACGACCATTCTCACCACTATAACAACCATTATCACCGCTATGACAACCATTATCACCACTATATGGACCATTATCACCACTATATGGACCATTATCACCACTATAACGACCACTATCATCACTATAACAACCATTATCACCACTATAAGGACCATTATCACCACTATAACAACCATTATCACCACTGTAACAACCATTATCGCCACTATAAGCACCATTATCACCACTATAACAACTATTATGACCACTATAACAACCATTATCACCACTACAACAACCATTATTACCACTATAAAAACCATTATCATCAATATAACAATCATTATCGCCACTATAACAACTATTATCACCACTATAACAACCATGATCATCACTATAAGGACCATTATCATCACTATAACGATCGTTATCACCACAATAACAACCATTATCACCACTATAACGACTATTATCACAACTATAACGACCACTATCACGACTATAACAACCAGTATCACCACTTTAACGACCATTATCAATACTGTAACAACCATTATCAAAACTATAACAACCTTTATCACCACTATAACAACCGTTATCACCACTATAGCAACCATTATCACCACTATAACGACCACTATCACGACTATGACAACCATTATCACCACTATAACGACAATTCCCATCACTATAACAACCATTATCACCACTATAACAACCATTATCACCACTATAAGGACCATTATCACCACTATAACGACCATTATCACCACTATAAGGACCATTATCACCACGATAACATCCATTATCAGCAGTATATGGACCATTATCACCACTATAACGACCACTATCATCACTATAACAACCATTATCGCCACTATAAGGACCATTATTACCACTATAACGACCATTATCACCACTATAAGGACCATTATCACCACTATAACGACTAATATCACAATTAGAACGACCATTATCACCATTATAACGACCATTCTCATCATTATAACATCCATTATCACCACTATATGGACCATTATCACCACTATAACGACCACTATCATCACTATAACAAACATTATCACCACTATACGGACCATTGTCACCACTATAAGGACCATTATCACCACTATAACGACCATTATCACCACTATAAGGACCATTATCACCACTATAACGACCACTATTACGACTATGACAACCATTATCACCACTATAACGACAATTCCCACCACTATAACAACCATTATCACCACTATATGGACCATTATCACCACTATAACGACCACTATCACCACTGTAGCAACCATTATCCCCACTATAAGGACCGTTATCACCACTATAACGGCCATTATCACCACTATAGCGACCATTATAAAAGCAATAACCACCATTATCAGCACTATAACAACAATTATCATTACTATAACAACCATTACCAATACTATTACAACCTTTAATACCACTATGACAACCGTTATCACCACTATAGCAACCATTATCACCACTATAACAACCACCATCACGACTATGATAACCATTATCACCACTATAACGACCATTCTCACCACCATAACAACCATTATCACCACTATGACAACCATTATCACCACTATATGGACCATTATCACCACTATAACGACCTCTATCACCACTATAGCAACCATTATCACCACAATAGGGACCATTATCACCACTATAACAACCATTATCACCACTGTAACAACCATTATCGCCACTATAAGCACCATTATCACCACTATAACAACTATTATGACCACTATAACAACCATTATCACCACTACAACAACCATTATTACCACTATAAAAACCATTATCATCAATATAACAATCATTATCGCCACTATAACAACTATTATCACCACTATAACAACCATGATCATCACTATAAGGACCATTATCATCACTATAACGATCGTTATCACCACAATAACAACCATTATCACCACTATAACGACTATTATCACAACTATAACGACCACTATCACGACTATAACAACCAGTATCACCACTTTAACGACCATTATCAATACTGTAACAACCATTATCAAAACTATAACAACCTTTATCACCACTATAACAACCGTTATCACCACTATAGCAACCATTATCACCACTATAACGACCACTATCACGACTATGACAACCATTATCACCACTATAACGACAATTCCCATCACTATAACAACCATTATCACCACTATAACAACCATTATCACCACTATAAGGACCATTATCACCACTATAACGACCATTATCACCACTATAAGGACCATTATCACCACGATAACATCCATTATCAGCAGTATATGGACCATTATCACCACTATAACGACCACTATCATCACTATAACAACCATTATCGCCACTATAAGGACCATTATTACCACTATAACGACCATTATCACCACTATAAGGACCATTATCACCACTATAACGACTAATATCACAATTAGAACGACCATTATCACCATTATAACGACCATTCTCATCATTATAACATCCATTATCACCACTATATGGACCATTATCACCACTATAACGACCACTATCATCACTATAACAAACATTATCACCACTATACGGACCATTGTCACCACTATAAGGACCATTATCACCACTATAACGACCATTATCACCACTATAAGGACCATTATCACCACTATAACGACCACTATTACGACTATGACAACCATTATCACCACTATAACGACAATTCCCACCACTATAACAACCATTATCACCACTATATGGACCATTATCACCACTATAACGACCACTATCACCACTGTAGCAACCATTATCCCCACTATAAGGACCGTTATCACCACTATAACGGCCATTATCACCACTATAGCGACCATTATAAAAGCAATAACCACCATTATCAGCACTATAACAACAATTATCATTACTATAACAACCATTACCAATACTATTACAACCTTTAATACCACTATGACAACCGTTATCACCACTATAGCAACCATTATCACCACTATAACAACCACCATCACGACTATGATAACCATTATCACCACTATAACGACCATTCTCACCACCATAACAACCATTATCACCACTATGACAACCATTATCACCACTATATGGACCATTATCACCACTATAACGACCTCTATCACCACTATAGCAACCATTATCACCACAATAGGGACTATTACCACCACTATGACGACCATTATCACCTCTATAACAACCATTATCACCACTATTCGGACCATTATCGCCACTATAACGACCACTATCATCACTATAACAACCATTATCACCACTATACGGACCATTATCACCACGATAACATCCATTATCACCAGTATATGGACCATTATCACCACCATAACGACCACTATCATCACTATAACAACCATTATCACCACTATAAGGACCATTATCACCACTATAACGACCATTATCACCACTATAAGGACCATTATCACCACTATAACGACCACTATTACGACTATGACAACCATTATCACCACTATAACGACAATTCCCACCACTATAACAACCATTATCACCACTATATGGACCATTATCACCACTATAACGACCACTATCACCACTGTAGCAACCATTATCCCCACTATAAGGACCGTTATCACCACTATAACGACCATTATCACCACTATAAGGACCATTTTCACCACTATAACGACCACTATCACAATTAGAACGGCCATTATCACCTCTATAACGACCATTATCACCACTGTAACGACCATTATCAACACTATAACCACCATTATCAGCACTATAACAACAATTATCAATACTATAACAACCATTATCATCACTATAACGACTATTATCACCACTATAACGACCACTATCACGACTATAACAACCATTATCACAAATTTAACGGCCATTATCACCACAGTAACGGCCATTATCACCACTATAGCGACCATTATCAAAGCTATAACCACCATTATCACCACCATAACAACCATTATCACCACTATAACCACCATTATCACCACTATAACGACCACTATCAACACTATAACCACCATTATCACCACTATAACAACCATTATCACCACTATAACGACCATTATCACCACTGTAACGACCACTATCACGACTATGACAACCATTATCACATCTATAACGACCATTCTCACCACTATAACAACCATTATCACCACTATGACAACCATTATCACCACTATATGGACCATTATCACCACTATATGGACCATTATCACAACTATAACGACCACTATCATCACTATAACAACCATTATCACCACTATAAGGACCATTATCACCACTATAACATCCATTATCACCACTATATGGACCATTATCACCACTATAACGACCAGTATCATCACTATAACAACCATTATCACCACTATACGGACCATTATCACCACTATAACGACCATTATCACCACTATAAGGACCATTACCAACACTATGACAACCATTATCACCACTACAACAACCATTATCACCACTACAACAACCATTATCACCACTATATGGACCATTATCACCACTATAACGACTATTATCACCACTATAACGACCACTGTCACGACTATAACAACCATTATCACCACTATAGGGACCATTGTCACCACTATAAGGACCATTATCACCACCATAATGACCATTATCACAATTTGAACGACCATTATCACCACTATAACGACCATTATCACAATTAGAACGACCATTATCACCACTATAACGATCATTATCACCACTATAGCGACCATTATCACCACTATAACAACCATTATCACCACTACACCAACCATTATCACCACCACAACAACCATTATTACCACTATAAGAACCATTCTCACCACTATAAGGACCATTATCACCACTATGACGACCATTATCACCTCTATAACGACCTTTACCACCACTATAACAACCATTATTACCACTACAACAACCATTATTACCACTATAACAACCATTATCATCAATATAACAACCATTATCGCCACTATAACAACTATTATCACCACTATAACAACCATGATCACCACCATAAGGACCATTATCATCACTATAACGATCGTTATCACCACAATAACAGACATTATCACCACTATGACGACCATTATCACAATTAGAACGACCATTACCACCACTTTAACGACCATTATCAGTACTGTAACAACCATTATCAAAACTATAACAACCTTTATCACCACTATAACAACCGTTATCACAACTATAGCAACCATTATCACCACTATAGCGACCATTATCAACACTATAATCACCATTATCAGCACTATAACAGCAATTATCAGTACTATAACAACCATTATCAAATATGTAACAACCTTTATCACCACTATAACAACCGTTATCACCACTATAGCAACCATTATCACCATTATAACGACCATTATCACCACTGTAACGACCACTATCACGACTATGACAACCATTATCACATCTATAACGACCATTCTCACCACTATAACAACCATTATCACCACTATGACAACCATTATCACCACTATATGGACCATTATCACCACTATATGGACCATTATCACCACTATAACGACCACTATCATCACTATAACAACCATTATCACCACTATAAGGACCATTATCACCACTATAACATCCATTATCACCACTATATGGACCATTATTACCACTATAACGACCACTATCATCACTATAACAACCATTATCACCACTATAACAACCATTATCACCACTATGACAACCATTATCACCACTATATGGACCAAGATCACCACTATATGGACCATTATCACCACTATAACGACCACTATCATCATTATAACTACCATTATCACCACTATATCATCCATTATCACCACTATATGGACCATTATCACCACTATATGGACCATTATCACCACTATAACGACCACTATCATCACTATAACAACCATTATCACCACTATAAGGACCATTTTCACCACTATAACGACCACTATCACAATTACAACGGCCATTATCACCGCTATAACGACCATTATCAACACTATAACCACCATTATCAGCACTATAACAACAATTATCAATACTATAACAACCATTATCATCACTATAACGACTATTATCACCACTATAACGACCACTATCACGACTATAACAACCATTATCACAACTTTAACGGTCATTATCACCACTATAACGGCCATTATCACCACTATAGCGACCATTATCAAAGCAATAACCACCATTATCAGCACTATAACAACAATTATCATTACTATAACAACCATTACCAATACTATTACAACCTTTAATACCACTATGACAACCGTTATCACCACTATAGCAACCATTATCACCACTATAACAACCACCATCACGACTATGATAACCATTATCACCACTATAACGACCATTCTCACCACCATAACAACCATTATCACCACTATGACAACCATTATCACCACTATATGGACCATTATCACCACTATAACGACCTCTATCACCACTATAGCAACCATTATCACCACTATAGGGACTATTATCACCACTATGACGACCATTATCACCTCTATAACAACCATTATCACCACTATTCGGACCATTATCGCCACTATAACGACCACTATCATCACTATAACAACCATTATCACCACTATAAGGACCATTATCACCACTATGACGACAACTATCACGACTATAACAACCATTATCACAACTTTAACGGCCATTATCACCACAGTAACGGCCATTATCACCACTATAGCGACCATTATCAAAGCTATAACCACCATTATCAACACTATAACAACAATTATCACTACTATAACAACCATTACCAATACTATAACAACCTTTAATAGCACTATGACAACCGTTATCACCACTATAGCAACCATTATCACCACTATAACAACCATTATCACCACTGTAACAACCATTATCGCCACTATAAGCACCATTATCACCACTATAACAACTATTATCACCACTATAACAACCATTATCACCACTATGACGACTATTATCACAACTATAACGACCACTATCACGACTATAACAACCATTATCACCACTTTAACGATCATTATCAATACTGTAACAAGCATTATCAAAACTATAACAACCTTTATCACCACTATAACAACCGTTATCACCACTATAGCAACCATTATCACCACTATAACGACCACTATCACGACTATGACAACCATTATCACCACTATAACAACTATTATCACCACTATAACAACCATTATTACCACTACAACAACCATTATCACCACTACAACAACCATTATTACCACTATAAGAACCATCATCACCACTATAAGGACCATTATCACCACTATGACGACCATTATCACCTCTATAACGACCTTTACCGCCACTATAACAACCATTATCACCACTACAACAACCATTATTACCACTATAGCGACCACTATCAACACTATAATCACCATTATCAGCACTACAACAATAATTATCAGTACTACAACAACCATTATCAAAAATATAACAACCTTTATCACCACTATAACAACCGTTATCACCACTACAGCGACCATTATCACCACTATAACGACCACTATCACGACTATGACAACTTTTATCACCACTATAACAACCGTTATCACCACTATAGCGACCATTATCACCACTATAACAACCATTATCACCACTACAACAACCATTATCACCACTACAACAACCATTATCACCACTATAAGGACCATTATCACCACCATAACAACCATTATCACCACTATAACCACCATTATCACCACTATAACGACCACTATCAACACTATAACCACCATTATCACCACTATAGCAACCATTATCACCACTATAACGACCATTATCACCACTGTAACGACCACTATCACGACTATGACAACCATTATCACATCTATAACGACCATTCTCACCACTATAACAACCATTATCACCACTATGACAACCATTATCACCACTATATGGACCATTATCACCACTATATGGACCATTATCACAACTATAACGACCACTATCATCACTATAACAACCATTATCACCACTATAAGGACCATTATCACCACTATAACATCCATTATCACCACTATATGGACCATTATCACCACTATAACGACCACTATCATCACTATAACAACCATTATCACCACTATACGGACCATTATCACCACTATAACGACCATTATCACCACTATAAGGACCATTACCAACACTATGACAACCATTATCACCACTACAACAACCATTATCACCACTATTACAACCATTATCACCACTATATGGACCATTATCACCACTATAACGACTATTATCACCACTATAACGACCACTGTCACGACTATAACAACCATTATCACCACTATAGGGACCATTGTCACCACTATAAGGACCATTATCACCACCATAACGACCATTATCACAATTAGAACGACCATTATCACCACTATAACGACCATTATCACAATTAGAACGACCATTATCACCACTATAACGATCATTATCACCACTATAGCGACCATTATCACCACTATAACAACCATTATCACCACTACACCAACCATTATCACCACCACAACAACCATTATTACCACTATAAGAACCATTATCACCACTATAAGGACCATTATCACCACTATGACGACCATTATCACAATTAGAACGACCATTACCACCACTTTAACGACCATTATCAGTACTGTAACAACCATTATCAAAACTATAACAACCTTTATCACCACTATAACAACCGTTATCACAACTATAGCAACCATTATCACCACTATAGCGACCATTATCAACACTATAATCACCATTATCAGCACTATAACAGCAATTATCAGTACTATAACAACCATTATCAAATATGTAACAACCTTTATCACCACTATAACAACCGTTATCACCACTATAGCAACCATTATCACCACTATAACGACCATTATCACCACTGTAACGACCACTATCACGACTATGACAACCATTATCACATCTATAACGACCATTCTCACCACTATAACAACCATTATCACCACTATGACAACCATTATCACCACTATATGGACCATTATCACCACTATATGGACCATTATCACCACTATAACGACCACTATCATCACTATAACAACCATTATCACCACTATAAGGACCATTATCACCACTATGACGAGCATTATCACCTCTATAACGACCTTTACCGCCACTATAACAACCATTATCACCACTACAACAACCATTATTACCACTATAGCGACCACTATCAACACTATAATCACCATTATCAGCACTATAACAATAATTATCAGTACTACAACAACCATTATCAAAAATATAACAACCTTTATCACCACTGTAACAACCGTTATCACCACTATAGCGACCATTATCACCACTATAACGACCACTATCACGACTATGACAACTTTTATCACCACTATAACAACCGTTATCACCACTATAGCGACCATTATCACCACTATAACAACCATTATCACCACTATAAGGACCATTATCACCACTATAACGACCATTATCAACACTATAAGGACCATTATCATCACTATAACGATCGTTATCACCACAATAACAGACATTATCACCACTATGACGACCATTATCACAATTAGAACGACCATTATCACCACTATAACGACCACTATCACCACTATAACGACCATTGTCACCACTATAGCGCCCATTATCAACACTATAACCACCATTATCAGCATTATAACAACAATTATCAATACTATAACAACCATTATCACCACTATAACGTCTATTATCACCACTATAACGACCACTATCACGACTATAACAACCATTATCACCACTTTAACGACCATTATCAGTACTGTAACAACCATTATCAAAACTATAACAACCTTTGTCACCACTATAACAACCGTTATCACAACTATAGCAACCATTATCACCACTATAGCGACCATTATCAACACTATAATCACCATTATCAGCACTATAACAGCAATTATCAGTACTATAACAACCATTATCAAATATGTAACAACCTTTATCACCACTATAACAACCGTTATCACCACTATAGCAACCATTATCACCACTATAACGACCACTATCACCACTGTAACGACCACTATCACGACTATGACAACCATTATCACATCTATAACGACCATTCTCACCACTATAACAACCATTATCACCGCTATGACAACCATTATCACCACTATATGGACCATTATCACCACTATATGGACCATTATCACCACTATAACGACCACTATCATCACTATAACAACCATTATCACCACTATAAGGACCATTATCACCACTATAACAACCATTATCACCACTGTAACAACCATTATCGCCACTATAAGCACCATTATCACCACTATAACAACTATTATCACCACTATAACAACCATTATCACCACTACAACAACCATTATTACCACTATAAAAACCATTATCATCAATATAACAATCATTATCGCCACTATAACAACTATTATCACCACTATAACAACCATGATCATCACTATAAGGACCATTATCATCACTATAACGATCGTTATCACCACAATAACAACCATTATCACCACTATAACGACTATTATCACAACTATAACGACCACTATCACGACTATAACAACCAGTATCACCACTTTAACGACCATTATCAATACTGTAACAACCATTATCAAAACTATAACAACGTTTATCACCACTATAACAACCGTTATCACCACTATAGCAACCATTATCACCACTATAACGACAATTCCCATCACTATAACAACCATTATCACCACTATAACAACCATTATCACCACTATAAGGACCATTATCACCACTATAACGACCATTATCACCACTATAAGGACCATTATCACCACTATAACGACCATTATCACCACTATAAGGACCATTATCACCACTATAACGACCACTATTACGACTATGACAACCATTATCACCACTATAACGACAATTCCCACCACTATAACAACCATTATCACCACTATATGGACCATTATCACCACTATAACGACCACTATCACCACTGTAGCAACCATTATCCCCACTATAAGGACCGTTATCACCACTATAACGACCATTATCACCACTATAAGGACCATTTTCACCACTATAACGACCACTATCACAATTACAACGGCCATTATCACCACTATAACGACCATTATCACCACTATAACGACCATTATCAACACTATAACCACCATTATCAGCACTATAACAACAATTATCAATACTATAACAACCATTATCATCACTATAACGACTATTATCACCACTATAACGACCACTATCACGACTATAACAACCATTATCACAACTTTAACGGTCATTATCACCACTATAACGGCCATTATCACCACTATAGCGACCATTATCAAAGCAATAACCACCATTATCAGCACTATAACAACAATTATCATTACTATAACAACCATTACCAATACTATTACAACCTTTAATACCACTATGACAACCGTTATCACCACTATAGCAACCATTATCACCAATATAGCAAGCATTATCACCACTATAACGACCATTATCACCACTGTAACGACCACTATCACGACTATGACAACCATTATCACATCTATAACGACCATTCTCACCACTATAACAACCATTATCACCACTATGACAACCATTATCACCACTATATGGACCATTATCACCACTATATGGACCATTATCACAACTATAACGACCACTATCATCACTATAACAACCATTATCACCACTATAAGGACCATTATCACCACTATAACATCCATTATCACCACTATATGGACCATTATCACCACTATAACGACCACTATCATCACTATAACAACCATTATCACCACTATACGGACCATTATCACCACTATAACGACCATTATCACCACTATAAGGACCATTACCAACACTATGACAACCATTATCACCACTACAACAACCATTATCACCACTATTACAACCATTATCACCACTATATGGACCATTATCACCACTATAACGACTATTATCACCACTATAACGACCACTGTCACGACTATAACAACCATTATCACCACTATAGGGACCATTGTCACCACTATAAGGACCATTATCACCACCATAACGACCATTATCACAATTAGAACGACCATTATCACCACTATAACGACCATTATCACAATTAGAACGACCATTATCACCACTATAACGATCATTATCACCACTATAGCGACCATTATCACCACTATAACAACCATTATCACCACTACACCAACCATTATCACCACCACAACAACCATTATTACCACTATAAGAACCATTATCACCACTATAAGGACCATTATCACCACTATGACGACCATTATCACAATTAGAACGACCATTACCACCACTTTAACGACCATTATCAGTACTGTAACAACCATTATCAAAACTATAACAACCTTTATCACCACTATAACAACCATTATCACCACTATAACAACCATTATCACCACTATATGGACCATTATCACCACTATAACGACCACTATCATCATTATAACTACCATTATCACCACTATATCATCCATTATCACCACTATATGGACCATTATTACCACTATAACGACCACTATCATCACTATAACAAGCATTATCACCACTATACGGACCATTATCACCACTATAACGACCATTATCACCACTATAGCGACCATTATCAAAGCTATAACCACCATTATCAGCACTATAACAACAATTATCACTACTATAACAACCATTACCAATACTATAACAACCTTTAATACCACTATGACAACCGTTATCACCACTATAGCAACCATTATCACCACTATAACAACCATTATCACCACTGTAACAACCATTATCGCCACTATAAGCACCATTATCACCACTATAACAACTATTATCACCACTATAACAACCATTATCACCACTACAACAACCATTATCACCACTACAACAACCATTATTACCACTATAAGAACCATCATCACCACTATAAGGACCATTATCACCACTATGACGAGCATTATCACCTCTATAACGACCATTACCGCCACTATAACAACCATTATCACCACTACAACAACCATTATTACCACTATAGCGACCACTATCAACACTATAATCACCATTATCAGCACTATAACAATAATTATCAGTACTACAACAACCATTATCAAAAATATAACAACCTTTATCACCACTGTAACAACCGTTATCACCACTATAGCGACCATTATCACCACTATAACGACCACTATCACGACTATGACAACTTTTATCACCACTATAACAACCGTTATCACCACTATAGCGACCATTATCACCACTATAACAACCATTATCACCACTATAAGGACCATTATCACCACTATAACGACCATTATCAACACTATAAGGACCATTATCATCACTATAACGATCGTTATCACCACAATAACAGACATTATCACCACTATGACGACCATTATCACAATTAGAACGACCATTATCACCACTATAACGACCACTATCACCACTATAACGACCATTGTCACCACTATAGCGCCCATTATCAACACTATAACCACCATTATCAGCATTATAACAACAATTATCAATACTATAACAACCATTATCACCACTATAACGTCTATTATCACCACTATAACGACCACTATCACGACTATAACAACCATTATCACCACTTTAACGACCATTATCAGTACTGTAACAACCAGTATCAAAACTATAACAACCTTTGTCACCACTATAACAACCGTTATCACAAATATAGCAACCATTATCACCACTATAGCGACCATTATCAACACTATAATCACCATTATCAGCACTATAACAGCAATTATCAGTACTATAACAACCATTATCAAATATGTAACAACCTTTATCACCACTATAACAACCGTTATCACCACTATAGCAACCATTATCACCACTATAACGACCACTATCACCACTGTAACGACCACTATCACGACTATGACAACCATTATCACATCTATAACGACCATTCTCACCACTATAACAACCATTATCACCGCTATGACAACCATTATCACCACTATATGGACCATTATCACCACTATATGGACCATTATCACCACTATAACGACCACTATCATCACTATAACAACCATTATCACCACTATAAGGACCATTATCACCACTATAACAACCATTATCACCACTGTAACAACCATTATCGCCACTATAAGCACCATTATCACCACTATAACAACTATTATCACCACTATAACAACCATTATCACCACTACAACAACCATTATTACCACTATAAAAACCATTATCATCAATATAACAATCATTATCGCCACTATAACAACTATTATCACCACTATAACAACCATGATCATCACTATAAGGACCATTATCATCACTATAACGATCGTTATCACCACAATAACAACCATTATCACCACTATAACGACTATTATCACAACTATAACGACCACTATCACGACTATAACAACCAGTATCACCACTTTAACGACCATTATCAATACTGTAACAACCATTATCAAAACTATAACAACGTTTATCACCACTATAACAACCGTTATCACCACTATAGCAACCATTATCACCACTATAACGACCACTATCACGACTATGACAACCATTATCACCACTATAACGACAATTCCCATCACTATAACAACCATTATCACCACTATAACAACCATTATCACCACTATAAGGACCATTATCACCACTATAACGACCATTATCACCACTATAAGGACCATTATCACCACGATAACATCCATTATCAGCAGTATATGGACCATTATCACCACTATAACGACCACTATCATCACTATAACAACCATTATCGCCACTATAAGGACCATTATCACCACTATAACGACCATTATCACCACTATAAGGACCATTATCACCACTATAACGACTAATATCACAATTAGAACGACCATTATCACCATTATAACGACCATTCTCATCATTATAACATCCATTATCACCACTATATGGACCATTATCACCACTATAACGACCTCTATCATCACTATAACAAACATTATCACCACTATACTGACCATTATCACCACTATAACGACCATTATCACCACTATAAGGACCACTGTCACGACTATAACAACCACTATCACCACTATAAGGACCATTGTCACCACTATAAGGACCATTATCACCACCATAACGACCATTATCACAATTAGAACGACCATTATCACCACTATAACGACCATTATCACAATTAGAACGACCATTATCACCACTATAACGACCATTATCACCACTATAACGACCATTATCACCACTACAACGACCATTATCACCACTTTAACGGCCATTATCACCACTATAACGGCCATTATCACCGCTATAACGACCATTATCACCACTACAACAACCACTATCACGACTATGACAACCATTATCACATCTATAACGACCATTCTCACCACTATAACAACCATTATCACCACTATGACAACCATTATCACCACTATATGGACCATTATCACCACTATAACGACCTCTATCACCACTATAGCAACCATTATCACCACTATAAGGACTATTATAACCAATATGACGACCATTATCACCTCTATAACAACCATTATCACCACTATATGGACCATTATCACCACTATAACGACCACTATCATCACAATATCAACCATTATCACCACTATAAGGACCATTATCACCACTATAACATCCATTATCACCACTATATGGACCATTATCGCCACTATAACGACCACTATCATCACTATAACAACCATTATCACCACTATACGGACCATTATCACCACTATAACGACCATTATCACCACTATAAGGACCATTATCACCACGATAACATCCATTATCACCAGTATATGGACCATTATCACCACCATAACGACCACTATCATCACTATAACAACCATTATCACCACTATAAGGACCATTATCACCACTATAACGACCATTATCACCACTATAAGGACCATTATCACCACTATAACGACCACTATTACGACTATGACAACCATTATCACCACTATAACGACAATTCCCACCACTATAACAACCATTATCACCACTATATGGACCATTATCACCACTATAACGACCACTATCACCACTGTAGCAACCATTATCCCCACTATAAGGACCGTTATCACCACTATAACGACCATTATCACCACTATAAGGACCATTTTCACCACTATAACGACCACTATCACAATTAGAACGGCCATTATCACCTCTATAACGACCATTATCACCACTATAACGACCATTATCAACACTATATCCACCATTATCAGCACTATAACAACAATTATCAATACTATAACAACCATTATCATCACTATAACGACTATTATCACCACTATAACGACCACTATCACGACTATAACAACCATTATCACAACTTTAACGGTCATTATCACCACTATAACGGCCATTATCACCACTATAGCGACCATTATCAAAGGAATAACCACCATTATCAGCACTATAACAACAATTATCATTACTATAACAACCATTACCAATACTATTACAACCTTTAATACCACTATGACAACCGTTATCACCACTATAGCAACCATTATCACCACTATAACAACCACCATCACGACTATGATAACCATTATCACCACTATAACGACCATTCTCACCACCATAACAACCATTATCACCACTATGACAACCATTATCACCACTATATGGACCATTATCACCACTATAAGGACCATTATCATCACTATAACGATCGTTATCACCACAATAACAGACATTATCACCACTATGACGACCATTATCACAATTAGAACGACCATTATCACCACTATAACGACCACTATCACCACTATAACGACCATTATCACCACTATAGCGCCCATTATCAACACTATAACCACCATTATCAGCATTATATCAACAATTATCAATACTATAACAACCATTATCACCACTATAAGGACCATTATCACCACCATAACAACCATTATCACCACTATAACCACCATTATCACCACTATAACGACCACTATCAACACTATAACCACCATTATCACCACTATAACAACCATTATCACCACTATAACGACCATTATCACCACTGTAACGACCACTATCACGACTATGACAACCATTATCACATCTATAACGACCATTCTCACCACTATAACAACCATTATCACCACTATGACAACCATTATCACCACTATATGGACCATTATCACCACTATAAGGACCATTATCATCACTATAACGATCGTTATCACCACAATAACAGACATTATCACCACTATGACGACCATTATCACAATTAGAACGACCATTACCACCACTTTAACGACCATTATCAGTACTGTAACAACCATTATCAAAACTATAACAACCTTTATCACCACTATAACAACCGTTATCACAACTATAGCAACCATTATCACCACTATAGCGACCATTATCAACACTATAATCACCATTATCAGCACTATAACAGCAATTATCAGTACTATAACAACCATTATCAAATATGTAACAACCTTTATCACCACTATAACAACCGTTATCACCACTATAGCAACCATTATCACCACTATAACGACCATTCTCACCACTATAACAACCATTATCACCGCTATGACAACCATTATCACCACTATATGGACCATTATCACCACTATATGGACCATTATCACCACTATAACGACCACTATCATCACTATAACAACCATTATCACCACTATAAGGACCATTATCACCACTATAACAACCATTATCACCACTGTAACAACCATTATCGCCACTATAAGCACCATTACCACCACTATAACAACTATTATCACCACTATAACAACCATTATCACCACTACAACAACCATTATTACCACTATAAAAACCATTATCATCAATATAACAATCATTATCGCCACTATAACAACTATTATCACCACTATAACAACCATGATCATCACTATAAGGACCATTATCATCACTATAACGATCGTTATCACCACAATAACAACCATTATCACCACTATAACGACTATTATCACAACTATAACGACCACTATCACGACTATAACAACCAGTATCACCACTTTAACGACCATTATCAATACTGTAACAACCATTATCAAAACTATAACAACCTTTATCACCACTATAACAACCGTTATCACCACTATAGCAACCATTATCACCACTATAACGACCACTATCACGACTATAACGACCATTATCACCACTATAAGGACCACTGTCACGACTATAACAACCACTATCACCACTATAAGGACCATTGTCACCACTATAAGGACCATTATCACCACCATAACGACCATTATCACAATTAGAACGACCATTATCACCACTATAACGACCATTATCACAATTAGAACGACCATTATCACCACTATAACCACCATTATCAGCACTATAACAACAATTATCAATACTATAACAACCATTATCATCACTATAACGACTATTATCACCACTATAACGACCACTATCACGACTATAACAACCATTATCACAACTTTAACGGTCATTATCACCACTATAACGGCCATTATCACCACTATAGCGACCATTATCAAAGGAATAACCACCATTATCAGCACTATAACAACAATTATCATTACTATAACAACCATTAGCAATACTATTACAACCTTTAATACCACTATGACAACCGTTATCACCACTATAGCAACCATTATCACCACTATAACAACCACCATCACGACTATGATAACCATTATCACCACTATAACGACCATTCTCACCACCATAACAACCATTATCACCACTATAAGGACCATTATCACCACTATAACGACCATTATCAACACTATAAGGACCATTATCATCACTATAACGATCGTTATCACCACAATAACAGACATTATCACCACTATGACGACCATTACCACAATTAGAACGACCATTATCACCACTATAACGACCATTATCACAATTAGAACGACCATTATCACCACTATAACGACCATTATCACCACTATAACGACCATTATCACCACTACAACGACCATTATCACCACTTTAACGGCCATTATCACCACTATAACGGCCATTATCACCGCTATAACGACCATTATCACCACTACAACAACCACTATCACGACTATGACAACCATTATCACATCTATAACGACCATTCTCACCACTATAACAACCATTATCACCACTATGACAACCATTATCACCACTATATGGACCATTATCACCACTATAACGACCTCTATCACCACTATAGCAACCATTATCACCACTATAAGGACTATTATAACCAATATGACGACCATTATCACCTCTATAACAACCATTATCACCACTATATGGACCATTATCACCACTATAACGACCACTATCATCACAATATCAACCATTATCACCACTATAAGGACCATTATCACCACTATAACATCCATTATCACCACTATATGGACCATTATCACCACTATAACGACCACTATCATCACTATAACAACCATTATCACCACTATACGGACCATTATCACCACTATAACGACCATTATCACCACTATAAGGACCATTATCACCACGATAACATCCATTATCACCAGTATATGGACCATTATCACCACCATAACGACCACTATCATCACTATAACAACCATTATCACCACTATAAGGACCATTATCACCACTATAACGACCATTATCACCACTATAAGGACCATTATCACCACTATAACGACCACTATTACGACTATGACAACCATTATCACCACTATAACGACAATTCCCACCACTATAACAACCATTATCACCACTATATGGACCATTATCACCACTATAACGACCACTATCACCACTGTAGCAACCATTATCCCCACTATAAGGACCGTTATCACCACTATAACGACCATTATCACCACTATAAGGACCATTTTCACCACTATAACGACCACTATCACAATTAGAACGGCCATTATCACCACTATAACGACCATTATCACCACTATAACGACCATTATCAACACTATAACCACCATTATCAGCACTATAACAACAATTATCAATACTATAACAACCATTATCATCACTATAACGACTATTATCACCACTATAACGACCACTATCACGACTATAACAACCATTATCACAACTTTAACGGTCATTATCACCACTATAACGGCCATTATCACCACTATAGCGACCATTATCAAAGCAATAACCACCATTATCAGCACTATAACAACAATTATCATTACTATAACAACCATTACCAATACTATTACAACCTTTAATACCACTATGACAACCGTTATCACCACTATAGCAACCATTATCACCACTATAACAACCACCATCACGACTATGATAACCATTATCACCACTATAACGACCATTCTCACCACCATAACAACCATTATCACCACTATGACAACCATTATCACCACTATATGGACCATTATCACCACTATAACGACCTCTATCACCACTATAGCAACCATT